>OZ012662.1:85224652-85821307 GCA_963942545.1 Oxycera nigricornis
ATTCACGCTGGTTACTCACCATTCGCTACTACCACCGAGCGTTCCTTTTTCTTTGCCAACCATATGAACCAAACTGCATGCACGGTATTCGTACATTCGTAGATACCTACAACAGAGAAAAAAATTACGATGCAAGACCTGCACTCTCGCCATGCAAGGAATATAAAAGTTGCAAGGGCCAAAGTGCAACATCATCAATGCACCACCAATGCACCATCCTCGTCATCTCGAAAGGCACATGTGCTTGCCAGAAAAATGCGTGGGAATTTTGACATGTGCAACATGTTGATGTCCGCTTTTGTAAGAGTTTCTCTTCTTTTGTGTTATTTTTTCAGGCGTTTCTTACAATATGCGTGCATACAATACGTTCTGCACATCTTGCCGAGGGTTTAACAGCAAAGAAAAGATAAATAACTGGCCGTTAATAAGGCAAGGCTTTTGGTTCTACCTCGCAATCAAGGAAATAATCTTTTCGGCGATTGACAATAAATCGTCGTTAATGTTTCTTTTGCTTTTCCTTTTTTCTCTTAAGTGTGAAAAGTGAAGGATATTGCAACGCCAACTTAAACCTCTGTCAGCTGATTTATGCCATTTTAACAAATTTAAGCTAATATTTATGCTTGTCGAAAGTGATCATATTGAATAATAGTGCAAGTTACAAAATATTGTTGTTTTAACAATTTCAGCAAGAAATAATATCTGAAAATACGGTTTCTTCTTAGCATGTTCTAGTTAAAATCGTTCTATTTTATTTACAAATATCTATCCCAATTAAAATAAACACTTTCAAGATCTTGACACTTACGATAACGATATTTCAAAAAAAAATCCTATTTCGAAGTACTTGTTGCTCTTGTCCTGATGAGAAAGATTACTCCACACTTTTTGTTAATGAATTTCTAGGCTCTGGGAAAAGTAGTTCATCATGAGCAAAAAGTTAAAATTCAATCTTTTGGCTGGCACTTATTGATATATACATATGTATGTAGGTATTAGTGGAGTGAAATAGTCCTGGAAATAAATTTAACCGCGCATTTTGGCCTGTAAAGTAGTTTTTTTTTCAACGGTCAGCTCAAGTTCCAACTTCTGGAGTCTCAGACTTCATCATTTGAGTGCATACTTCAAAAGAAGAAGAAAATAAAAACGATGACGTATAAAAAGCTTGTGTAGAATTGAATTTGCAGCAACTTGTGCATGCATGCCTTTCACCTGGTGTCAATAATAAAATAGTCGCATACCGAAAACAACGCCACACGGTCAACTTCCCAGTAATATCTACATAAACATCAACAACATTACAACAATGAGAGGTCATAGTAACAGGAATGAGTTAATATGAATCATATCGTCTACGGGAGGGTCCATTGATTATGTAAGGTTTTTGGTCGATGAGGACAGATTGAATATTCACGCGGATCAATCGGTGGGGGCCTTTTTGGTGTTGAAAATTTTTGTTGGTTTTCAAAATTCAAGCAATTTTTTTAAATTAAAAGACTATAAAAACTATTAAAAATCTGCTCAAATTATGCAAATATCTTAAAACTTTGATTGAATTTACAACAATTTTCTTAGAATAAAAGATATAAAGTAATAGCATTCGTATGAACCCTCTTTACATGGGAACTTTGAATGATTTTTTTATTTTTAATTTAGTTTTTTCATAATCATGGAATAAAATTTTGTCGATTTCTCTCCAAAAACTGATAAGAATGTATACATTTTATAAACTGGATCACTGTGCTGTGCAAATCAAGTTAAAAAATATTTTCTATGAAAAAACCATAATTTTTCGCATTTTCTTCTATTAAATTAAAAAAACGGCTAAAACGAATTTTTATAATGTTAAAAACTTCACAAAGATGTTAATACACGTCAACTGACACCTTAATGATGCAAATATTATATCTGGTTCGTGAGATATAGTGAATGATAAAAATGACCTTGAAAATCATGATGACTTTTAATGATTTTTAATTTTTAATTTATTTTTTAACGTAATCATGAGAAAAAGTTTTGATGACGTTGCAAACATTGTTTGAAGTACATAAATTTTATAAACACTGATTACTAAGACTTGACAATAAGGTTAAAAATTTATTGTTTTTGAAAAAAAACCTAATTTTTTGCACTCTTTTTTAAAAAATTTGAAAACCGCTCCAAGATTTTTTTTTTAAATTTAATAGAATCACACAAACGTTAATACGCGTCGATTGACACCTTGTTCAAAAAAATTGTATGTTTGGTTCGCGAGATATAGCGCATAACAGAAATGACCTTCAAACGGGCAAAACAGCAAACCCCCCCGACCCAAGTTTTCCAAAAACTAATCAGCTCTTAAGATTGCAAAGACGCTTCGATTGACACCTCAATCAAGTCGATCGGACTTTGTTTACGTGAGTTATGCTCGTAGAAAAAACTGTCCACGAACGAACAGACGTACGTACGTACGTACGTACACACACACACACACATACGTCTCCCTTTCTAAAAACACTTTATATATACTCTATAGACCTCAAAACGTAAAGAAAAGTTGAAAATTTCAATTTCGATTTTCGAGGCGATTACAAGAACTTCCCACATACTGGGAAGTTAATAAGACGCGAGCGGTGACCCTTGAGGTCCACACAGACAACTTCCCATTAATATTTATATTAATACAAAAAATATTAAACACAATTAATAATAATGAAAAAATCGTACTTTCAATCGCTGTTTAGTTATGCGTAAAAAAATATAAAATATTACAGCCATTAAAAACAAAATTATTGAGCAACTAAAAGCGGCGATTTTTTTATTTCAGGAATGGTTTTTAACGCATCTGACTTTCAAAACTATTGACCACTACTTATATCTGCAATATTTTACCGTTTTACCTTAGAAACAGTGATAATCATTTTTTATTTTGAAGTAAAATAAAACATGTAATATGCAATAAAAATCCGATGTCTAAATATATTTAAAACATAAAAAATCTTACGTAAAATAGAAAAAGAAATAACTGAAATCTTACAAATCCTTACAATAAACAAGCCGTAGGTGCAACCCTTCAGGTCCACACGGTCAATTTTCCAGTAATATCTACATAAATATTAAAAACACAAAAATAATTATGGAAATAATACTACGTTAAATAATAATAATGAAAGGTTCTCATAACAGTAATTGGAATGAGTTAATATTAATCATATCATCTACGGGACTGTTCATTGATTACGTAAGGCTTCTGGATGATGGGGGGTGGAATGGTTTGATTGAATATTCTCGCGGATCAATTGGAGGGGGTGGCAGGTTAGAAAACCTTTTCTACGTTATTTGTTATTTTCATATCGATGCTTGAAGGATAAAACAGCACTAGCAAAAATTAATGCAGTTTTTGTTATGAAGCCCACTGAAGAGATTTGTTTGCGTGGTAGCCATTTTGAATAGTTTCGTTCAAAATTGCCATGACTATGCCGAATCACTGAATTTGTGTGTTTATTTTTAAAAAAGAAAACTTAATTTTAATTTTGTGTATATTTATTTTGATTCGGAATCGATTTTCGACCGTAATCGTTCGGTCTTCCTCAGCGTTCGGTCTTCCTCGATTCCAAATTAAAATAAATATAAACAAAATTAAAAAAAAGTTTTCTTTTTTAAAAAAAAAACAAAATCAAAATAATAATAACTAGCAGAATCCAGCACTCGAAATTCGAGTGCAATGATGATTTTATTATAACTGACTCTAGAAATTCGATCGAATAATCATCAATCTCAGTTAGAACCCTTATTTTCACGCTTTCACAAATTTAAGTTAATTCAAAAACCTTTTTCCAACATTTCCTTAAAAACGTGTATTTAAACTATTAAAGCAGATGTACATTTCTACTGGCAATCCCAGACTTCTTCAGTGTATAACTAATTCCCTATGTTCTGTGTTTCTATTTTAATCTCTAACGTTTTACATTTTCATCGCAAAATTTAATCAGCTTAATTGCTCCATTCCCTAAGGTAATATTCATTCTAATCCCTACAGGTACTCTACTCTATCTACTCTATCTCTATAGTTTCCCTTATGTAACCTGGTATATCCCACTTTTTTCTCCTCCTTCCAGTTTGTCTTTCTCCGTCGATATGCTATTTTTTAGTTGAATACCGCTCATTGGTACCATTTCGATGTTGTATTTTTTAACATGCGTTTCAAGTCCCTGTGCATATCCGAGAATGTTATGAAGAAGTCTGGGTGTGCCAGACGAAATGGTTTTTGAATTTAACTTAAATCATCAATCAATATAATAAAACGGCAAGCTAAATTTGTTTTTCTATTGTGATTAAATAATGTTTATGAATTTTATTAATGTTTAAAAATCATTATTCAATTATTGGCGCTTCAATGCGTCTCGAACGTATAACAATGCTAAGCGTTTTGCGCATGTCATCATTCGATTTTCACATTCTTGAGATCTACCAAACCGGTTGTTGTAAATAATGTTAGGAAAATCAAACATCGTTTTTAAATCTTGAAAGTTTTCTTCAACTGAAAACGCTTTTTGTGGAATGTTAGACGACCTTCAGCAAAACAAACTAAAAAATATGACCAAATATTGATGAAATGGACGTATACATTTGCATAATGAGCGGCGACGCTATACACACGAATGATTCTCAGAGAGAAAGCTATCACACAACACCGAACCAGTGAACGCACAATCCACATGAACGGTATAAAGTGTGAATGAAAATATTCCTAAATGTGGGGCAATTTGATGATTAGCTTCCCAAAAAGAAACTAAAACACTTGCAACAGTCCTAGATACGAACCTGGGACTCCCGCGTGCAAGGGCAAATTGCCACTGCATGCACTACACAGCCCATAGAAGATCAGGGTTTCTAACTTGGTAGTTAAAGCTAGTATACCATTGGTATTTATCGCTGTGTGAACGTTCATCGATGTGTATGGATTGGTAAGAAAATCTATTTTCTATTTTTTTTCTATATTTTCCGAACAGATTTTCACAAAAAATACAATTCAGCACATCTACAGGATATTCTCTTTCCATTGATGTATTTTTTACGAAAATCGGTCCAGAAACAACGGCTAAAATGGTACCACAAAATTCATGTTTACCGCGGCGACGCTAAATACAATACACACGATTGGTCCCTAGAGAGCAAGCTATAACACAACACCGAACCAGTGAACGAACAATCCACATGAACGGTGTAAAGTGAGAATGAAAATATTGCTAAATGTAGTGAAATTTGATGATTTAATAGCTTTCAATAAAATAAACTAAAATACTTAGAACAGCCCAAGATATGAACCTGGGACTCCCGCGTGCAAAGGCAAATTGCCTTCGTATACACTACGCAACCCATAGATAACCAAGGTTTCTATTTTGGTACTGAAGGCTAGTATACCATTCGTATTTATCGCTGTGTAACGTTCAACGTTGTGTATGAATTAGTAAGAAAATCTATTTGCCTTTTTCTCTCTATATTTTCCATACAGATTTTCACAAGAAATTCAATTCTGCACTTAGATAAAAAATTGATAAAAAATAATAGAAGTAATTATAATAATTTGGAATAATAATGTTTAATAATAGTAATTATTGATATAATGATAAAGACAAATTATAGCTTCTCTATTCATCCCGCTGGGAAGTTAGTAGTGTGAGCCTCCAGGGTCGCACTTAGACCATATTTTTTGTTTTGATACACCCAAGGTATTTTTGTCACGCATGATATCTCACGAACCACACATTGGATTTACGTGGTAGAAATATCAATTGAAATATGTTTACATTTTAATGGGTCTATTAAATGTTCAATCCATTTAATTCAATCAATTTATAACTCAATAAAAAAAATTGCCAAAAAAAAATTCATATTTAAAAAACATTGCACTTCTAGCAATCAATGCCTTTTCAAATTAAATGCAACATAGAGTCCTTCCTTATATGAAATTGAAAGTTTTTTTAATTAATTTTTTTTTGTGCTTTTTGTTATATATCGATTGCGGTATTGTTTGTTGTATCTACTGTTCGTTGGTGGGAGTTATCTCATCTGAAAGTGGGAAAAGTCATGTGAAAAATTCATTTTCGAGTCACATCAACGGCTCGCGGAGTGGACTATTCTTTGGGAAATCATCAAAATATAAACCCAATTATTAAATTTTATTGAAAATTTCTGGATGATAAATACCACACAAGTTTGCCACACATAACTTTTTCGTAGAAGCCATGATTTCCGAGATATGAGGGTGTCCAACTATTTCTTGTTCTCAAGATGGCGCCCAGAGGATTGAAGCTGCGACCCCAGCAACTTAAATTTAAGCTAACTGTTAAACTGGCCACATATTCCAATCATATTCTACATGCCAGCCCAATCATCATCAGCCTATCATTTTACTAGTCTGTACTATCGTTTGCAAAATTTAATTTCATAAAAAATCCTAAAATTTAAATTATTTTTTTACAGTTTCATTTCCACCTGGAACAATCAATGCTCAAAAAGTTACTTTGGATAGTACATATCAAATAAAAAAAATAGAATTTTTTATAACTACAAATTAAATTCACATACATATAAACACACAGTCATTCCATTTACTGTAATGTTTCATTATCAATAATGCAAAGTATCATGAGTTTTAGTATTGTTGTTAATAGTTATGTGGATATTACTACGAAGTTGTTCGTGTGGACCTCGATGGTCGCACCTTGCGGCTTTTTTGTTAGTTAAATTGTCCACATACGTACATGTGTCATATTAACACATAATAAAACTGTTTTCATGAGTGTCCGACTTTGGTGCAGAATGGTTCTATATCTTATAAACCCGGATTAACTCTGAACTTATTTATTTTTCTTAATTTAGCAACAGTAAATAATAGGATCATAATATTGGCCAGTTGTATCCGTCGAATATTATCTAAGCAAAGGTTATCGTCTTATGAAATTATCACTCAGTTACGTTACACAATCGAATAACAAAATATATCAAGCTCATAAAAACAAGAATAAATATTCATTTTTTTATTTCACTTCAGAGGTAGGCAGTTTGGCTAGATTTCCGTTGATAAACATAACCTAAGTACAATTTTAGATATCGTATCTTTTGATTATTTGCTCTACGCGTGAACTTGGCCCGCAGGCCGTGTTGCAATATTTGCCTAAAGTATTATCCAAATCTGACGCTAGAGATCCTGTGCAGTTTATTTATTGAAACGTCCTATACTAACAAACACAAATGTCTAGAATGTCTATCTTAACATTTATGAGGATATTCGTGGATGTGTATGTATAAAGAATTATTTAGCTCAATGACTCTAAATGTTTATACTTGCTAAGTAAATATTGAACTTATGCATGCATATATTTGCGAAGATATTTTTGAGTTGATATGTCCAAATAATTTAGAACTTCTTTGTTTGTTTTGACTATAATCAAAAATTATGTGCGAAATTGGAAAAACAATTTGTTTTCAGCAATAATTAACATATATGTGATGATGAGCTGTTTTTAGCAGCATACCTGCTGGTAAAAACTGTTTATCCTGAAACATTCTTGTATAGTTTATGAAAGATTCGCATTATACATATACATACATATGTATGTACATACACATGTGTATGACTTAATAGCTGGTTAGCTGCAGTGGATAATATTCATTTTTTTAGTTGAAGATTTCGAATTATGTTTATGGTTCATCAGTGTTTGAAAAATTACAACTTTCACTTTATATGTAGGTGAAAGAATAATCCTAGAGGGCAATAATTATCAATTCGTATCAATTTTCCCAAAAAACATAATTATGTTTAGAATTTGGAATTTTCAATTTGTTCTGCACATGTGGTCAAATTGATAGCAGCTTATTTTCGAATCCTTGCATTATCAAATCAATCAATTTATTGTATGTGATACGATTGTGAAGCCCTATCATGCATATTTATAGACCCATCGCTCTGTTTACACGGCACTTAGATCGATCAAAAAAAATTATTCCATATAAAAGTATAGTACTTCAAGAGTATTCACACCAAATTTGAAGTAAATTTGAGCAATATTACTGGAGTTATAGAGATTTGTATACGGCGTGGTCGATACGTGCGCTCTGCATTACTTAGCGTATTATACGCACGCAGCGCGATTCTACCGCGTAAAATCACTTCCTTTCTTTTTCATCAAACATCACAACATGAAAAGGATGTTCTGAACATCGCCAGTGAGGCGAACGAATAACTGTATGGACCTGGAATCGGCAACTCGATGTAAATCGCTTAGAAATAACTTTAATTCATTAAATCGCGGTAAAAAAAACTTTATACGCGTGTTTCTCTCTACCGTGCGGTAGGCACGATTTCTCGAGAACGAATCGACCGATTTTGCTGAAACTTTGCACAGTTCCTCTTTATAGTATTGAATCGTGCTTGAACGAAGGGATTTTCTTTTCGTTCTTGTTTTATACGGAAAAAATATTTTAAAAGCGATTAGAATCGGAGAAATGCTAAAAAATATGAGACGAAATTTCATTCAAACCCATTTCAAAACTTTAAATTTCATTTTTTCCACTTTCTACGTTCCAACACGAGCCAAGGGCATAAACTATGAGATTTTTTTGGAATTTTTGATTTGAGATGAACCTGCACCGAAATATTCTGCCTATCGCAAAAAAGGTTGGATGAGGAAAACTGCAGGAAAATTGACAATTTTCAATGCACACAACTTTTGTGTGTATAAATTTTCAATAAAATAGTTTTTTGGTTTTTAAAATACAATTTTTTGAAAAAAAAAATTTTTTTCCTTCAAGACCTATGTAACTCATTAATTTACTCGGCTTGAATTTGAGATGGTTCAGTTTTTCACGGTTTTAACTGTATAAAAATAGTTTGGTATGTATTTTGCGTTATGCCATTCATAAACATCAACGCACTATCTTTGCAGCTATATATATGTTAAAAGGAACATCACGCAAACCATTTCACAAACTGCCGAGTTGGCTTTGAGACACGAATATTCAAAAGAACAGTACCCACCGGTGATTGAACACATGACGACGACAATTAATCAACAAGCCGTGAGGTGCGACCCATGAGGTCCACACGGTCAACTTCCCAGTAATACCTTAAAAGATATTAAAATAAAAAAATGTGGTCTAAGTGCGACCCTTGAGGCCCACACGACTAACTTCCCAGTGGGGTGAATAGAACGCTATAATTTGCTTTTATTATTAACCGTCGTGGACGTCTCCACCACCTGCTCATCCTCTACCAAAGCCTCGGCAACCTTCTTGTTCTCCACTTTGTCCTCAACCTCGTTCTTCATTTCGGTTTCGGAATCCACAACTATTATTGAGGGTATTTAATTATTTACAATAATCATTCGTTAATAAGAATGTTTGATCGTTACTGAATAGTTATAATTGACTTTATATATACAATATCAAATTATAACTAATATTAAATTATTTATAACAATATGCAATTATTAACTGCATTAGCGTCTCTACTCCTGATAATATAAGTTTCGAATTTCATAAATTAATCTTTATATTTTTTTTAAATGACATTTTTTACAAATTTGATCACAATTTTGCTAAAACGCACAATAATAACAACATTGTCATGAAGGTATTTGGTATCTGCACGAATTTATAGTGCGTATCAACAGTTTAAAAATAAGCAACTTTTGGTCGTTTTTTCAGATTTTTCATCCTAAATAAAAAACGGCTTGACCGATTTTGCGGAAAAGTCATTCAGTTCTAAGTTACGTAATTACGCATCGTTCAAAACCAGTCCCACGTCAATCCGATCTTTGGTTCTCGAGATAATCGAGACGAAAAATAATTCCGAACGCACATACGTACATCCGTACATACGTACATCCGTACATACGTACATCCGTACATACGTACATCCGTACATACGCACATACACACATACGTACATACACACTCACAGACATCTCTCTAAAAACGATGGATTTGGATTCTAGAGACCTTAAAACGTGGAGATATGTCAAAATTTGGGATTCGCAAAATCGACCCCATTACAATAACTTCCCATAGGGAACTGGGAAGTTGAATATTAAACGCAATAATAATTATGGAAATAATACTACTTCAAATAATAAAAATGTACTTCTCGTAAAAGTTATTGGAATGATTTAATATTAATCATAACATCTACGCGAGCGTAAGTAAGTAAGGATTTTGGTGCATTGGTTTGATTGATTATTCACGTGGATCAATCGGAGGGGGGAGAGGTTACAAAGCAGTTTTATCATTAAAGTTAAAACATGGTGCTGTGAAGACGATTAAAAATCTGCTCAAATTTTGCAAATATGAATAAACTTTGATTGACTTTACAACAATGTTTTTAGAATAAGAGATTTAAGGTACTATGATTCGAATGAACCCTTTTTACATGGTGACTTTGAATGATTTTTTATTTTTAATTTAATTTTTTTTTGTGATCATGAGAAAAGTTTTTGCTGGTTTCTCTACAAAAATTGATAAAATTTTATAAATTCTACAAACATTTATTATTACGATGTGCAAATCAGGTGAAAAATGAATTTTTTTATGAAAAAAACACTACTTTTCCAATTTTTTTCAATAAATTAAAAACACCGCTTTAACGATTTTTTTAACATATAAAAACATCATTAAAATGATAATACGCGTCGATTGACACCTTAATGATGGAAATATTATATTTAGTTCTCGAGATATAATGAATGACGTAAATGACCTTGAACGTTTAATGATTTTTTATTTTTTTTTTTTTTTTTTTGTAATCATGAAAAAAAACCTTTGCTGGTTTTTTCACAAGAACTATTTGGAGTATGTAAATTATATAAACATTGATTACTTAGGTTTAAAAATCAGGTTAAAAATTTTGAGTTTTTGAAAAAAAAACCTAATTTTTTGCACTTTTTTTTAAAAAATTAATTTTTTTTTAAAAATTTGATAAAATCACATAAATGTTAATACGTGTCGATTGACACCTTAAGCAAGCAAATCGTATGTTTGGTTCGCGAGGTATAACGCATGACAGGAATGACCTTCAAACGGGCAAAACAGCAAACCCCCCGACCGAAGTGTCCCAAAAATCTAATCCTAATCAGCTCTTAAGATTGCAAAGACGCTTCGATTGACACCTCAACGAACTCGATATGACTTTGTTTACGTGAGTTATGCTCGTAGAAAAAAGTGTCCCCGAACGTACATACGTACGTACGTACGTACGTACATACACACACACACACACATACATCTCCCTTTCTAAAAACACTTTATATATACTCTATAGACCTCGAAACGTAAAGAAATGTTGAAAGTTTCAATTTCGATTTTCGAGGCGATTACAAGAACTTCCCATATACTGGGAAGTTAAAAAGAAAAACAATAGCCCGACGGGAATCGAACACACGACCCCTTGATCGCCCTTCTGCCAGCTGTAAAAACTTAATAATCCATTAGCGACGCTAAAAACTTTAAGTGGTTTTTCTGAAAAACGGAGGAGTGTTGTGCTTTAATATTTTAAGGATCGAATATCCTTGACGTCTTCTACTTATGTGCCAAATTTCGTCCAAATCTGAGATTCCATAACCTGAGCCTCTCCTAACTGTGGCCAGTCCAAATTTTCAAATTATGCCAGAAATCAGTAAAATATATGCCAGAAATATGCTAAATTTGAAAACTTTATGCTAGTAATTATGCTAAACATAATAATACTCCTGTGTCTAATTCTTATTTTATTTATTTTCCAATAACTACATATAACTAACTAACATGATCATTCTTACAATCTAAAATGCAACTACTAATATAATATTGAAGGGAAAATACAATATTTACATTAATATCATACATTTAATGAACTATTTAGACTTGCTGCTCAAAACTAGTAATTATTAACCTACAAAAAAAATAATTTCATGATTTCATTTGAGTCTATTTCAGAATCCGATTCTGGGCAGTTTTCTAAATTCTTGTATATGCTCTCGAATCGTTTCAACAACGATGGAGGTATTTTGTAATCGTGACAACATAAACCTAAAGATCTTAAATAAGTCCGGGTCAAAATTACAGAATTCAGCATTTCATTTTTAAACACTGCTAAACACTCTTTCTACTTCTGCGTTAGATAATGGCAAAATTAAATATGAAAATACTTGCTCTGTAAAAGGATTTTCATTTACAGAATTACGGAACTCTTTCACCTCACACCAAAAATCAACTGTGCTGTGTTTATTTTGCCATGTCATCAAATGCAGATTATTCCACTGAGATTCTAATTGTGTAATTTGCTCAGAAGAAATACTTAAAGCACTACCTCGAAGAAAGGATACGATTTACTCTTTTATTGTCTTCAATGAGTTTTCTACAGAAAAAAGTCTATTTTTTGCAAGTGTTTGATATTTTTAGGCAGCCTAAGCCGCAATTCCTCGATAAGTTTAATCAGAGAATTCTTGCAATTATCTCTTAGAATCATCACTTCATTCACATTAGGTGTTTCTTCTTTTATCTGGCATTCAACATATTCTTCAAATTCATAAAAAAGTAGGGTTTGGATAGTAAAAATGGTTGTAAATCAGAGGTAAAAAAATCAAAATTGTCTACTGGTTTTATTATTTTTTGACAGAAAGACTTTACTAAAAAAGTCAAGTCTACAAGCAATTTAGTTAGATCAGCTTGATCACTTTGAAACATTTTATTTAAATGCTGGACTTCTTTAAGAGCTTATTTAAAAAAAGGAAAATATGCATAGTTACTGGGTGAGTTGTACATATCCGACAGTATTTTTGCCACGTGACATTTTTCGTTTGTACCCGAAATTTCGAAATCCCAATTCCCACAGCTGACTCAATGGAAAGCCAGCGAGTTTGACAGGACCATACGTTCATTAATCAAATTATAAATATATATATTGAGTTTGCCGTGCAGGAGACTTGCTGAACCAGTTAAAGGTTTGAGATATAATGAACTCAATTTGGCTTGGAATAAACTGCAATAGTTTGCTAATACCTTTGCAATAGTTTGATAACACCTTTGTTAATGCCAACCATGACGCTGGCATTATCTATGCGTAATCCTCGCATATTTTCAATTTTTAGTAAGCAGTTTTAGTAGTACATAACTTTTCAGCTGATGGAAATAAAAATTATGCTAAAATATACTAAATTAACAAGAAGAAAATGCTAAATTATGAAATATGCTAATCTCAAATGTTTATGCTATCTGAGTAAAAATTATGCCAAATCTAGCATAAAATATGCCAAAATGGCCACAATAAGTGAGTGCAGAAATACTGATCCGATACAAAAATATCCGATGCCGAAATGTTCGCACGAAACTATCTAGTGGGAAAAACTTCCCGTAAAAAATATCCCTTATAATAATATTTCTTTCAAAAATGTCTTGAACAAAAATATCTGATCAAAAATATTCGATAAAAAATTTCTTAGTGTGTGCAAATAATTTAGTTTTTATTTTTGTTCTGTGATGTTTTCTTTGAATTTTACTTTTGTCAAGTAACTACGAATTTGCCAAAGAAAATCTAAATAAAATTTCATTTTGTTGTAATAAAAATTGAAGGAGCTATTTTGATTACATTCAGAATTTTTCTTCATGATTTGCGTTGTGTAAATAATTGTGGCCACGACTGTACAAATATAGTTTAAGAAATAAATATGAGGGTAGAAGATTATTTGAACTTAAGGGGACATTCGCCTTTGAAATTTTCATAAAATCGATTTTTAGATTTTTAAATATTTCGATTCTATAAACGTTCAAAAGTGTCCTCCTAAAATTTCATCAAGAAATTCGTAATAAAAAAAAAGGTACAGCTATATTTGTAACAGCGTATGCCCATGAGTAAAAACTGGTTTCTATTCATGCGTGTAGCGCGGCGCGCCAGCTGCTTCTTCTCCTAGTGTAAACATCTTTGGTATGCATATATATGGTATTACACATAAGCCACCACTAGATCCAAGCATTTGTGGCTACATATTGCTAATTTACGAGCCACTTAGAAGTGATGAGTTGCTGCAAAGATGTCTTGGCAAAAATACTCAAAATAGTAACGAAAGTTACAACAACTTGATTTGGAACATTTCTCCGAAAAGCCAGTTTTCTGGCAAAGATGTGACAGAAATTGCAGTGTGGATCGCAACATCCGTTTTCAATGAAGACTCGAGAACTTACCTAGCTATTATGGATCTCATGGGCATCAAAATTGGCGAAACTGCAACGGCTTTTGCGCAAAAAGTTGACGAGGACCGTATCTCTCAAGCCAATAGGAGGAGCAGTGAGCAGTCAAAAGAAGGTCGAACTAAGAAGAAAAAAGCAATTACTAGATAACGAAGGTCCTCATTATTCACCACGAATGGCCGATTAAAGTTAAAAAAAGTTTTCGACCTTTTATTCAATAAAATTATGGTAAAAAATCTTTAAACGCGTTTTTCTCGAAACTACCTTTTTCAAACTGGTAGGACATTTTTCTCCGAATCTGCTCGACCGATTTTAAAAAACCAAAAAGCATTCGATTACTTATTGAAAATAGTAAACAATAAGCCTCTAAAAGTTTAAAAAAATTCCCCCTCCCTTTTTTACGGGGGTGACTTACCCCCAAAAAATGCCGTTTTTCGAATTTTTCAGAAATATACATACAAAAACTTCAAAATATAAAAAAGTATGAGTTTTAGAGGCTTATTGTATAGTTTTGAGTCTAAAGAATAGAATCCATTTTGAATTTTTCAAAAATCTGTTACAGGAGGTCCACAATATGTCCTACCGTTTGAAAAGTAACTTTTGGATGACGCCCTCTACATCAGCCAAGAGAAACTAAAAATGAAAAACAAAATTTTTTTTATATTCTTTAGAAACTGTTTAACAATGTCCAAAAGAAATTTTGTCAATAAATATAATAGTTTTTCCATAATAAATTTTTTAAAAAGTGTTTTTCTTTCTTCAATTTCAAAGGCGAATGTCCCCTTAAGCTTGTACCCATTACAATAAAAATGTGCCTACCAAAAAATATACGGTTGATCTACCATTTGACTGGATTATAGGTAGATAACAATAAAAAAGGACAATCCATCGTGAATAGCCATAGATGCGCACACATGTTAAAGATATGTATAAATAATTCTATAGATCAAAAGTATGTAGCATTCGGTGTAGCTTCTTAATCCTTAAGATATGTAGATAACTATGGCTCACTTTGAGGCAAAAAGATTATTCCACATAAATTGTAATAAATTTGGGTTGTACTTTTAAGGAATTAAAACAAAATACGTGATACCTATTTGACTGTATATACTCGAATAAATCATAAAACGGGCACTTTTGAGCTATAAAATCTTCAGAAAATGGTAATTTTTCATGGATCGAAAAGACACAGTGTTGCATGCAAATATCACTAGTAGTTATCTATATAAAACATTGCGCTTTTTATGTTCAGATTGAAAAATAGACCATTTGAAATTCATGGCCAAAAGCAAGCGGACTTTTTTTCCTGTTGACGGTGATTTTAAAATGCGTGTGCAATACCGTAAATAATTCTTTTTTCTATCTCCTTTTAAAATCTATGGTGAAGAAAAACGATGGAGTCATCAGTTAATTTTTTAAAAAATTGCTTCTAATAGTCTCAATTTACGGAAATATGTGTTTTACCATCACTTCACAAAAAAAACTATTTCATCGTTTCAATTTTATCAAATCCCGCGAAAAACTATGATACAATTACCAACTTCTTGGGTTTCAAATAATAGACGAGTAAATTTCAGCTATTGAATATCTATTATCATACATACCGATCATTTTCCAGCTGAACAATTTCGAAATTAAAATAGTAGAATCACACCATTGAATATTTGCTGTTCATTAAGAAATCAGTTCAAGATACAAACAGTAGTGCTCAAATAAATAACTTATTTATTGTTTTAATAAGCACTCAAATAATTCAACAAATAATTTTTTGAAGCACTTCAATGTTCATGTTTTCTACATTTGTATATTAGTTCGAAACTAAACTAAACTTTGATCAGATTTATTTAACATTCAACGGCTAGTCGAGTACCCTCTATCGTAAATTAACAATAGATTTAGCGTTTTGCAGTCATGTTATCATAAGTCAAGTTTACATATTTCGATTGATGAATTTATGTTGCCGAATTGTGATTCAGTGATATCAGTCCAATAATGCCTAAGCAACAATAATGTAGGGATATGTTGGGAATTTTTCAAAGCAAACAGAGATTGCTTGAAGACATTTTATCTATCTGTTTGGATCTGAATATGCAACCTTTGCTAGCAAATATTGACGCGCTGAATTTAAAGTCACACATTTATAAATCGATAACGTTCTATCGATATGCAAATAGCTTCCTTGTTGATAACACGTTTGAATTTATGTCTGTTTGCAATACTTAAATATTCCTCGATAAGTTTAATCAGAGAATTCTTGCAATTATCTCTTAGAATCATCACTTCATTCACATTAGGTGTTTCTTCTTTTATCTGGCATTCAACATATTCTTCAAATTCATAAAAAAGTAGGGTTTGGATAGTAAAAATGGTTGTAAATCAGAGGTAAAAAAATCAAAATTGTCTACTGGTTTTATTATTTTTTGACAGAAAGACTTTACTAAAAAAGTCAAGTCTACAAGCAATTTAGTTAGATCAGCTTGATCACTTTGAAACATTTTATTTAAATGCTGGACTTCTTTAAGAGCTTATTTAAAAAAAGGAAAATATGCATAGTTACTGGGTGAGTTGTACATATCCGACAGTATTTTTGCCACGTGACATTTTTCGTTTGTACCCGAAATTTCGAAATCCCAATTCCCACAGCTGACTCAATGGAAAGCCAGCGAGTTTGACAGGACCATACGTTCATTAATCAAATTATAAATATATATATTGAGTTTGCCGTGCAGGAGACTTGCTGAACCAGTTAAAGGTTTGAGATATAATGAACTCAATTTGGCTTGGAATAAACTGCAATAGTTTGCTAATACCTTTGCAATAGTTTGATAACACCTTTGTTAATGCCAACCATGACGCTGGCATTATCTATGCGTAATCCTCGCATATTTTCAATTTTTAGTAAGCAGTTTTAGTAGTACATAACTTTTCAGCTGATGGAAATAAAAATTATGCTAAAATATACTAAATTAACAAGAAGAAAATGCTAAATTATGAAATATGCTAATCTCAAATGTTTATGCTATCTGAGTAAAAATTATGCCAAATCTAGCATAAAATATGCCAAAATGGCCACAATAAGTGAGTGCAGAAATACTGATCCGATACAAAAATATCCGATGCCGAAATGTTCGCACGAAACTATCTAGTGGGAAAAACTTCCCGTAAAAAATATCCCTTATAATAATATTTCTTTCAAAAATGTCTTGAACAAAAATATCTGATCAAAAATATTCGATAAAAAATTTCTTAGTGTGTGCAAATAATTTAGTTTTTATTTTTGTTCTGTGATGTTTTCTTTGAATTTTACTTTTGTCAAGTAACTACGAATTTGCCAAAGAAAATCTAAATAAAATTTCATTTTGTTGTAATAAAAATTGAAGGAGCTATTTTGATTACATTCAGAATTTTTCTTCATGATTTGCGTTGTGTAAATAATTGTGGCCACGACTGTACAAATATAGTTTAAGAAATAAATATGAGGGTAGAAGATTATTTGAACTTAAGGGGACATTCGCCTTTGAAATTTTCATAAAATCGATTTTTAGATTTTTAAATATTTCGATTCTATAAACGTTCAAAAGTGTCCTCCTAAAATTTCATCAAGAAATTCGTAATAAAAAAAAGGTACAGCTATATTTGTAACAGCGTATGCCCATGAGTAAAAACTGGTTTCTATTCATGCGTGTAGCGCGGCGCGCCAGCTGCTTCTTCTCCTAGTGTAAACATCTTTGGTATGCATATATATGGTATTACACATAAGCCACCACTAGATCCAAGCATTTGTGGCTACATATTGCTAATTTACGAGCCACTTAGAAGTGATGAGTTGCTGCAAAGATGTCTTGGCAAAAATACTCAAAATAGTAACGAAAGTTACAACAACTTGATTTGGAACATTTCTCCGAAAAGCCAGTTTTCTGGCAAAGATGTGACAGAAATTGCAGTGTGGATCGCAACATCCGTTTTCAATGAAGACTCGAGAACTTACCTAGCTATTATGGATCTCATGGGCATCAAAATTGGCGAAACTGCAACGGCTTTTGCGCAAAAAGTTGACGAGGACCGTATCTCTCAAGCCAATAGGAGGAGCAGTGAGCAGTCAAAAGAAGGTCGAACTAAGAAGAAAAAAGCAATTACTAGATAACGAAGGTCCTCATTATTCACCACGAATGGCCGATTAAAGTTAAAAAAAGTTTTCGACCTTTTATTCAATAAAATTATGGTAAAAAATCTTTAAACGCGTTTTTCTCGAAACTACCTTTTTCAAACTGGTAGGACATTTTTCTCCGAATCTGCTCGACCGATTTTAAAAAACCAAAAAGCATTCGATTACTTATTGAAAATAGTAAACAATAAGCCTCTAAAAGTTTAAAAAAATTCCCCCTCCCTTTTTTACGGGGGTGACTTACCCCCAAAAAATGCCGTTTTTCGAATTTTTCAGAAATATACATACAAAAACTTCAAAATATAAAAAAGTATGAGTTTTAGAGGCTTATTGTATAGTTTTGAGTCTAAAGAATAGAATCCATTTTGAATTTTTCAAAAATCTGTTACAGGAGGTCCACAATATGTCCTACCGTTTGAAAAGTAACTTTTGGATGACGCCCTCTACATCAGCCAAGAGAAACTAAAAATGAAAAACAAAATTTTTTTTATATTCTTTAGAAACTGTTTAACAATGTCCAAAAGAAATTTTGTCAATAAATATAATAGTTTTTCCATAATAAATTTTTTAAAAAGTGTTTTTCTTTCTTCAATTTCAAAGGCGAATGTCCCCTTAAGCTTGTACCCATTACAATAAAAATGTGCCTACCAAAAAATATACGGTTGATCTACCATTTGACTGGATTATAGGTAGATAACAATAAAAAAGGACAATCCATCGTGAATAGCCATAGATGCGCACACATGTTAAAGATATGTATAAATAATTCTATAGATCAAAAGTATGTAGCATTCGGTGTAGCTTCTTAATCCTTAAGATATGTAGATAACTATGGCTCACTTTGAGGCAAAAAGATTATTCCACATAAATTGTAATAAATTTGGGTTGTACTTTTAAGGAATTAAAACAAAATACGTGATACCTATTTGACTGTATATACTCGAATAAATCATAAAACGGGCACTTTTGAGCTATAAAATCTTCAGAAAATGGTAATTTTTCATGGATCGAAAAGACACAGTGTTGCATGCAAATATCACTAGTAGTTATCTATATAAAACATTGCGCTTTTTATGTTCAGATTGAAAAATAGACCATTTGAAATTCATGGCCAAAAGCAAGCGGACTTTTTTTCCTGTTGACGGTGATTTTAAAATGCGTGTGCAATACCGTAAATAATTCTTTTTTCTATCTCCTTTTAAAATCTATGGTGAAGAAAAACGATGGAGTCATCAGTTAATTTTTTAAAAAATTGCTTCTAATAGTCTCAATTTACGGAAATATGTGTTTTACCATCACTTCACAAAAAAAACTATTTCATCGTTTCAATTTTATCAAATCCCGCGAAAAACTATGATACAATTACCAACTTCTTGGGTTTCAAATAATAGACGAGTAAATTTCAGCTATTGAATATCTATTATCATACATACCGATCATTTTCCAGCTGAACAATTTCGAAATTAAAATAGTAGAATCACACCATTGAATATTTGCTGTTCATTAAGAAATCAGTTCAAGATACAAACAGTAGTGCTCAAATAAATAACTTATTTATTGTTTTAATAAGCACTCAAATAATTCAACAAATAATTTTTTGAAGCACTTCAATGTTCATGTTTTCTACATTTGTATATTAGTTCGAAACTAAACTAAACTTTGATCAGATTTATTTAACATTCAACGGCTAGTCGAGTACCCTCTATCGTAAATTAACAATAGATTTAGCGTTTTGCAGTCATGTTATCATAAGTCAAGTTTACATATTTCGATTGATGAATTTATGTTGCCGAATTGTGATTCAGTGATATCAGTCCAATAATGCCTAAGCAACAATAATGTAGGGATATGTTGGGAATTTTTCAAAGCAAACAGAGATTGCTTGAAGACATTTTATCTATCTGTTTGGATCTGAATATGCAACCTTTGCTAGCAAATATTGACGCGCTGAATTTAAAGTCACACATTTATAAATCGATAACGTTCTATCGATATGCAAATAGCTTCCTTGTTGATAACACGTTTGAATTTATGTCTGTTTGCAATACTTAAATATTTGATTGTCGGTTTTCCTAAGATTGTTATATCTCTAGTGTCTACTGACGTTATTTTCCGGTCTGACTGACTAGAAAATATTGGCTTATCATATTTCTTGAGCAACGATACCACACGTCTGATTGTGAAATCAATTTAGAAGGAAATGAATAAGTCGCAATGCCAGCAGCTAAAATGCAAAGTGAGATAAGTTTAAAGTTATTCCAAATTTATAGTTGAAGTATCTTCGGTTTGTTATTGAAGTTGTCATACAATCATGCGCATGTTTTAGAAATTTTTTGCACAGAAATGCATTATAATAGCATTTTTCCTAATATTTTTTTCCAACGTTGGGAGGTGGAAATCTTCAAAAGATACCGATCAGCTCCTGCCTCTCGGCATGCCGGATTTCTACCGACTCAAACCACCTCCGTTTCCTTCAATCACTCTTCTCGTCAAATTTAGTAATTCTCCGTATTTAAAATTTTAGGACATAGTACTTCCTAGACGATAAGAATCGGTATAAGGGATAGTACCAAATTTGCAAGTTTTAGTGTTCTTTCAGTTTGATTAATAGTTCAGACTATATGTTTATGAACTATTTCCTGTTGATTACATGTTTGGGTTTGACTTCAGTGGAGCTGATTGTACTTGTAACTTACTTCGAAAGTTTGTCCTGAAGGAGATATTTCTTTAGTGTCGTTTTAAAGGAGGTTGGGTTCGCTTTGTTTTTAATTTTGTCCGGTAGTGCATTGTAAAAGTTAGCTGCTTTGTTGAAGAAGTCTTCTTTTAGTCGATCAGTTCTGCCAAATGCGATAGCTATTTTATTCATGTTTCTCATTTTGTAAGTGTTTTTCCCCTCAATTCTATCTAATTTCACAGTGATGTACTTATTACGAAGATAAATTCTTCTGTAAGAATTTAGCTCGTTCCATGAAATCATAGCTTGCAAATTCAATTCTTGGGCTGTTTTGTAAACTTCGCTCGTTGGAGTTGACATAGGGAGATTGAAAATGGTCTTCTACGCCTTAGTTACTAGTCTGGAGATGATCATGAGGCAGTGGCGGCTCCTCTATATGCGCACATGAGCACGTGAACCCCCAGAGGTAAAAGGAGAAAATGTGGTCTAAGTGCGACCCTTGAGGCCCACACGACTAACTTCCCAGTGGGGTGAATAGAACGCTATAATTTGCTTTTATTAATAATTACTATTATTAAACATTATTATTCTAAATTAATATAATTACCTTTATTTTTTTTTATCAATTTTTTATCTAACCATAAAAGCTTTGGCAGAGGAAGACGTCTCCACCACCTGGTCATCCTCTACCAAAGCCTCGGCAACCTCGTCCTCTTCGCCCTCGTCATCCCTCTTGTCCTCCACTTCGTCCTCAACTTCGTTCTCCATCTCGGCCTCGAAATCCACAACTATTATTGAGGATATTTATTTATTATTTACAATAATCATTCGTTATTAAGAATGTTTGACCGTTACTGAATAATTATAATTGACTTTATATCTACAATATCAGATTATAACTAATATTATTTGATTGTTATTAACAATATTAAATTATTTATAACAATATCCAATTATTAACTGCATTAGCGTACTCCCATTCACCCAAACCTGATAATATAAGTTTGGAATTTTATAAATTAATCTTTTTTTAAATTACATTTTTTACAAATTTGATCACAATTTTGCTAAAACGCACAATAATAACAACATTACTATGAAGGTATTTGGTATCTGCACGAATTAATAGTGCGTATCAACAGTTTAAAAATAAGCAATTTTTAGTCGTTTTTTCAGTTTTTTCATCCTAAATAAAAAACGGCCCAACCGATTTTGCTGAAAAGTCATTCAGTTCTAAGTTACGTAATTACGCGTCCCACGTCAATCCGATCTTTGGTTCTTGAGATAATCGAGACGAAAAATTATTCCGAACGCACATACGTACATACGTACATACGCACATACGCACATCCGCACATACGCACATACGCACATACGTACATACACACTCACAGACATCTCTCTAAAAACGATGGATTTGGATTCTAGAGACCTAAAAACGTGGAGATAGGCCAAAATTTGGGATTCGCAAAATCGACCCCATTACAATAACTTCCCATAGGGAACTGGGAAGTTAAAAAGAACGAAACTTAATTGAATGCCTCCTAGGAAGTTAGCTTTTTTCAACACCCATTTACAATAATCGATCTATTGCCAATGATAACAACACACCAAGCAGTGATGTCTAGAAATATCGCTTATCGCACGTGCACCTGTTTCGGATATTAGAGGGGTGATCGGGATGACGGTAGTGCACGCAGATTTATACTGTTCTGTGCGAACAAATTTTCCGTGCTCCATAAAGCGCTCGATAGCGATGCTCAAATGCATGGAGTCATGCAAAGTCGCACACGCGACTGATTCGGGTATCGTTACGGTTGTCGGGTTGAGGGGAATGTAGGCAAATTCGCACTATTCTGGGTGCCCAAATTTTTAGTGCTCCATCAAAGAATCGCGAAAAGTTCTTGCAAGAGATCGTATTTCAACTTTTGAGTTTTCGAGTTAACTTGTTTAAAATGAATAGTGTTAACGAAAATACAAGTGTTAACTATTTAAAAGACAATTTTGCAACGTTCCCCTTGCAAGAAAAAATTAGAATAAGGGATACTGGAAGACCAACTCTAGAAATTAATATTATATTATGCAAGTGACGAATTCTAAATCCAGGCAATTCAAGCGTGAATTCAAATCGGAACTTTATGTAAGAATTAAATGGATTTGCGGTTGTGCTGTCACCAATAAACTTTATTCCGTTCCGAGTATTTTATTCGGTCGTGATAATATTGAATCTAGTTGGACGAAGACAGGTGTGTCTGATTTAGGGCACCTTGCTCAAACAATTAAAAAACACGAAAACGCATCGTCACATATAAATGCCCAGTTGGACTTCAATTTGCTGGGAAAGCAAGATATTAGGAATCAACTGGATACCGCATACCGACGAAGTGTTGAACAGCATAATGAAAAAGTTCGGCAAAATCGTTATGTTCTATCAAAAATTATAGACTGCATAAAATTTTGTGGAGTGTTTGAGTTAGCCCTTCGAGGCCACGACGAAAAAGACAGTTCTCTGAATCCAGGGATGTTTCGCGGTCTTATAAATTTCACTGCCGAATTGGATGTAGTTTTGCGGGAACACATTGAAAAAGCCACCGTTTTCAAAGGCATTTCAAAAACAATCCAAAATGAATTATTGGATTGGATTGGATGTTAGAAGTGTTGCACGATCATATCAAAAAAGAAATTATATGTGCAGAATTTGTATCCGTGATTGCAGATGAAACAACAGATGTGTCGTCTATGTTCCAAATGTCTGTCGTATTCAGATACATAACACAGGATGGTACTCCTGTTGAACGTTTTTGGGCATTTGTTAATCCTGATGGTCACGACGCTGCGAGCTTAGCAGGGGCTATTGATGAGGCTCTATAAAAGGTTTTAGACAAACGTGAGAAACTTGTCTCCCAAAGCTATGATGGTGCTTACGTGATGTCTGGACAAACTGGAGGTGTGCAAGCAATTATTCGAAGAGAATACAAATATGCGTACTATGTACATTGTTACGCTCATCAATTGAATTTGATATTGTCACAAGCTGCCAAACAAAATCAACAAGTACGCGTATTTTTTCAAATTTAAGTGATATAACAAATTTTTTTCAAATTCTGCTCAAAGAGTGGCAGTTCTAGACGAATTTGTTGGTATTAGGGTACCACATGCTTCAAATACGCGATGGAACTTTGAAAGCAGAACCATTTCCACTGTTTTTCATAATCGAGAAACGCTAATTGAATGCATGGAGAAAATAAAGGCAACTTCTAAACAAACAATAACTATTAATCAAGCTAGTGCAATATCTAGAATGCTTCAGGACCCTGTCTTTCTGTTTTGGCTTTTCGTATTCAATCGGTTAATGCCTCACTGCGATATCTTATATAATCAGTTACAAAAAATTTGTATAGACTCAGTGCAAGTACAACAATTCTTAGCAAGCTTTAAAAATGATATTCAAAGCGAAAGAAATAATATTGACAGTGTTCAAAATGAGATTCCAGAAGAAACTGGCATTAAAAGGCAAAGAAAAAACCAAAATCCCTACATTTCAAGAATTATCGCTGCCAAAGAAATTTGTGATACAATTATTAACCACGCCATGGACAGGTTTTCGTTTACAAATCATCTTAGCGCTTCTTATATGTTCTTAGCCCAAAATTTCTCCAAATTTACAAAAGAATTTCCAAACGATTATCTCACCAGCACAATTGAAGCATATCCATTTTTAGATGCAGTGAGGCTAAAAACTGAGCTTGAGATAATTTATAAAAGATCAGACTTCAGGAACATGTCAGGAGCAGTAAATCTACTTAAATTTATAATCGAAAATTGTCTTGAGAGTATATTCGTGGCCACTTACCAACTCTTGAAACTCATTGTCACGATTCCGATGACAACAGTGGAAGCAGAAAGGTCATTTTCGACTCAAAAAAGAATAAAAACTTTTGTACGATCAACAATGAGTGAAGAGAGATTAACCGCCTTAGCCATGCTTTCAATTGAAAAAAAATTATTACGAAGCCTCCCGAATTTTAATGACTCAGTAATGGATAAATTTGCTTCCAAAAAGGAACGAAGAATAGATTTTATATTGAAGCACTGCAGTTAGTGGATTCGTTTATTTTGTTTCACATTGTGTTAATACATGTTAGCTAAATTATTTCAATTATTTTCGTTCATTTATGTAAATACATATAACATTATAATGATGAATTCTTTTGAAATATACAGACATACATAAAAACATTGTGAGATATCACTAAAATCCATTTTTTGTTTAGCTGTGCACCCCCAGTCTAGGAGCGCACAGGCCGCCACTGTCATGAGGTTTCCTTTAGAGGTTTGGTTCCAATTCAAGATGCCGTAGAAAATTTTGGGAAGGATATGTGCATACATAATTTGGATTTTTTTCTTTGGAAAGAAGTAGAAGCGACGTAGAAGACCAATAAAGACAGCCAGTTTTTTCCTTAGATCATTTATCTGTGGTGTCCATGTTAGTTTCTCGTCTATTAGAAGATTTTTACGTGTGGTTGTATGTCAGCCTTGTTATTTTGTTTGAAAATAATATATTTTGTTTTTCCCGCGTTTATTGCCTGAAATATTTCCTAACAAGTCTCTAAAATTTAAAAAAAATGAAGGGCCACTTTTGGGGGCCATAAACTCTTTGGTTTCAATTTCCATCATTATCAATGGTGTCTCAGTCAAAATAAACCTTAGTAATTCTAAAATATTGGTTCCAGCAGTTTTTGAATAAATTAATAGCGACTGGACATCTGCGTCCATCGTGGCATCAAAGGTTTTTAGAGTTTTTTTTGGTGGACACCTGAGAGTTTTGCTTATGCGCTTCAAGGATTGATTTTGTCACTTCTTTAAAAAGCTCAACTTGGTTGTGAGTTACGGTGAGGCAGCACCTTTCAAATCAACACGAATATAATTGCACAAAAGAGTATTGTAAAACATCGAACTTTTAATGAAACTCTTAACTGACCCTCCAGTCAAGTTGCATTTGGTTTCTAATTTTCAAATCCCGACCGAACCCGCGGAGCGAATAGCATATAGTGTCTTTCTGAGAACTTCACTGAAAAACAGGTGGCCTGAATATTTTTCAAGTGCTGGTGCCTGAGCAAATCGTTGGAATAGTTGGAGTGCTGGACAGTTATGCGAGTGAAGAAAATGGTGAATTTTCGATTTTCGCTGGAATTAGTTGTAGTGTCCTGCAAATAAGTAGGTCTGTAACTGACCTGTTGGTCTAAACTGAAGAGGTTTTATTTAAAGAACAAACTAGTCCTGTGTTGGATTCCTGGGCACAGCGAGGTGCAAGGTTATGTCAAAGCGGATCAGTTTGCTAATGAAGGATCCCGTGACAAACACAGGCACGAAGCGGTGAGGCTCTGGAGAAATTAGGACACATGTCGTACTGCTAGGTTTATGTGGCCCAAATACAACTCGAAATGTACTCTTGGTCTGTTAGCTTTGAACAGAGCTTCAACGAGAAATATTGTGGGTTTACTGACGCGTCATATGGCTTTCAGTGAACACGCAAAATCAGGGACCTATGTCGAAGCTGTGGCGACAAAGAGGAGACAGAGTCAGTAGTGCACCTTTTGTACAAATTTATGGCTCAAGTTGTAAGGAGAACATAATCACTTAAGGGCATTATTTTCTCAAAGCTGAGATTGCTAGGCAGTGTTAAGTTGGACCAACTCCTGGATTTCCTTAAGAAATCAGGATGATTCACAAAATTAATTCAAACGTTTCCAGGTCACAATAAACGAAAAATGATGCAAGTGAAGCAGAAGCCATGTAACTTAGCACCTAACCTAACCTAACATCTTAACTGTAACAATAAAGTATCTTCTATTCATTGTTAAAACAGTGTTCTTAATTTACATGCATAAACATCAGATTCACTTGACTTGCCTGTAAATAGATTTAAAAAAAGATAGATTTAGGATGAGCCTGAATTACAAACTCCTTGGCTGCAGCGTAATAACACATCCCGACCAAGGATACCAGTTTACCTGCGATTATCTGGATCGTTAAAGGAAACCCTGGTAAAAGCTAAAGGATAACTGCCAAATGTAATGTAACCACAATTCCCACGTTTGCACCTTCTACAGGATATCTTATCCGTTTCGTAGTTATCTGTAACCTTCATTTTACTTCATCCTCTTTGTACCCAACTTACCACTTAGATTGGGGGACAACGTTTACAGTAATACGCTGCAGCGGTTTAGCCTAACCGGACGGGTTAGAACATTTCTTCTGTCTATGGGACATCAAATCAACAATTTCAAAGTTTGTAACAAGTGCATTGACAGTCAAGCCACTTGCATATTTCCCATCCGCAATTTTGTGTACGGAAAGTTGAAAATTTTCTCGAAGAAGCAAACAGCAGAGTAACAAGTATGATTGACGATATAATCTGGTCATGCTGACACTTCAGTTTGAGATAAAACAATGGAAACCACTACTTTAGGGGAATTCACTCAGTAGAAACCCCCAAAGGTTATACTGAATGAGTCTCTCTAAGATAGTTATCTCCTTTGTTTTATCTCAAACTGGATTACGAGCAATCCCAGATAATACTGAGAATTGCTCTTCAATATACAGTGGGTTTCCTTTAATTTACTCAAACTGTATGCACACCTTGTGAAAATCGGTACGCTTGGTCTTCATCTCACCCTTGACCCTAAAATTATAGTGTGAATCGGTTCACATCACCCTGGAAAACGCTTGAATTTCACCATCACTACCGGCTGTTTCCATGAGGTGCTCTCTCCGAACATTCACTTTTGTCTTGTAACGTCTTCACTTGACTAGCTGGCAAGACATTTGGCACCATTAGGTTGACGTCATCGATTGTCGCGACTTCGCAAAAGGTAAAATTAGGAGCAAGACCAAATCCACCCAATTTAAACTTTGCGATGAGCTAGCGTCTTCCAAAATTGTCCTAACGCTGACCTCATGACTCGATCAGGTGCAACATGTATAGATCATCAAGTCCGCAAACTCTCTCTCCCTTATATTGGACACCCAAAACAAATCGCATGTTACACCTTAAATGATCGCTTTCATCGGCCACCCGGTCGTTAAGAATTGATACTGATAGCCTGGTTTTCAGGTGGTTATCCAAAGACTATGATCATGGAGTGTCGCTACCAGCCGGGAATTGTGTACCGTGTGTGTGGTGCTGCCGTCAGCGTTACTACTCCAGTCTCACCGCGATCGCTGCCCTCCCCGGCAGATTGGATGTTCATTTATTTACTCAATACTAAATATCACCGTACTGCATCTTACTTGCAAAGGATATTGGAAATGAATGTTGGCGGTTTGATTCACCTGTTGAGATTGGCATTGGCAGCCGACTATCTGGTAGGGTTATGCTTAAGTCCTCATCCACCGTCGCGGTGCACAAAAACAAGGAATACAGTTGATTGTCAACATCTTCAGCTTCCAGGCTGAGTGTTGCTGGATTA
This sequence comes from Oxycera nigricornis, assembly GCA_963942545.1. NCBI lineage: Eukaryota > Metazoa > Arthropoda > Insecta > Diptera > Stratiomyidae > Oxycera > Oxycera nigricornis. The sequence goes on from OZ012662.1 coordinate 85,253,163, forward strand.
TAGCGACGCTGTTACTCACCGTGTTGGCACGGACGCTATTTCATACATTTTTCTAAAATTATCTTACTTTCTTACAATCGTGTACAATGCTACTCTGGCTTTTCTTATATCATCCTCAAGATGTTTTCAAAAATTATTGGGAAGATATGCTTATTTTTCAAAACCTCCTGTAAACTAGTTACCAACCAACCAACCAAATTTTCATGTCAATCAAGGACATTTGGAACTTTTATTCATATGCGATGCAATATAACGAGACATAAGGGAAAGATTTACAATTTGACTACACAAGACTGGCCGTCTAGACCATCGGCTAATATGAGTAACTGGACAACAAGCCGCGAAGTGCGACCCTTGAGGTCCACACGGTCAACTTCCCAGTAATATCTAGATAAACATTAAAAATATTAAACACAATAATAATTTTGAAAAGACTACTACTTTAAATAATAATAATGAAAGGTATTCATAGCAGTAACAGGAATGAGTTAATATTAATCATATCATCTACGGGAGCATCCACTGATTACGTAAGGCTTTTGGTGGATGAGTGATGATGATTGATTACCACAAATGCAAATTTGATTGAAATTTTGATGGTTTTCAAACTTAAAGCCGCTTTTTTAATTAAAAGACTTCAAAAACTATTAAAAATCTGCTCAAATTATCCAAACATTTTAAAACTTTGATTGACTTTACAACAAAGTCTTTAGAATAAAAGATATACGGTAATATGAATCGCAAGAACCCCTTTCATAACTTTGAATGATTTTTTATTTTTACATGAATTTTTTTCAGAATCATGAAAAAAGTTTTGCGTTTTTCTCTTCATAAACTGATAGGAATGTTTAAATTTTATAAACATTTATTACTGTGTCGTGCAAATCTGGCTAAAAAAATATTTTTTATGAAAAAACTCCTAAGTTTTCGCATTTTTTCTATTAAATTAAAAAAACCGCTGAAACGGATCTTTATAATGTCAAAATAATCAAAGACATATTTTAAAACACGTCGATTGACACCTTAATGATGCAAATATTATATCTGGTTCGTGAGATATAGTGAATGGAAGAAATGACCATGAAGATCATGATGACTGTCAATGATTTTTTATTTTTTATTTAATGTTTCTTGTTATCATGAGAAAAAGTTTTGATGTTGTTTTTACAAACACTGCTTGAAGTATATAAATTTTATAAAAATTGAATACTGTCTTTTCACGTTTTTGCACTTTTTTTCTTAAATTAAAAAACGGCTCCAACGATGTCTTCCAAAATTCGATAGATTCACACAAATGCTAATACGCGTCGATTGACACCTTAAACATGCAAATCGTATGTTTGGTTCGCGAGATATAACGCATGACAGAAATGACCTTCAAAGGGGCGAAACAGCAAACCCCCCAAACCCAAGTATCCCAAAAACTGATCAGCTCTTAAGATTGCAAAGACGCTTCGATTGACACCTTAACAAAGTCGAAACGACTTTGTTTGCGTGAGTTATGCTCGTATAAAAAAGTGTCCACGAACGTACGTACACACACACACATACAGACTTCTTTCTAAAAACACTTTATATATACTCTATAGACCTCAAAACGTGAAGAAATGTTGAAAATTTCAATTTCGATTTTCGAGGCGATTGCAAGAACTTCCCATATACTGGAAAGTTAAAAATTAATAAAAAAATCGAACCAATAAAAAAGAATATTACATATATGCAAGCTGATAAATTCATAGACGAAACAAAACATCTAATTGAAAATAGAAAACCGACACACTTCTAGGAGTTAGCCGAGCTAATTTCGCAAGCGAAATTTTTAGCGACAAAAATTAAACCTATAAGGACGAGAAATGGATGACTGGAAAAGTAATCCACTTTTCCAGGAAAGAGCGAACAGCTTTTAATGCCTCAAAAAAATATATTAACAAATATAATGAAACAAAAGAACTATCAAATTATAAAAAACGAATGCAACATTACGATTAAAAACGCAAAGGAAAACTACTATTCGAGAAAACTTGAGGAAGGTTCTAACAATCAGCGTCATTTTTGGAACTTGGTAGATGAAGTTTTTAGAAAGGCAGACACCAACCCTAGTGAAAACCAGAATATAAAGGAAATAAATTTCATGGGCGAAAACTTAAAAGATCCAGTAAAAATCTCAAATATTTGAAACGATCATTTCATATCAATAGGACAGAAAATTATATCAGAACTCCCTAAAAACGACTTAGCATGCTAAAAAGTGTCACCCGTCTGCTCTTTTCATTTAAGGCTGACATCTAAAAAAGAAGTCATTGATGTTATTGAATCTCTAAAAAACACACCGCGCCGGGTCCTGATGGTATATGCGTTGAGAGAATATCGCAGATATACTGGTTACTCTAGTAAATATAAGCTTCAAAAGTGGAAAATTTCCAAAGTATCTAAAAAACGCCAAGGTAATACCCATATTTAAAGGAGGGCTGGAAACTGACCCGAATAATTATCGACCAATAACATTGTTAAAATCATGAAAAATAAGTTAGCTTCGCGAAATAAAGAATACTTAATGCAGAATAGATGGAAACCAGTTTGGGTTTCAAGAAGATAAAGGAACAACAGACGCGATTGTAGACTTAATGAGACATATACAAAACTGGACCAGAGTTGTTACGTTGCTGCAGTTTTTATCGATCTAAAAAAGGCGTTTGATACGGAATTGCATGATATGTAAACTTGGCAACAGAAAGACTTCAAAAGACTGAAATTGGAAACGTTAACAGTAAAATAGCGCAGATTACTATTGGTGTACCGCAGGAATCAATACTAGGACCGATTCTTTTCCTGTTATATACAAACAACTTAGTGACTTCAGGAATTGACATGAAACTTGTGATGTACGCTGACGATCCCATACTGATTCACTCAGGTAAAATTGAAGCTGACTTAGAACAAAAGATAAACACCGACTTAGAGAAATATTTTCAATGGTTCATACAGAGCAAATTGACATTGGATACGGACAAAAACAAATACATTATCTTTGAATAAAAAAATAAAACTGATAAAAAAAATAAAAGTCTTCATAGAGTTCAACAAATGAAGTACCTAGGACTTACAATCGATGAAAAACTAACGTGGGCAGCGCATACATATAAATGACAAGAGGAAAAAATAGCATCTATCGTTGATCTGCTCCATCGTTTCAGCTATTTCTCAGTTAAAAATAAAATACAAATTAAAAATGCATACATACTTTCAAGAATTACATACGAGATCATAATTTCGAGCCAGACTACGAAAAATAACCTCATGAACATGTCACGACTACTAACTACTAGTTGTATATGGCATACAAGACCATATATGTTACAACTAGCAAAGAATGACCGCTACATCTGAAGTAGGTATATAAAACAGCACAAGAACTTAACGTAGACGGACTGATTTACATGGAAAAAGGAAAATTTATTTTTATAAATTTATATCATGAAGAAATGAAAACAATGAAACTAGATATAAATGGGGGCTGGAGACTACAATATGAGAAACGCGAATGATATTTTAATATAATTTGCTAGAACAGAGCGTCTGAGGATGGATCCGATTGATGCCGCATCAAATTTTTACAATGAGCTACCTCACACAATAAGAGAAGCGCGTAACATAATATCTTTTAAAATTATGCTACGTAAACATTTACTGAAAACTCAATTCAATAATTAAGAACGCTAAGATTTCTCCTACAAATGTGAATCAAAATTGGATATATTGAACTCTGAATAAAAATTGTTGAGAGACTGGTACTATCCCTTATACCGATGTACATCATCTGGGAAGTACTAATTAAATGAACAAGCATTCAGGAAATACATTGCACACGGATAGTGCAAGCAATGAGCGATGGAGTGAGAGGTTTTCGGAGGAGGCGGAGGTTGTTTTAGTCAGCAAAAATCCAACTTGCCGAGAAGCAGGAGCAAATCGGTATCTTTTGAATATTTCCACTTCCCAACGACGAAAAAAAAAATTTAATAAGTTAGAGGAATTAATATAATATCAATCAAGCTTAAAAGTCTTACTTTATAGTAATCAGCTCACAAATCACAGAAAAAGATGACTGTCTTTTATCTAGTCAGCTAACGAAAATTTAACAATGAATGACAAACATTGATTGATCAAGGAGCACTCTTCGATGTTGCTAAGTAGCTACTTAGTTGGCATTAAATCAATTAAGGAATACGCCTCGCAAGTCATCATGAGAATCTGTTTGAAGCAAAACCTCAAAAAGAATTATAGTAATGTTAAATTATGTTTGGACCAGTCATATTTCACACTTCAAACGTTTGAATTCCATTCCGAAAATAAGCCAATCATTTCAACGATTAAAGTACCACATTAACATCTAATACTGCCTAAACTTATTATCCAACTTTAGACAATGAAAACAGGTTCAACCACAGTAGTTTTCGAATTCGAATGCCTTCGATGAATATTAACAATTCAATATGTTTGACAACGCACGTAACATTCCGTCTAGATTATATGGAAACGTTGTCTAATAAACATAAAGTATATTTAGATATTTGTATGTAAATGGCTCGTTAACATTAACCACTATGACTGACTGATATTCGTTTATTGTTCACAGATATTTGGACCTCCATTGATATTAAAATGCACAAATCTATTTATTGCGGGCTTTATGAACGCTCGCCAAGTTGTTGATTAATGGCAACTAAGCAGCTTCATTATAAATTATTCAAAACTTATGCAGTATTTCAAACAAGTTATCAATGAACGTCTTGGCATGACGTATCCATTTGACCAAAGGCGCCACGAGCTGCTACCCTAATGGATATTATATGGAAAAAATTTATTATTATCATGCTAAATATATCAGGGTATGATGCAATAGTTTCAATTTGCTACTAATTTTAGTTGACGTTATACCGGTTAGGTGCTCAGTTCTGAGGACTAGACTTCAGACGAGATACTCTCAACGTTTTGTTATTGAAACTACGAACATGTGTTCATTTATATTTGCGAATGTTGCTTCAGAATTAATTATTGTATGGAATATAAATAGATTCATGTATAGTACTTAACTTGATTAGATTAAGGATAATTAGTGGATTGCTCCAGGTGATTTGCACTGATAACTGTGTATTTTTGGCACTAAAATAATTTCCTGCAATTTGGTTGTATCTGAATCTCACATGGAAAATACAATGTAATAAGAATATTTATTCATTACATAAACTATGTAAGGATCATTAAGCATCATATTCGACTCCCCTCCGCCTAATAAGGTCTCGTAAGATTTTAACGTGTCGCACTATTTCTTACGTAAGATTTTCAATTTTTTTAAATTATAATAAGACTATGATTATTTTTATTACATATCGAATGAAAAGTGGAAATGATTTTGAGTTTTCCTTTCCAACTTTCCAGTATACGGGAAGTTGTTTTAATCGCTTCGGGAATTGAAATTTTCAATAATTCTTTACGGTTTAAGGTCTAAGGAGTAATTTAAAATAATTTTAAAAAGAGGTCTTTGTGTGCGTATGTATAAATGTACGTACGTACGTGCGTTGTCATTGTTTTCTACGACAATAACTCTCGAAGGAATAATCGTTTAGAATGTCAATCAAAGCGTATTTGCACTTTCACGATCTGATTGGATTTTCGAAGAGATTCTATTGATCAGCTTTTATTTATGTTTTGGCCTATCCAAAGTCATTTCTGTCTTGCACCTTATCTCGTAAACCCATTGAATAAAGAGAATAAGGAAGCGAAGTCGCCTATGCCCGCCTGTAAGCGGCGGTGAAGCAATTTTACTACATTCAAAGCACTTGTTCTCATGAGAGTGCAAAGCAGCACACATTTCCCCTTACTCGCCCCGTGGCCCATACATTTCACCTACACTGCTGCCTAGTCACACAGCAAGGTGTACAAAACATACAAATTCCCTCACGGATAGTATGCCGTCATCAAACTTAAGTGTCAAACTTAGTCTCATATGTTTCTTGTTTCGGCCATTTTTTTGCGGAATTTCTTTGGCGGGATCAAGCGTGACGCGTAAAAGTTATAAAAAATCGCCGAAAAGGAGCTACATATTTAGCGAAAAACTGGTGTGTAATTAAGAAACGACAGAATAATATATCGTCTTTCAGTGATTCATTGGTGAAAAAGTGAAAGATAGCCGTATATTAAGAAGACAATGCGTTCCTGTTACCCGGGATGCAAATCTTTGCAGGGAAACAAAGCTGTCCGACTTTCTTTCTTTCAGTGAGTAAATAACATTTCACTTTGTTCAAAAAGTTTAGGTTAAGTAGATATTAGTGATGTTTTCATTTAAAATTTGAAATGCAAAGTTAAGTGGTTGCATTTCCAGCCATGGTAGACCTAGTTGTCAAATTCGAGACATACGATCATCGGCAGTTCAGTGTCGGCACAATGATATCATGAAGTGGGGTTATCAACTTTTTGAATTTATTTTCAGATTTCCGCAGTCACCAAGTCGAGCCGCACAATGGCTACATATGTAAGACCTCCTCCGAAAAGCTTCCAATTTGAAAACATTAAATAATGAGCACAATAGCAACTATATCATTGAATGAGCTTATATGGGAAGCGTAAGTTAGTTCACACTGTAATCGATTATAAACTTCAACATGAAGCAATAAAAGAAATCAATACTATACGGAAAGAATAATTAGAAGAGTTGACAAACTTGACAAGACATTTACAGATTTAACGAGAAGCATGCAATTAACTCAATGGAAAAATTTCCTTAACAAATATTAATAAAGCAAAATTTCAAACATATTGATGAATTTACAAACTTGAGATTTGGTATTCAGATAAAAACGAAATGAAAAATAGCATTCTCTGTTGCTTTGACTTTGTATTCCAAGAAAGAAATACTTTAAAATTAAGAACAAAATGACATACTCATCATACAATAGTACAGTTAATTTGTTGATTTTAAGTGAACAAACTTCAAACTTCAGTCTCCTATAAGATTAAGTGGGGAAATATTTAGGTTGAGTATTAATTAAATCTAATTTTCTCCAAGTTTTGCATGATATGTTTGGAACAATGCTAATATATAAAATTTAGACATATACTTTGTTAAATTGATACATACAACATTCAAAAATTAATACCATATATTGTATATAAAAAATGTAATCTTTCAGTCTCCCTCTTCCTTTTTAACCGGGCTTGGGATCGGCTTCGGCAGAATTACGGCGACACTCATATTTTGCATGCTATAGTTTCCTAAATAAGTCGAATAAAAAGAATCAAATTTAGATTTTTGATTCATGTAATTTAATTAAACAAACTAATTTGCGCTCATACTGACTACGCCACTGTTCAAGTTTTGACAGTACCAGCGCAACTGTCAGACATTATTGCAAGTCAAAGTGACAGTGAGACACTATTGACATTCAACGATTAGACGTCCGCAGCAGAAAGTCGGCCAACTCACATATGTGATGCGTATATACGCATCTACACGGATTTCACCATTCCTCTAGTTCTATGAACCAAACATTAGATTTACGTGACTTAAGTGTCAATTGAAGTGTGATAGCATTTTTATGATTGCATTCCTAAACTCTTAAACCAGAATTTCAACAGAATTTTCGCTCACGCCCTTCTGTCTTTCAAGAGTCGGTATAGAAAGTAGATACTTACGTTCAAAAAAATCTGTGAGCGACTAGCAGGAATGACTAGGGGAAGCATAGATTTTTTAGGCTCGAGTTTCAACTGTGTAAAAGCTGAAATGCATAATAGACCAGGGCGGATCTGTTTTCAGTTGAGGGGCGGCACACTGATTTTTGCAGGAAAAGCTGTGGAATAACTCGTATAACAATAATTGACTTATCTTCTCTCTCAAAAAAGTCGGGAACATTAAAAAAACCGAAATGTTTAGGAATTTTAATAAATCGTTTTGTTCGTACTTTTCTCAGTACTAACTTTCGGTTCATTTTAGAGCAAAATTGGGTGAAAATATTAATTGTGCAATCTAAATTCATTTTTAAAAAACTCAAAATTTTTGAAAGCTTACAAGTCAGAAACTCGAGCATGTATTTTACAAAATTAAAATCGGATTATTAGGGCAGCCTGAAATTTTTTTTGCTAAGCTTGGTAATAAACTCTAAACCAGTGCTGGGCGGGTGCGGACTCAGTTGATGGAAGCATGGCTCCCCCCATATGCACTAATCGGTTACAAATGCCTGGCGTGATTTTTTCCACTTTTCGTATATTTTTGCGATCAGTTGGGATTTGGATGTACACTTGAACTTATTAATGTTGATTTTGAGCCACTACCATGATTGTTCGATAGGGCTCAATTCCGAAGATTGAGGTTTAAAATATTTATACCTTGCTCTGTAAACCAACGGTCGGTGGAAGCTGCTTTATGGCAGGAAACATTATACTGTTGAAATACCACGTCATTTACGGCGACGTTTTCAATGATTTTTTCGATGCAAAACTTCCAAATTTGATTCAGCATCGAGATATACGCTCGGCTATTCATTCAACCCTCGCAGATGAAAATGTCACCAACACCTGACGCTGCACATATGTACATCTCCAAACCACTATCCACCAAACTTAACAAAAGTCGCATAGCCGAACGAGTACCTTGCAGAAAGAGTATTCCGGAGGAGTCGACCTGCAGATGTTTAGTACTCGGTCAAAGCAACTAGAAGAACTTTATTAAGCCAGTGTAAAGGAGGAGGGTTTCCGACCGATTCTCAGATCCACATCCCTCCAACAGGATGCTGAGGTAAAGCTATGACGATCACTAAGGTCTATCATGTATTCCTATGGTTTCAAGGATGATAACCCTAAATTACGGCGATCTATCTGGAACCTTGCGTTGAGGATCAATCAAAGATTGAATTTTCTTGAAACCTTACCAGGAATATACTGGTGCCAAGGACAACAAGGGCCCCAGGCACTTGTCCCTGCTGGTTTTGGTTGAGGAACCTGTAGAGGTTGAAACTTGGTGAGTGTGTGGCTACAGCCATTTCTAATACAGTTCGGGACCGGTAGCTATTCGTCCACCCTTCTGTATCGTGGTATATTGGAGTGCCGCTTCTGAAAGAGCGACAAGGATTCTGATAGGTCCGATCTCTACCAAAGAATATGAAGCAAGCTCTGGGTGAGATTCTGGTGCTTATACTCGGAAAAGCAGTACTCATAACATAAGTTATAGCTACTGAGTAGTACGTTTATGGAAGTTTTAGTGCCAGCTTATCGTTACCCGTGACCTAAGAAGCTCGTGGTGTTAAGACAACTCGTCAGGTAACCACGTTAAGCCCAAGAACACTTTCTGTAGGAACGATTCATTCCGGGCTGTGAGCTATCTTCACTCTTCAACGTACATAGGTAGCACCAGCAGAGCTGTAAATCTAAGTTAATAAGACGAAAACATTAGGTGTCAGTTCTACCGCAATGTTCTGTTACAAAAACTGTTTCAGATTTCTGGATTGGATTCTAATTAATTGTAATTAAATTTTAAACTTACTACAATATTTCTTTCATCGGACCAAATAACTTTGGACCGTTGAGCTTCGTCTCATTTTTGGTGTGTTTTTACCTAAGTCAGCCGCTTACGTTTGTGATCCTTCATGAGTAATGGCTTCTATCTCGACTTTCGTCCTTTTCGCTTTACGCCTCCACAGGTCATCACCGTATCGTACGTAGAATTTTTTTTATCAATCGCCGTTACTCAACTCCGAATGAGTTCGGAAGATGTTTTTTTCCCGATTATGCAAGGACATACGCTCTAAAAGTCAGTCGTCTCTCGTTGTAATTACACGTTGAAGCCCACTTCTAGGTATGATTTTGAAATGACCTGAAGTCTTGAATTTTTTAAGTGTCCTTTGAATCGCACACCTCGAACACTTAAACCTATTAGTAAGCTCACTTTACGAAGCACCTTCAAAATGAAGACCTCGCCCCAACTCACTTTGTCCTCTAGTTTTAAGCATTTTTTAACATCAATCAATTTTTTTACTGCCTTCAATTTCACCACTTTTCACTTTAGTTGTTCGACAGCGAAAAAAACTAAAACAGCAAATACTCTTCTTAAATAGATATCTCCTCCCTTGCGGCGCCTGACCTGCATACGTTATGTTTGGCTTAGTTTGGGATGAATAACTGCTAAACCAAAACAAAATCCTTTCTACTAAATTGAAAAAAAAAGTTATAGAGATTATCTTTAAGCAGCTGTGACTCATCACTTGCAAAATCTACATTGAAATCTCCAGCCAAAACGAGTGAAAGTTTATGACAATTGTGCCCGATCATTTGAGCAACAGTTTCATTATATTATAAATATCAGTGCTTGTCTAATGAACATCCTTTCTCATCAATTTTTTTATTTGGTAGATTACTACAATAACTATTTCAAGTCCATTTTCAACTTTGCAAATACTGAACATGCATCTCCATTTGCATTTGGTCGAGTACATACATACATTGCCAATATGGGAAATATAAATTGTCATGTTTGGAGTTAGAACAATTGGTATATGAGCTCCTGCAATGCGATGTCCTCTCCTTCTGAATTCAGAATGCAATTGAAGCTTGAAATGTCCACGTGTTGATCATGACACTGACACTTCGACATTTGACATTTCGTCCCACTTTTTCGTGAGCAATTCGTCATCTCACCTTCTCCGTGTTCAGTACGCTCCGTTTGAGGCTTAACACTTACCATAAGAAAGCGATGCTTCCAAACAGCTTCTTCTATTAGCTATAGGATTCTAGCAGATCACCTTCCATCAAAACCCTTACGTTATCAATGGGTGCTCCTTAGGATGACACCATTATATTAATTTATTCTCCTTACTGTTATGTCTTCTTATCATTATTATTATTAACAGTATTATTATCTTCATTATTATATTATTATCTTAAATATTTTTAATATTTATGTAGACATTACTGACAAGTTGTTCATGTGGGCCTTAAAGGTCGCACCTCGTGGCTTGCTCAAGCGTCTATGAGAAAGTAGTGCAACTATTTTTAATTTTCAACAAGAATTTCGAACTGGTGTCAATTGCGTGAAACAAATTTCAATTGAAAAAAATCGACTATTCTAACAAATAATAAAATGAATATAAGAAAAAGAACACTTACGAAAGAAAACTTTGAAACCCCTGCCCGCAAAACTTGGCCCACGCAAGAGTTTGATTCGATCTCATCTTCGCAAAAACTTTGCATAATTAATAAGCTCTCCTTTGTCTGCGATTTTTCGAAACAATATAAATTGATTCAAATTTTCGCTCTTTATATCACTTCGCTTACGTGACGCTCATTACAGGTTAGAATATTTTTCATCGTGCTCGTGTTCGAGAACGTGGAAATAATAAAAACGTTTATCATGTCAAATGTTTAAATAATGTTTTCTAGGCTAGATAATACATGAAAAGTTCATATATGGAGGCTAGCATAGAAGTAATATCATGTTGACTTCACTTGGTCTGCACATGCATAGTCTCGCAAACTTCTGGTTGAAATGCGCTCAAATTGGTGAGGCCTTCGACTGAACGTCCGCGACGAATACAACAAAGTCCTGCGGAGCATGCAACAAAGTCCTGCAGAAAATTCAACTAAATTTCTTTCCGAGAGTACTTAAATGAATTAATAAGCAATACCTGTAATACCTGTAATTAACAAGTGTATTAGGATTGTATATATAATTGTAATTGTGTTCCATTTCCTCAGTAATGCTTTGATGTGGTATCTTGCAAATATTAACGAATAGCATGTAGTACACGACAGAAAAAAAGTTTGGTTGTAAACTTTTCCTTTAAGGAAGGTACTAGTCGACTCTATAAATTTCAAAAAATTAAACTTTTTTTATTGCATTTTTCGACCCCTTAGAACTTCAAAAAAGACCTCCAAAAAAATCTTTTCGAAATTCCAAAGTTTAATATATAAATGGTGACTTTGAGTGTGTGCGCGTTTTCGACTCTTTTTGGGTGTTCGATCACTGTCGCCCGCGAAGCGTCTCTTTCATTCCCCTTCTCTAAAATACCGGTTTCTCTTATATATATTATATTTGTGACTTCGTTGCATATGTTCAGTGTTTGTTTAGACTTTTACATATCAATTGCGTGTTTTTTTGGAAAAATGTCTAATTTTTCATTTTCCACAAAATGTTTGTCAGCGAAATGGAACAAAAACTTTTAACACGTTTTACGCAAAACAACGTTTTTTAACATGGCAGACAGATAATCTCCGGATCTACCGGACCGATTTTCGAAAACTTCAGAAAACTATCAGAAACCACTTAGTCAATCGTACAAGAATGTTGTCCTATTTTGCATTTTGTTTATTTTTATGTGAACATAGAAAAATAGAAATTCACTCTCTAAATGCTCATGTATAACTAATAAAGTTGGATTTGAGTGAAGTATGTATGTAAGATGGATTAAATAGAATAGAACTTGAGCTCTGATTGATGATTTCTTATCCGCTTTTTGGAAGTTTGCGTAGTATTCCGGCTTTAAATCGTGATCAAATCAATTGATAACCAAAAAACGACCACAAGAAAAGAGGTTGGACGAATCCTTTAGCACGACTCGGGCGTTACTATGTCCCTTGACGAAACGTCTTGAAAATTTTCAAAACTTTGTATGTCCCCTAATGAAACAATTTTGCAAATTTTATCAGAAATAGTCTCAAAGCAATAAAAATTATCGCAACTTATGTCCATAGAATTCAAAACTAATTTTCATCATGGATAGTTTTCTGTACTCTATAGATATCTAACATGAAAGCTGGTCTGGTAGTGTCTTTTCATTGAGTTTTCCTGTAACACTTTTGTCTTGCAAATGTTGTATGAAACCTCTGTGACTTGGAAACTCAAATTTTAGCAAATCACAAAACAAAGCTTCTATTTATACACTCAAATTAACATCTCGTAAGTCAAGAACATCGGCCCGTCAATATTTGCCTTTTAAATCCAAATCAATTCGGCTTGCGATACTTGTTGTTGCCGTTTTGTCAATAGAAAAACACTCTCAAGCATTGACGGAGCCATGAATGCTGTTGAATATAAGCACATCCTCCTCCTGTTCTCTATAGCAACAAATACGAACATTCCTAAAATTTACAATTGGCAAAATTCGATTCCGGAATGATATTTACAATCTGAATATCTTTTATATGTATGCTGAAAATATTTAACGTTCTACCCGTGCAGTTTCTGGTATCAATCGAAAATCCATTAAAAATATTTACCAATCACCCCATCGCTTCCAAACATACGTACGCAACCGCTAGCCATATATCTACATATTTCGTAAACATTTCTTTGAAATCACAAAGCAATTCGCTGTTTATATTCCAAACATAGATTCGCGAAAACATCTTGCGCATATTTATCAGAGAGGGTCTCGATGGGAATTCGCCGCTGTTTCTTGAAATCGTTTCGCCAGCATAAGAGGTTCCAGCTGATTGTTTGCAATCCGACCAATGAAAGAAACACGGACTATCTTTGCCAAACCATTAGCATGTGGTGTTACGAAACCAACAATAGTCCACATATTGAAGTGACCTTGAATTTCGCGAAGAATATTTCGTGGTGGATGGCGAAATGGTTCACGGCATACCTACATACGTACACCAGAAATAAATTGAGTCGGTAGTGCATGTGAAGAATTGATGATTTGCTCGCAATATGCAACAATTGGCCGGTAACTAAGGAAGCAAACGTTTAAGTAAGGTTTCAAATAAAAAAATTGGCAAACTATTTCTCGCAATTTTCTCAATTCAAATGCTAAGCAACACCGGCGTCAAATAATTTTCACAATAGTGTATTGCGGATATTTTATTTGCATTAAATGTGATAGGGAACAGGTTTTAAAGAACCATCTTAATATTCAGGTTATTTATCCAAAATTCAAATTGTACAAATATCTCTTCACTATTTTTGATTTGCATTTTTGAGTCTCGAGTTCATAAACCTGAGTCCTAGGTGGAATTATGATAAATAAACATTAATGCCGCGAGGCTACGTGTGGAAAAAAGCGATCATTCTGATTATTCTACATTTTTCATACTCATAGATAAGGGAGGCTGAAGCTAGAAGTTACAGATTTATGGAGGGACAAACCAACGTCGGAGAAAATAGTCTTTGCTTCTCCGATTCCCTGCTTCCACCATGGTTTCAATTCAGTCGAGCAGGGATGACTAGACCAAAGAAAGGAGTAAGGTACATGAATCGGTCGACATATACATACACTAATGGTTTAAAAATAGAGGGAAAGGTTGACTGTGGTGTTTATTCGGAACAGATAGCCCTGAGACTATTCTTCCGGCTACAGGACCATGGCAGCGACTTCCAGGCAGAATTCATTACAATATACACAGTCTAATCATAAATACTGTACAACATTGAAAACGAGGGAATTTTCGTTTTCCTTGGTTTTCAATTCTATTCGAGTGGGTTGTTTAAATCATATCATGAAAGATCGAAAAAACTTATTCGTACTTACCGATGAGAAAATTTCCTAAGTAAAAGAGGTTTACAACAAACACAATCACCGAGTTTACGCTAGAACCTCTTATGAAGCCAAGAAGAAGATTCCGAGGGTCCAGAGAGGTCATCATCAGTGATGATCACGGTGCCTCTGTTATTCATTTTTACGAAAAAGGATTAAAACCCCGGCAAAAGTCTACCACGAGATGCCGACAGACGTGGTTAAAACTCTGAAGAGGACATTATTTAAAAACAAACCTTGGGTATTTCAGCAAGATTTCACTCCGGTGCATAAGGCAAAAACAACGCAAAAATGACTGGAGGACACAATTCCGGCGTTTATTCGCGCTGAAGACTGGCCGTCAAGAAGTCCCGATTTGAACCCGCTTGACTATCAATTGTGGTCAGTGTTAGAAAAAAAGCATGTCCGAAATCGCATCGCAACGTGGAATCCTTAAAGACATCTCAGAAGAAAGATGTAGCAGATTTTGCTGTAGATACCTCGCGGATGGCTATCAATGAATTTATTTCGTGTTTGAAGTTGTGTGTTGAAGCTAAAGGCGGACTTTTCACATGATTGAAAAGGTACTGATTCACAGATTTCAGTGATGTTTTTATTGGTTTTCCTTTTATTGTTTTTCTTCCTCCGTTTTCAGGATATTTGTGTTTAAATGGTGAACAGTATTTTTGGTTAGAGTGTGTACAAGACAGGAGACTAGTTAAGAAACCAGAAAATTTCTATGAGAAATTTTAAAAAATTTCCTGATATTCAAGCTGCTACCCAATCAATATTTAACGTGTGCACCTCATCCAAAATTGTAATAGAATTTCGGACACAAGTTAATGATATGTCGCTTCATTATGAAGTGATTACACACTGAGTACTATGGCATAGAGATATCGCGAAGCAGATTTCCTGGTGAGAGCTGGCACTGAGCGCCATAATTACACACTAACACCCCAGGTTAACCATCCTCTAGCTTCCATAAAGCTAGGATTCAAGTAGCATGACACAGAGACGACAAATAGAGTCTGGCTACTGGAAAAAACTTACTGAACAACCAGGCAAACTTGGTTCGCACTGAGCTCCAAACCCACCAACTTCAACGTGAGTCATGAAACATTAAGTTTCATCATATCCGTACTGACGGGACATTGTGAGATTGGCAGACATGCGGAAAGATTGGCCGTTTCCTTCAGCAATTTCTGCCGAAGCTGCAGATGGGAAGAACAGGAAGCAACGATCCAACGTTCTATATGGGAATGCCCAGCACTATGCCTGGATAGCCGCACGGAAATATGTGGTAGCCAGCTTCATAGAGAGAATCCTTATGGTTCTCATTTCTCTATGTGGTCTAAAAATAAATCCATTTGGAAAATGTTTTGCTTTTTAACGCACAATTTGGCGTTTCGTACTCATTCGTAGTTTTTTATGAATTATTATCATAGTATTTATTGGATATGTTCAAATGAAATGATAAGTCTTATCCCCAAAATACTTTCGGGGTGGAAGGGGATAAAACCCTGGTGATCCTTCTGCTAGATACGGTCTGGAACTGCACAGTATACTGATGGACATTGAGTTTCGTCTTGAATAATTCTATTTCACAGTGGCAATTGTTCAAGGAATCTTTTTTTAGCGCTCGTGTTACGTCCGCCACTATACTGCAGCCAATCCCTGCCACGGTTTGGGCAATCCCACCCGGCTTAAACCCGCGAAGAGGAGTGTGGGAATATTTTTTTGTAAAAAGGGCGCCACCCGTTTCTGCGCCGGGGCTGACCTGTCCGCGAATTCGAAAACGGGAACAGGATTTGCGACGACCCAAAACCACCGACCGAAAAAACGGAATTTGAAACAAATGCACACAACGAGCCGGAAACGTGACGTCCGTTTCGCCACTTTACACAATCAGCTACAGTGTTATGTAAAATCACTATTTTATTTTATTTCAAACCTCCTAGCTAACCCCATCTAAGCTTAATTCTACTCACAATTTCTTCGTCTTATTTCTTACACCGCTTGCTGGCCGTTCGTCGTCGGTTTATTTTAAGATGCCACCAAGTTCCTTCGAATCTTCCCGTCAAATTCGTAATTCTCCGCGATCCTCAACCATCACAACAGAGCCCAAGAAGCCTCGGCACCGAACAGTGCCACCATCCCGTTTTTGCTGTATCGGCGGTTAACGGTCAACTTAGTCTGAACTCGTTGAAGCTTTCCTTGCTTTGGACCGGTTTTGTGCCAATTGCCGCCGCACGTCAGCTGACGATTTAATCTCTGTGCAATTGGCCACAGCGTTGCACCTTGGGGGATATTCTGGCTGCTGCTTGTGTGTGGGCGGCCCTTGGGCAAATACATTGTGCCGCTGACAATGGAGGACCGCTGTGATTGGTATCAGCGACGTTGGCAACCTGACTCGTTTCATCGGTGCGTTGAAATCGGATCCTTAGACGCCGACGGTGAATCTGGCATGTTTTAGCATACGTCAGTATCAAAGATACATATATGTATCATCAAAAGAATAGTCCCATGGAATTGATTTCGCTATTGATGATACTTTAAATTACGCAGCTTTCGCATGCACGATCAGGAACAAACTCTCCATAACAACCGCACTTCCTACTTATCTGTCTAGTCCAATATATGTGTATATAATTCAATATCCTTAACCTACATAAATCTCCTCTATATTTATATAATTCAATAATCATAACCTAAGTTGATCTCCTCCCTAATTATATAATGCAATTTCCCTACCATATAATTCATTAGTGACCTGCTTGCACATTTTTAATATACAGCGCTTATTCGGACGGTGGTTTTGGGTCTCCAGGGGCAGGACAGTCCCTTATTTTGCCCTTATGGGCTCGTGGATCGACCACGCTGCGTGGCAAACGTAACACTGTAAGAAGCTACTTTCCACATTACTGCGGCAACATTTATTACATGAGAAATAAAGTTACAGGCTGAAATCTTGATTTCGAATGATTTTATCAAATTATGACCTCACTAATTCATAGTCAAAGAAATTGTGTCGTTCCTGCTGTTACAAATTCTCTAAAAATATGTCAAAGCAATTCTAGATCGTGCGTACAGCGTCTTGACACCAGTTTATATGTACATACATACATACACTGACGAGAAACTGGTTAGGTACACCCAAATATTTTGAGTTTCCTAGAAGTCGGGGAGGTATAGTAAAACAAATCAATAATGGGTTTATTGCCAACCAATCAATCATAAAATGCAATTTCTAGAATAATCACACACACGAGCATTTACCTGGATGCATTTATCTAAGATTGTGCATATAACAGCGGAGCAACTGTCAGTGTACATGTGTAGGTGCTAGCCGCAACAAAGGATACATTGTATCTACTGTCGCCCTAGCAGCATTACTAAAAATTGTTGAAGCTGCAAAACAATAATTTTGAAAATGCTGATGGTAGTTTTGAACATTTTTAATAGTCTTCCATAGAAAAGTTTGAGAAAGTGTGAACGACAAAAATGTCATCGCAGCCTGTTTTTTGACGAAAAAAGGTGTTTAAATACTCAAGAAAATACAGTTAAAAAATGATTAAACAACTTTGATTGACCTGACTGTTGATATCGTTCAAGTCGTTGGCTATGAATGTTGTGTAGCTTAAATAACTCAGTGTTTGGTAGTTTCAAGCAAAATTTTAAACGCGAATATCTCGATGGATGATAATCAACCAGAACTCAGAGATAAGATTTTCAAAGCTATAAGATTGAGGAATGAAATATTAGTCAATAGCTATCAAATCCAAAACGTTCACCATGAAAGCCACATTCGGTTTCATTTGCAAAATCCAGCTGAAATCAACCATATGCCTTGGTGCTGTCCGCAAATATTTGACCAAAGTCAAAAAAAGCAACTAATCCAGCCATGGAACAAGAACGACAGGCAATGTTCACAATCATAAGTATATCTGCTCCTCATAAACCAGGCATAAAACGCCTGGTAAGCCATAGCGACTATAGTAAATTGCCGCAAAAAAATCTAACAAACCATAATCCAACAAACTCGAAACCCCTGAACGATCGTTTGTCAATAAGCAAAACCAACTCGGTACGACGTCGCGCATAAAAAGCAGTCAATTTCGATTTCAGCATGTGTCCAAGAGTATTTTCTTTGCTTTCAACTTCAACTTTCTTGTCCCGCCAGACTTTAAGAACATAACGAATTTATAGCCAAGAGGAGTACAATCTACAGACGTTGTTCCCCTCTGAAGCGAACAGGATGTTACCGTACTTCGCTGGAATATTTAAGGCCCTCATAGCCTCCAGAATGTCTTCTTCTCAAGTGGGCCCCGAAGACGGCTTTGCATTGGGTTGCCCAAGGTCTGCCTACTCTGAAGACGAAATCGAATGCTGATGGACGGCCGACTTTTATGGGCAAATAGCATTAACACTTGCATTGCTGAATATTGTTCTTGGCCTTTTGGCGACACAAACATGTGAATGGTTCGATTATTTTACTAGATTTCAGACAGTGCTACCGTTAGTGCTGCACATCATAAGAAATTATCGAACAACAAAGTTTTCAAAAAATTTTGTGCACTTACAGTCGTGAAAATTAATTTTAAGGCACTAAAATCGTTAACGGCAGAACAGTCAATTTGGCAGCAAATCAATCAGATCCTAATTAAAATGTCTTAAACTGAACTATTGAATGAGCTCATTCAGTCTGATTAATGATTCTTCGGATTCATATTGATACAAAATATCAAAAGAATAGTTATTTTCCATATTAGTGCGCTAATGTTGTCCAAACACACGGTTTAGACACAGCGCGAAACGAACGAACGATGATTTCTATTTTTTTTTACACAAGCGTCAAAGGCCATGTTTCATAAAAAAATGACCCTGATATCCAAAATATTGCTTTGAATTAAGAAGCCAATTTTGTTTAAAATGTGTGTTCGATCATTGATGATCAACAATCTTTGATGCAGTTGTGAGTTTTGCATCATCACCAGCCCAAATTCAGATTATATTGTCTCTATCTGCGTCGATCTAACGATCGTACTGTCGGCTCGGGCTACCAAATTTCAAAAGTGATTTGCTACAGTTGCGTGCATAAGTTTCCGACCAGTATACAATTCTGCCTTGTTGTAAATAACCGAACAGTTAAACCTGTTATTCCGTTTTTTGTACGTTCCAGGACGTGACACGATTTTTAAAAAACAGACTTGCTCAATTCAAACTGAGACCGCACTTATCTATTACCATATTTACAAATAGCCTTTATCAATATTTATCATAACGATTCGTAACATAAACACTTGTGTTTCAGAAAACAAAAACTAATAATCCCTATGACTGCATTGTTGTCAAGAAGAATGAAAATAAATTTTTAAATTGTTGGTTCAGTTTTTGGTATTTTTTCCCATTCAGCTTGAAGTTTTTTGAAAAATTCTTTGTTAGCATGTTTTACTTTGCTTGCTTGACGTTTTAGATACTGGCACAAATGCTTAATCGAGTTTTAGTCAGGCGATTGAGCGGGAAACTTCAAAACCTTGATCCTATCCGACTCAAGCCTTCCTTTTTCGACCTTCGACGTGTGCTTTGGGCTGTTATTGTGTTGAACAATTCAACCGTCCGGCATGTAGCTTCCTCAGTAAGATTGTTACGAATATTACGAATGTATAGCTCACTTTTACACCGCAGCCTATCCTGGCTACGAGTTGGGCATATTTTTTTAAAGGACGCAACTCATTTCTGCGTTGGAACTACCCTGTCAGCGAATTTGGTAACGGGAACTGAATTCGCGACGACCCAAAACCATCGATCGAAAAAGGGAATTTGAAATAAAAGGAACCGAACCCGGATCCCCTTGATCCCGTTCGGCTGTTTCAGCGGTCAACGACCAGCCGAGTTTGCTGAACTCGCTCGTGCTTTCATTCGCTTCGACTGGTTTTATGCCAATTACCGATGCACGCCAACTGACGATTTTCATACTCCGTGCTAGGTCTCCCCGATTGGTCACAGCGTTGCACCTCGGCGGATACTGTCGCTGCTGTGAGGTATGGGCGGCCTTTGGGCAGACACATTGTGACCCTGGGAATTGAGGACCGCTGTGCAGATGAATCATCGCAGTCATGGGGTCGGGTGAAGATTGCATTGACGGCGACCTGAGTGGTTCCATTGGTGGCACGAGAAGTAGCGATGAATTACAATTGTTGTTGCTATCTTATCCAATATATATCTATATAATTCAATATCCTTAACCTACATAAATCGCATATAAATTTATATAATTCAATATTTATATAATTACACTCATAACCTAAATTGATCTACTCTCTAATTATATAATGCAATATCCTTACGCCTTGTGTGAAGTGACGGCCCGCGTATACTATTTCTATCGAATCGTTTTCCCGCCCGGTGGTTTGGAGTCTTCAGGGGCAAGACAGTCCCTTATTTTGCGTAGCGAACGTAACAAGATATTAAGCTATATTCTATGATATATATGTACATCACCCTTTTTATTTAAACAAATGGTCCGGTTCTCTGTGCTAAAAAAGACCCCACACAAGGACGCTCTTTCTTCCGTTTTTGATAGACCGAATTTGGTATCTGGAGTTAACCCGTTTACCAACAGGCCGTGGAACATAATGTTTCCCGTCGCTTCAAAAAAAGTTAAGTTTGATTCGTCGGAAAATGCAACTTTTCTCCAATCATCTACAGTCCACGAATAATGGGCTTTGACAAATTTCATGCCGGCTTATTGGTTTCTTCCTGGCGAACGGCTTCTTGTTCCTATGCATCCAACGAGTCTCTTAGGGTTCAAATATTTTATTCTGCAGACTGTGGGTCTATTTTTTGTTGAATAACATATGTGAAATACGTGGATGATGGGATAAAATATTTTTTTTAAAATATTTAGTACGAAAATCGATACAAATTTGCATAATAAACTAATTTCATTCGAAATGGAGTATATCGGAAGCACTATTTGTGAAGCACCGCTACGAAAAACGAATAGAACACCAGTAGAATTGTCCATCACGGCTGTTCCCTCAAGAAATGCAGCGTACATTTTGCTAACAAGATTTTTATAACATGAGTCAAGTAGTGCAGCTTTGTTTTCAAGAAGCACCAGGATTTATCAAGCATAATCTTTACGAAGTTATTTTGAACGATCTGAAGCGCGTAAGAAATAATTGGCTGAAATGCAACTTTGTAGATGAGCAGCTTGTTAAATATGGAAATTTTTGACTTTCTGTTAATGAGTGGATGAAGGATCCTTATTTACATTTATACTTCGTAACATATATTTTCTGTTTGATCCTTGAACGTAGTACACTTATCAACAATCATGTCTAAATACTTGAACTATCAACTACACAACTATTTACTTCACGGAATGATTTTCCCAAAAAATTGACGCATCGGTTTGGAAGTCTTAAAAGGTCTCGTTTGTCTCGTTGAGTGATGTAAATAAATGCGGTTTTTGCAGGACTTACATTTATTTTCCTCTGAAACTGGTAGATTCCCAGCACTATCCAGAAGACGAATGAAAACTCTAGGCTCACCTTTCCTGGATAGCCTCTCGAAAGTAGCTAATTTAAATGTAAGCTGTATAAGAGAATCCAAAGGGCTTTCATCATCTCAAAGCAAGGTTCTAGTGCCGTCCCAATCTCTTTGTGGTATCACAATGAGATTGGGACGGGACAGAGATTCATGTGTCATAATCCTCCTACCACATTCGCACAGTAGCTTTCCAACTTTGTTCGATCTTATAATGAGAGAAATGAATAAAACGCTTTATTAGTCATGTAAGAAAGTCTTTTCATCTCGATCTTATCATCACCGTGTTTGACGAGATGAATTTTTTCATGTAATACTTCGCACAATTAAAGTCTTTTTTTCTTATTTGGGACATTTTATTGGATTAAATACTCGAGAGCCTAACTGAATAGAAAGAGGGTGAGGGCACCACCCTAGCTTAGACTCTTGAGTTTTGCATAAAATCTAAATTTTTCAATATGAAATTAAAACTTAAAGCATCCTAAGATATATATATTGATCAGTAAACATGGACTGCACATCCAGAGAAAACTTATCCACAATCGAACGTAGCACCAAAGTTATTTCTATTCATGTCACTTATTTAATGAAATTGTCTCGAAAATGCTCCGATTTACAGTGACTTAGATAATGCTTTCAGATCTTACTGAATAAATCGAACGCAATTTTATCAATTCCATTTAAAAGTAAGGACTACCTCATAGTCCTTTTTTCAATTTTCCAATATATGTCTAATTTTGAACATCGTAAAAAAATTGCATGGTGCAATATATTTTCATTGAAAGAAGAGGTTTACAAAAAATTAAGTAGCTCATTTCCCAGTATGTTTAATAACTGAGGAGTGTCTGTTCAAAACTGTCTATTTACGTTAGAACACATTTTCCAGAAAACGGAAAAAGAACTTATAACTTTACAATGTTCAAAATTAGGATAATCTTTCTGCAGTAATTGTATCAGTATTGGTTGCCTGATAATCATGATTAACCATTTTTTTAAATCTATGCCTGTTATTTAAAAAAATGAAAAATAAACCTGTAAATAAACACTTTTGATTAGGACTCTAGTAAATAGACACTTTTGTTTTGGATCAATTTGTAAATACCCTATTTTAATACGAAAATAGCCTATTTTGATGAAGAAATTTTCTCCAAATTTTGCCTCAAAAACCAAACTCTTTGCTACGCTAATGAATGAGACCAAGTAAACATTATATACCATAGAAATGGCATAAATACCGGCAACAAAACAATCCAGTTTCTTGTCACAGATCATAAAGGTGGGGACTTCATATTCTTAATAAAAGATAATATTTTTCATTTGTAAATATCAAGTTTTGATCAAATTTGATATTTTTGTATTGCTTTTTAACCTTTAAATGAATAATGCTTAGTTCTATTTCCGAAAATACAAAGAATTCAAGTATTAGAGCACCAATCGAAAAAAAAACCACGGAACCGACCAAAAATGTAAACAGTCAGTTTTGACCGGACACTCCTCAACTACGGTCGTCTTTTTCGACTACATTTATGATAAGCAAAAATTACTTCCCCTTTGCTTCGAACAGTCTTACAAATAAACATTGAGGAACCTTCACTAATATTGAAGCTGACAGTAATCTACCATGGTCATTCCAACCTCCTGTAGCGATATGGACTCTTAATAATGGAGGCAATAATGATGTTGCCTATAGTTTTGTTGGGAGCGACACTCTCCAAGTATCCTGCAGAAAAGTGTAAGCATATCAAACACTTATCACCGCTCTGCTTAAGACAAAATCTTCTACAAGATACTTAGCAAAGGTAACAGATATCTATTGGAATATCTTCCTCTAAAGTTTTATCTTTGGCCATTCACATGACTTAACCACTTAAAATTGAAATGTCTAATATTTATCCATGGTAGTGAACCATTTCTTTTTCCATTGTGCCCTTTTTTGTTTGTTATCCGTGCCATTACACAACGACATTTCTTTGAATGCGTGCGTAACGCAATTTATGTAATCGAAAATATAAAATATTGGAACCAAATTCTAACACGAAATAAAATATGAAAAATTGAAATAAATTTGGATAAAATTTGTGTGATGTATCCAATTCAAACATTAAAGAGCATCTTTCAAATATTAAAGTGATGTATTTATCACCAAATAAATACAACACTTCAATTCTATGAAAGGCTATTCTTTCAACATTATAGTGATGTGTTTATCACCAATAAACACATCGCTTCATGAATAGACAGATAGCGCTTATCACCTCGTGATCTTTCCTTGCGAGCATAGACATTGCCTTGTTGGTTCCTAGAGTCATGTGGAAGTTTACGAGTAGTGATAAGTTTCTGGATCTTTAAATGCATGACATTGTGGAAAATATAATTTAGGAGAATTAATTAGATCATACATACATAAGTGTTTGAGTTAGTATTAGGAAATTGTACAAAAAGCAAGTAAGAGTCCAAGAAAATGCAGTCTTTTGAGAACACTCGAACTAGTTTCACTAGTGCCTTTCCGTCTCGGAACTCTTTTAAGACTTCCCTGGATTGTAGCAATAAATCGACACTTCAGGTAATGCCAACAATCGGCATGTTTATTCCTTGGCCAGTGGCATCAAAAATAATGTCGGCTGTTCCATTATTAAACATTCCCTCTATAATTTCTTTTATCTCATATATCGCCATCATGAAAATATATAGTCAACATGGAGAGGAATATAACAACAAAGGACCACAAGCAACGCAAGGCGATTCTACATGATTACATGGCGATCTTACCTCATCAGATTTGAATGGATTGTAATTTCCACCACTAATTTCGTTTATTAAATCTCATTTTATCCCTTCAAAGCTATTTTGGTGCACTAAAATTTAATCAATAAACTTTTTTGATAAGATCCAACAACCCGAAGTATTTTTTTATTGAAATGTCTGTAAGATAAATTAAAGATATTTAAGAAAATCTTCGGAATAGTTTTCATTACAATTCATTAATGGGGTGTCAATTAGTAACTATAAAATGTTGCAGATGCAGATATACAACAATACCGCCTATAAGCTACTACTAGACATTAGCAATCTTTAAAAATTGAAAGCACAAAAACACAATTTTTTAAACAAATATCATTTTTATGGTCAGCATTTCTTTCAGTTTAATAAACTTAAATCATTTTAGTGAGTTGTTTCTTGCGACAAACTAATAGATGGCATTAGCAAAATATTTAAGTATCCTTCCAGGGGAACAAATTATGCATTTTATAAGAATTTAAGCGATTTAATAATCCTATATTCTTAGTTATAAGAAACTTTCAGATTTTCACTTTGCAGACTTACTGAATTTTCAAACTGTGCGTTTAATCAACTTTTCATTTTCAAAAAGGATCTCATGCTTGTACCCTTACCGGATTACCACCATTCGGCAACACTGCCATTCAATAAGCATATATAAACCTTTTATTTACTTTTGTTAATAACCACAACGAATTCTGGCGAGAGGATCATACACCTTTTAAAAAACCGCAGGCACATCTCAAATGGTTTTTGGCTTCGCAGAAAGCAAAAAGAAAAATTGTCGTGACAAGAATTTTCGAAAGGAGCTTGAGTGCTTCCAAACGAAAACGTAAGGCAATCATCATCTTCCGCGGTTTCAGGTGTTTATAGCTGAGAAATTTCATGGCGATAGTAAACATATCCATAGGTAGACACACTACACGCATGATGCACATGGTTAACGCTGAACACGGATACTTAATGTGCTTCGGCTCATGCTGGCCAGGGATTCACCTTCGTCTTGTTCTTCTTGGAGGTGAAATTGAATGATCAGAATACTTGATGATTGTGCCATTGAACAGGTATTAGACAGGGTAAGATGATGGCGACCATACGAAAACAACAGACATTCCACGTTTTATTGATTCCTGTCAACAGTAAAAACATCTCGTCGAATTAGAGTCGTCATTTAAATTTTATTGTGGTATTGTAACATCACGGCGACGATTTGTTAACACTATTGTTTAACAGAACGTCTATCGCTGTGACTGTGTTGTAATGTCGACTTGTTTTGATTATTGTTACGATAATTAGACGTGGAGGTCTGCATTTATAATACCATAAGGTAAATGGTACACTACTACCACAGTATCATATTTTCCTTCCCATACTTAATTTAAGTGAAGTAGAGCCACGAGTTCGGACTATTCGTTGCATCCTCAAAACAGCTCATATGCAACTCTGTATGCAAGATACTTCTTGATCTTTTCCCGCGTTTATTGTTTCAATCACCATCAAATGTCGAAAATACACTTCCTAAATCGTAAAAGATGAATCAAATTAATTTTTTTAAATCATCAATTCTTGTAACATTGTTGATTAGCTTGTTTCCTGTTTAATTCTCTCCTTTTATACTTTTTTAAGAAAAACAAGCTTATTATTTCAGCAAATTGTTCCTTTCATTGTTTAGGTTGAACTTAGGGTTACTTTACTACATTCACTCGTCGGCACATCCCGAATATTTTACAATAGTCGACTGTTTCGATAAGAGAACTTCTCAGCGCCACACACTTACTCGTTGTACAGCAAAACAATATAGTCAAAATCGTCAATTATCAACCATTTTGGGAAGTTGTGATTTTTTCCACATTTTTTATACCTTCCCACATGCGTAATCGGCTTGCTCAATATTTTCACAAAAATTTTGTTTTTAAATAAACAAAAGTGTTACCTTATACTATAATCACTCATAGGAAACAGAATATGTTAGTGATTTTACGTGCTTTCCCGTAAATAAATCATTAAAACACGTCCTGGAGGAGGGCTTATTGAAATAAGTGCCAATAAACACCCGTACCTATGGAAACGCCTTGAATAACCTTGCGGAATGTCTCTAACGGGGGTTCCCAGAATTGCCGCCGACTTGCAGGACCGATGATAGCGACACTGGTTGACCAAGCGTGGATTATATAGCGTATCTTACCACAACCACCACGTTGCTTCCCCAAGGGGGCATCGGCACCTCGACCAGGTGGTACCCCATACAATCCCAGAGGGTAGAGACACATCCTGAAGTGCTGGTATGTTTTTGCTCCAGCAAGAGCGGACTTTTTTCCACGGGTGCCTCAAGTGTGTGGGGTCGACATTCCCAAGAGCTTCACAATAGAGTTGCAAGGTCAATCTGTTGCTTCACTTCCCTGCACAGACTCATAAAAACAATCGCCCATGCAAAATGTTGGACCTTTACCGTCGCTAGCAACAGTAACGGAAGCGGTACTCGCCGGAGAGAAGATCACCGGTGACTGGAATGCAAGTGCTCTGGTCGACATATAGACAATTCAGCATCGATGCAATGATTTCGGATCGGCAACGACACCTTATTATCTGTCATTTTTTATCCTAACACAACCGAAGTGGGCTTGAGAGAGACTCAAATTGACGAATCCTTACCAGAGGTCAATCTGGTACCAAGAAGAACGGGGCCCAGGGAAGTCTTATAACTCCCTCCGATCACGGTGAGGACCCCTTTTAGGGGGATGCAAACGTGCTGGTTGTGGGTTACATCCATATCGCAAGTGGAGCCCACAGAGTTGTGCTTTGAAGTCATCATGCTTCCAAGTATGCGGACTTCTGCAGCATCTCTGGGGCTAAACGTGGAGTTGCGTTTCAACCGGATGCCGAGACCGAGAGATTGACAGAGGTATAGATAGGGCTTGCTTCCACCAGGAAGGTCACTGAGCCTGCACTCAGTAGACGAACTGGTACTCCCACCTCCAAGTGGCAGGTCCTTGGTAGCTGCATCGTTGCTGTCCGTTGTCCAACCGTGGACCGTGGAGTTTAACCCCCTCTGGGTAAGCCTTCACGTAAAACAGGAACATTTCGGTCCTTTTTGATCAACCCCGCTGGAGTTATGTACGTTGGGGAACTAGCGATCATGCTACAATAGCCTCAAGCTTGTAAAAGAGGGAGAGAAGAGTAATGCGTTCTGTCCATTATGATTATAAAAAAAGTTGGATTTCTTTATTCATTTTGATGATTACACGAAAATATAGTGCAAGATTAGTTTGACAAAGCCGTTAGAGAAAACCACTCCCGCCCTATCTTTAGGGTTGATATCGAACCAATGCCGGTGAACTTATGGGATATGAGTCGTAGGAAAAGTGAAGTTTGTATTTCATGACTATCAAAGCCTTATCAAAGATTTATCTGATACTAAAGAGGCTGAGTGCTGGAGAATTTTATTAACTTCCCAGTATATGGGAAGTTCTTGTAAACGCCTCGAAAATCGAAATTGAAATTTTCAACTTTTCTTTACGTTTTGAGGTCTATAGAGTATATATAAAGTGTTTATAGAAAGGGAGACGTATGTGTGTGTGTGTACGTACGTACGTACGTGACGTACGTCTGTACGTTCGTGGACAGTTTTTTCTACGAGCATAACTCACGTAAACAAAGTCCGATTGACTTGGTTGAGGTGTCAATCGAAGCGTCTTTGCAATCTTAAGAGCTGATAATGTTGTTAAATTACCGTGAGGGTGGCTTCCTTCTGAATCTTAAGTCGGTATTTTGTGATACATATGTTCGGAGCAATGCTCACGTGGGTTCACTTTGACTTTTGTATCAAAATTGATTTTTCTACGCATTTTTAAAATATATCTTTCACTAATAAGATGATTGTAAGTGCCAGTGGCTCAGATCGATGCGAGCTCACTTCTTGACAATAAGGAACGAAGGCAACGTGTTCAATCCCAGCTGAATTCATACAAAAAGGTAATTGAAATTTAACATATGTCCATACCGAACTACATAGATATGATAAGTTGTACAAACATATGATACAGATAAGACCAAGTAAAAAACTAAAAAGAAAAAAAAATGATTACGTTTTGACTTAATATTTTGATTTATTTTTTTATGAGACGAATACTGTAACAGAATCCGCAAACTGAATTGATTCAGAGGTTTCACAAAATTCACCAGTACCAGTGATGCAGTACTGACGCAGTATAGAACCCAGTTCCTAATGCAATACTGTATCTTTGTCGATATTAGAAACTTATCCAGTATCCAAAATGTTCCGCTACAGTTCTGCATATATCAGTACTGCCCCATACATAGGAAATACCGATTTAATTCCGTAGGAGTACAGATGTGTTATGCGGGTTATCGCATTATTATAAGACGTGTCCCAGAATTGTGCATTAAAACCCTTCGAGGTGAGCCTCCACTCAAAAAAGTCACGATAAATAGATAGATGTCGTTCTTCATCGTCGAGGAGTGGCAGTCTGGTGTGAGAACTGAGCGGGTAAGATATTCAAAAAAAGTGACAACGAGCAAATGAGGAAGCATTCTATAGAAAAATTGATGTAATAAGTATAAGAAACTCTTCGGGGTTGTGCTCGCCTTAAGAAATTTGACTCGTTCTGGGATATGTCTGCCAACGAATGTAACTCCGAAAAAAGGACTGCAGTTGAATATTGTTGGGCAGTGCTTAAAACCTCATCGGTTTGTTATGTTTAATTGTCTTTTCTGGGAAAAATCCTTAAGGACAGAAAATTTCTCATAACTAGTAACCAAGAACCATGCAATAGAAACTGAAAAGAAAGGTACGAATTAAAAACCGAGTAGTGGGAGTTAAAGTTTCTTTGCGGAATTTCTCTTTTCAGGAGTCAGACGACGCGACGTTACGCGAGGCTATAGTTGAATCATTTCGCAGAATAAATCTTTGAATTTATAAAATATTTTTATGCATGAAGTTATCAATGAAAGTAAGACTAAAATAGTAACGAAATGAAACATATTTATTATCACTAATAGAAGTTAGAACACTCGCTGCAGTTATAATATGATAGTGCCCACACGAACATCTTGGAGAGAATATAAGATATGAAGCGAGCGATTCTTTCATTTGTTGATCGCCTTATTGTTTTCTTACAGTATTGCCATCCAATTTTGATATTTCATTATAATACGATTCCTCTACATCAGTCTCATGTCAGCTTTGTCCCCTCGAGAGTTGCTCCACCTGCTTTGCTTATTCTATTCCCCATAGATCAATTCTAGACTCGATTTTTTTCAACCTCTTCCTTTGGAGTTGAATTTTCATATAAAACAATTGATCAAATATGCTGGCCTTATTTATTTATTTACACCAAACAAGACATCAAGTAAACAATACAAAATACATAAATAATTAATAAGTTCAAGTAAAGTAAATTAGTCTAATTAAAACTTAATCAGGCTTAGTTGGGGAGTGCGTGGTTATGATGACAATAGGGCCTTTGTCAGGTTATGTTTAAAGGACGATTTAGGGATACCTGGAGAATAGTGGTTACTAATTGTGTTGAATATTCTGCAACATCTATTTATCGGTTCATTATGACCATAGGCCGTGTGATGCCGATTTTCTTTAAGCAGGGTTGTGTGTCGAGTACGTCGTTGTTGCTCATTAAATTTTATTCTATCAGCGAGGGCTACTATATTTACTGCGCCGCTGATAACGTCGAAGGTGAAACTGGCACTAATTAGTGTTCTTCTAGACGAAAGAGGCATTTAGTTTAGAAGGTCTAGTCTATATTTGTAGGAAGGAAGACTATGAAAGACACTCGGGTTGTAGAGGTCCCTCAAGGCAAAAAGCAAGAATTCTTTCTGGATAGATTCAAGTCTGTCGCTGTGGAGCACAAAAACGGGGTTCCAAATTATGCAAGCATATTCGATCAGAGGCCGCACGAAGGTGGTGTATAAGGACTTGGTAACCCAAACGTTTTTGAATTCCTTGGCTCGTCTCTTAATGAAGCCAAGCTGTTTATTAGCCTTTGATAGGACTTTGTCATATTGCAGATTGAACCGCAATTGGTTGTCTAAGACTACGCCGAGGTCAACGACATGATCAGCCCTGTTTAATACGATGTCGTTAAGGTAATAAGAATAGGCAGTAACTGCATTCTTACGAGAAAAGCTCAACACGTGGCATTTGCTGACATTGAGATAGAGCTTATTCTGACTACACCAGTGTGCAAGTGCATGAATCTTGGACTGGAGGAAGGCTGCATCCGATTGTGTTTTTATGCTTAGTAAATTTTTAAGTCGTCAGCATAGAATAGGTGAGGTATGTTAGACAGTGTCGCAGATAGATCAGAAATGAATATATTAAAGAGCAGAGGGCCTAAATGACTGCCTTGTAGTACTCCGGAGGATGCAAAAACTCTTTTAGATAAGTGACCTTGGAATTTGACCATCTGAGCTCGGTCACAGAGATAAGATTGTAGCCAATTAAGTAGGGAACCAGATACACCAAAATTACGTACTTTACGTATTAGGGTTTGATGATCAACCCGGTCAAAAGCCTTACTAAAGTCTGTATAGACCGCGTCAACTTGGTTTCCCTTTTCCATTTCACAGAGGACGTCAGAAACTAGGATCATGAGATTAGTGGAAGTCGACCTGCCTTTACGAAATCCATGCTGCTGTTCGTTAGGGAGAGGATCTACGATGGGAGTGAGAATATCGCAGACTAGCTTCTCAAAGAGTTTGGGGATTACTGACAAAATAGCGATCCCTCGGTAGTTATCAACAGATCGCTTATCACCACTTTTATGAATAGGTATAAGATGCGAGGATTTCCAGGAGGACGGAAAGACACCTAGAGACAGAGATCTATTGAAAATGAGGTGCAAAGGAGTGACAAGTTGGTCTATGCAACGAACCAAGAAACCAGGAAGAAGTAAGTCTGGGCCGGGTCCTTTGTTCACTTTTAGCTAGTAAACAGCATTAATAATTGCCTCTTGTGACAAGACTATACTGTCGATGAGGGGCGTTGTGTTAGCTCCAATCGACGGTGTTGTCGACGAGACTATAGGCGGGCAGAAGGTCTCCTGAAAATGATCGGCAAATAGGTTGCAAGTTTCAAGTGGAGAGGAGGATACAACATTCCCTTTGAATCTCTTTGAATCTTACGAGCTGCTGTCATTTTGCTAATATTTCATAATTCTTTAGGCTCAATTAAAAAAAAATCAACAAAGAAATTAATATCAATTTTTATAATCCTAATTTTAGTACCTTCTTACTTTGTAATTGTAGCCTGTTTTATAAATTTAAAAAAAATTCAAACAAATTTGTCTTATTCGAAAATATGTAAAGGCAACATATTTGGCCCATCGAGCATTCCTCCTGCTTGGTCGTAATTTTACTTACATGTCCACAGTCAACAAGCCGTGAGTTAAACACATAAACTACGTATAATCTGTTCCACATCTAAAATGAAAAGATACTAAGAATAAACTAAGGAACCAAATCATTCACCATAAGAGATACATACGAAGATGCAGGCGCACACGGCTGTCCAATATGCTGTCGAAATTTCAGTACCAACTAACAAATACGATCGGTGAGGCAGCTAGCCCCAAAAATAGAAAGCCACTCATAAAAGCCATACTAAATGGAAATTCTCCTTCAAAGATCCATAATTTAGGAGACACGGCCAAGATCAAGTTGTTTCGAAACGGATTACCGTGCCAAGGTTCCACTTTGCGTCCCCCAAACTGAAGTATTCGTACAATGATGCACTGGCTTTTGTCTAGCGGCGGCAGCCACTAGGAATCATCCATCGTCTGTTCACCCTGGTGGAGGCAATTTCAAGATGGATAGTACCATTCAAAAAAAAAATGATCGCATTGACTTGACAGTAGGCAGACACCAATCATTTTAATTTGCTGCCAAAGAAAATTTGTATCTTTTTGGACGTATGTTCTTTTCTAGAACGCTGAGAATTTTAGCGGAAGAAAGTTGTGCAATGTGGGTTAATGCGGGGTTGCAGGTCCATATTAAGTTGTGTATAGTAAGCGATAGATAGAGCAGGTCGATCAAGGATTTGACAATGAAAGAAAAATACTTGGACATTTTTCTACCTTTGTATTTTATAATCACATAAAGATTTTATCCTGATTTCACATTTTTGCTACGAAAACATCTTAATTGTAAATTCACTATAAAAACATATAGAAAGTGCATGGAACGTAAATATGTACAACTCATGTAGATTATTTAGAAGAACAGTTTCAGTAAATGAAGAGTATCTTTTTATTAATTTTTCATTGAAAGACCGCTTTTTTAGGCTTTTCTAATTCACTTCGTTAGATGTTTTATTGTGCATTTTTTACCTGCACTTGATACATTATGATATTGAAGTAGTAGTACAGGAAATGAAGCTCAAAACATGGCAAACCCTCGCAATTTTTTCGTCCAGCATCAATTTGCATAAACATTTGGCATAGACTCATTTCACCGTCTAGTTTATTTTCTATATCGTGCCGTTGTACGCTTTTTGTTTTTTAATGGTGAAAACTACCTTTAATTGTAAAAAATTGTAAAACAATATTTTAAACCTTAATTTGGGTAAAATTTGGATTGGATTGGTTAAATAATGATTGTTTTATGCTGTAGGATATAATATCATAATATTTCCCGTAAAAATCAACCCTTGTTAGAGCTTAATGAAAAAATAAGAAAAAATCCTCAAAAACAAGATGAGTGTGATTTAATTCAAAAATTCTGTTGTTTAAAATATGTATTAAGTTCATTTTGCAACTTTTCAACCCTTAAAAACCACCCTTCACAACATTGCAATTTTTATAAACTAATTTAATAGATATAAATAGAAAAAAAGTAGAATTACATACCGAAAAATTTATTAACACAAAAATACACCGCATATTCACATACATCTACATACTTAGACGACTAAATTTACAAATACAGATACAAATACTAACAAGTTTTTTTTAAATTTACCGGTTATGTAGATTTTTATGCTCCGAAGTAGGCTATTCGAATTTTTCGAAAAAAATTAATTGGTTTTTTAAACATAGCTCCTTCATTTTTAGTGATAGAAAGTTTTTCAAAAAACGATTTTGTAGGGTTTTTCAAGATCTATAAGACTATGTGAATTAAATTCATTAAGAATTTAAATGGGATGAGTTTAAAGGGCTCGAATAAGGTGGTGTTCGCTCGTTTTAAACGGCTTCATCTCGCCCAATATTTATTAAACAGAAAATTTACGCACAGAGAATTTTCGTCATTAAAAAAGCTACAATTTGGAACTCCAGCATTTTTTTCGTATCTCCAGTATTTTCGGAGATATTTTGAAGGAAAGGGTGAAAAATACGAAATTTCGAAAAATCGTTTTCTCATTAAAATCCAATTTTTCTAAAATTAGGCATTTTAAATTGGTCAAACTTCTTGCATGTACTGATAGTACATATATAAAGAAAATCACAGAAGAGTGAAGATCAATTTTAATTAGGAGGCTAATTAGAGGGTTGTTTTCACTGAATTTTTAGTTGGAAAAAGTAGGTACCGACCTCATTTTGATCATAAGTCGCTCAATTTTCATGCTAGAGACTTTTTTATTTAAAGAAAGGTCTAATTATATACTTCAAAAGAGATTCTATAAATTTTCCTCGAAAAATTCAAAGTTTTCTCGTTATTTAACTTTGAATCTTTGAAATTTAACATTTGACGAAAAAATCTAACCATTAACATGCCGGATCTCGGTTCGTTGTAGAAATTTAAAAAAAAACGTTTTTTGTTGTTTTAAAAGCTACAATTTTGCTCTCAACATTTTTTTTAAAAATGCACATTTTCGAGTTATTCGCGAAAAAACCATTAAAAACGTTGATTTTTTCGTCGCAAAACTGTTACTTTCAAGCGCGAATAGCTCGGAAAATATTAGTTTTACGAAAAAAATGAATAGAACATTTTTTACTTAGAATTACTTTTTCTATCGATTCCACCCCCGAGATGGGATGGCAATCACCCCCGAGGTTTTAACATACAACGGCATGATACAGAAAATGATCCTTGGGCTATTCCCTACCCTCTGTGAAAATTTCAAGCAAATCCATGCTGAACGAAAAAATTGCGAGCGAAAATGCTTCATTTCCTGTACTATAGCAGCAATCAAAATGAGCAATGCGACCTGCAGATCTATTTAGAGTCTTACTATTACAAGGTGAGAAACTAATGGAAGGTCCTGCGTGATTGAATATGGCACTACGTTTGGTGCAAACAATTACATAAATGTTAGTCGTATAAAAAATGTTGCATCTTATTCACATAAAATATGCTCTGAGCTCACCTTCAGACGATGCCGTCCATCTTCTCAAGTAAATTTTTTTTTGTATTTTTTCTTCTTCCATATTATCATATTCCATAGGAATATGCTTCAAGAACACGTGTAAAAAATTGCAGATCAATATTTATATTATTTCTCTTTCTCCAGCGCTGGCAGGCATTGAAGTCGCTCGAACACCTGTCGTGAAATAAGTGTATGTATATTAAGTAGTATGATGCTTTCTAAATCTATATATTCACGTAATAGACTAATAATCATTGAACGAAGTAAAGATAGACCCAAAATTATCACATTTTATAATAAACTTTGCCCTTCGCTTTTTTGAGATATCTGAGAAAAATACGTTAAAAATCTTTAAACGCTTTTTTCAAACGTACTTAACGTACGCGTCGTAAAATTGTAATAAAAATAATCGGCCGATTCACTCCAAACTTTGCACACAATTTTTTTAAATATTTAAATAGAGAAATAATCTACTATTAGAGTTTAAAAAACTTATTTGGGATTTGGAAATCATTTTTGCGTTTGCGAATATGACGCAAACCGACACACCTATGTTCGGACGTGCATCAAATCATCAATGAAATTGTTTTTCTTGCAATAATAGGTTATTTCCTCCCTACTCGGGATGACTGACCTAAAACCATCGTGAAAACAGGGATTCGGGGATGCAAGGTCCACTTTCCCTGGCGTTGGTCCACCCCTCCGTAGTATTGTGGAGTGACCAATGTTCTCCTCATGCCAGAGTCGCAGAGCTTTCAATCGAACAGCAGTGCACTTGACCTGCAGTCTCGTAAGTAGCTCTGTCGGAAGCCAATTTAATAGCATAAATAATGCCTTTGTCGGGGTAGTCCGTAGAGCCCCGGTGATTGCAATAGCTGCACTCCTTCTGACCTTGTTTAGCAGGTTTACGTTTGATGTTTTTGCCATCGCTGGCCACCAAAAAACTACGCCATACAGAAGGATTGGTTCCACTATCACTGTATAGAGCCATGATACAGTTGTGGGTTTTAATCCCCACCTTTTCCCAATAGCTCTTTTGCAGCAGTAGATTGCGCATGCCGCTTTACGTGCTCTTTCTGCTATGTTCGCTTTCCATGCGAGTTTGGAGTCCAGAATCAGACCTAAATATTTGACCTGATGAGATGGATTGAGACTTGCCTCAAGTTTATTTGGGACAAATTGTGGAATTTTGTACCTTCTTGTGAAGAGTATAAGTTCCGTCTTCTGCAGATGACTCTTCAGACCGCAATCTTTGTTCCATTTGGTAAAAATACCTAGGGCAAAGTTTAGTCTTTCCGATAGGGTGTTAACAAATTTACCCGATATTGCTATTGCAACATCGTGGGCATAGGCTACGACTTTGCAGCCAGTCGTTTCTATTGTTGACAGGAGTTTGTCCACCACAGAGGCACTTCTGCACGACCACGTTCTTAGGATACTGTCTAGTGTGGAGTTGATGCTCCTGCTGCTTAGCAGTTGTACGATAAACCTAATCAGGTTATTATCCACATGGTTTTTCTCGAGTGCCTTCTCAATAGCCTTGTGGCTGACGTTGTTGAATGCACCTTCGATGTCTAGAAAAACCGCCTGCATATATCCTTTGACGCTTAGCGATTTTTCGATGTAGCTGGTGAGCGAGTGAAGAACTGTTTCAACCGATCCCCCTTTTGTGTATGCGTGCTGTGCATTGGAGACTGGCTTCATAGCAACTCTCAGATGGATCTCTATCAGCCGTTCCAGAGTTTTCAGCAGAAAAAAAAATAAGGCTGATAGGTATTTAATCCTTCGGTGAAGAGTGGGATGTCTTACCCGCTTTAGGTATGAAGACTATTTTAGCTTCTTTCCACCACTGTGGAATGTAAGCCATCTGTAGACATGCTTCAAAGATGGCGTTTAGCAATGGTAGTGCCGTATTGATTCCCTGCTGGATCTCAACAGGTGGAATATTTTGAAATCCAGGGGATTTAAAGGGTTGAAATAAGCTGATTGCTCAGCGTAGGAGCCTGTCGCGTACAGGCACAGCAGCTGACAGGCGGTGCGGGGGCGTATGTGGATCAGCTTTGTCAGCCACATCCTCACTGCCCGGGAAGTGCATGTTCATGAGAATGGCTAGCGTCTCGGAGCTGGATTTAGTCCAGACCCCATTTGCGTCTTTGACAGACCGCAAAATAAGTGGGAGCTCGTCATAACTTTTCGCAGACGACTGACATCCTTGGAATGTTCTACTTCTGCACAGAAACTTCTCGTCGAGGCGCGTTTGGCTTTTCTGATTGAGCATTTAAACTCCTTCAGTGTGAGTTTATAGGAAGATCAGTCCTTAGATTCTTTAGCCCGATTGAAGGACTTCCTACATTCCTTCCGCAGCTCCACAATGTCACTATTCTACCATGAGGGCTTATTTTTTCCCCTAGGCTTAGTTGGACTGCATGCAGACCTCGCTGCTTTATTGAAGGCAGATGTAAGGGTCCCAATCTTTTCAACAATAGATCGTTTTATAAATATGACTCCAGTAATTTTCATGGCTATTGTTACGGTGAAGAGTTCTTTCAATCAAGGAATTATGAAAAATTAAAGTCGTGAATGACTTTAACTTGAGGCGAACCTCGAGTTACCCAAGCCACCAACCAGTAGCGACTTGCTTTGATATCCTCAAACCATTCCACTGAGTTTTGTAGAATAGAGTAACGAATGTAAATGATAGCATTGAAGTTGTTGTTGGATTTTGTCTAAATTAATTGTCGAAAGAGAATAAGATGAATTATGCAGGAATTTGTATAGTTTTGGTAGGAAATATGTATATTGTTGGCTGAAATCGTATGATAGCGCCGAGCCAACACCAAGCGCTGCTTCTTACAGCCTCTAATATCAACATCGGTGGGCAATGTATGACGTTTCTGACATTTACATCTGTCAAATTTGTGGCAAGAAGAAAAGTGTCGATATTTTCAAATTGTGGCGGAATTCATTACCAAACAATGAAAATGTCCGAAAACAATGAGGATTCCATGGGCGAATGATTAAGGCTATGGCTGGGAATGCTACTAGGACAAAAATTCGGAACCTGAAGTCGATCCAGAAAATAAGTGTTATCATAGGAAAGCGCTAAAACAGGACGAACCGAAACAACGTTACAATCGTTCCAAAAAGCACTCGCCCTAAAAAAATGACGAGAGAGGCGTTGGAGCAAATCAATAAAATTAAGTTAAGACTGGGTAAATATGAAGAAATGATGGTGCTCTATAAGCAGCTGCTAACGAGTATTAAAATTGCTATTGCGAAAAATCATTGGGAGAATTCAAACAACTCGATTTCGGACTATACATTTAGTCCAGTCAAATGCGAGTTGGACCGTGCATTTTGGGAAGGCAGAGAAATTTTTATTGCAACGCGTGGGCAATGGTATATTTAGCTTAAGTTCAATTTCCTGGGGTCGCAGCTCATGGTTAAGGATGCGTTTGGAAGAATGCGACAACAGCCTATAGCTCAATTTCCAGAGCGTTACTCGGTAAAACCATAAAAGGCAAGTGAAGGCGAGCCTCGCGTCCTCTTTAGATAGTGAAAAATTTGGAACAGATGAGCGATCGCTAAATGGTTTAGCCTCGATCTCGAACTAATTCGAGCCTAATTATTTTTCTTTTTGATGCGGTGCTGCTCCAAGCTTTATCGTTTAGGAAAACACAAGCAACAAGATTAGGCGTCCTATAAATTTCGGAAAAAACTCGGAGCAGCTCAACAGCGTGGAAATTGTTTTATTGCCGAGCCTGCTTTGAAGAAACTCCGACTGAGAATAGCATCATTTTTTGTTTAACAACGAGGATCTCATTAAACTAGGACGAAGATATTGGAAGACGTTGAGACAGGGAAACGGAGCAAATTGTGATAGATATTGCAAAGGCAAAGTGTCACTCGGATAACCTTTTACATACCACTTTAAGTACGTAAGTTCGATTTATGATATTTCGCGGAGCTAAATAAAAGCGTACATTTTAGTAAGTGGACACTCAATTTTGTGAGAGCAACTTGTAAGTCCAGAAAATGAAGAAATCTTTTTCTACCGACAAATAAACGTTACAAAATATCGTGGCATTATTATGTCTTTTTTATTTTTAACTAACTTATTCAAGTAGATATGTTCTTACGTCGGAAATAGTTAATTCTTTATTTATATTCTCCAAACAAACAAATGAACAAAGAATCTCTCATGCTTCGCTTTTCATAGACGTTTATTTTGAGCATGAATTTCCAATATTATTATTCCCGCAGTGCCTCGAGAAAAACACCATTATTTCCAGTGTTCATTACCAAATTGAGTTGCTCATTAAGTTCCGGCTTGTCGAGAAAAAATTTGGGGAAAAAACATTTGATTTCTAATCTAAAAATAAGCGTACATTGTGTAAACCAAAATAAAGACGTTCTTGTAAATCCAAACAAAGCGGAGAACGATTCAACTTCTATTTTTATAATAAATCAAGCGCAATGTTCTCATGTTCATTAACAAACTTTGTATGTTTGTTGGACCACAAGCAACGATTTTCACGCTGACTTTTATTGCCAATTGAAGCGGCCAAATGAAACGATGTGCTCGCACTTCTCGTTTTGAATCCTTTCACTTCGACCAGCAGATGCATATGCATGTATCTTAAAATAGTTTAAATGGAAGTCAAGATGCATCTTGAAAGTAAAATCGAATTTCGTGGCGTCCGTTGGATATATACATACATATATTGCCAAGAAATAGGGGAGCATCGGCCGGGTTCAAGTGCAACATGCCGACTGTGGTTTGCTCTAACGCCGAGCGTCTCACTTTCGTTTACGTTGCGGAACCACCGCCAACTTTTCTTTTCTTCTGGTTTCACGCGATCCATGTCAGACGATTCTGTCCGGACGTTTAACACATCCCAGCAGCTCGCGTTATTCCTGCTTGCCTCCATCGTTTGAGGCTATTCTCGGTTGGAGCACGCATATTCTCTATAGTTCTAGATCTTGGTTGTTCTTGAAAAATCGGTTTATTTATTTGTGGAATACGCACATCCGCCTACTGTGAACGACCAAGCTGTGTTGAAAACTGGAAAGACTTTCCTACTGAAAATTGTGTTTTTGAATCCATATCAAGAAGGAACCACACAAGTGGACGCTTCGCAAACAGCGGTCAACAATTCGCCAAATCCTTCTTAGGTGGCGATGGATTACTCAGACTAAATCTAGTACAGAAAATCAATTTTCAGTCTTCAAGAGAAATGCTCATTCATTTTTGAAAAAGAAACATTTTTAAAATTTTCTTCTGAAAAAACTATTACATATATTTGTAGACATAATTCCTTTTGGACGTCGTTATATATGTATATTAGGAAGAACACAAAACTTGAAAATTTTAGTTTCTCTTGATCGCTGTAGAAGGCGTCTTCCAAACGAGGAGTTTTAATCGGTAGGAAACTTTATGTATCTCCTTATTCTTTATTTTTCGTATTTTTACGGTTTTATACTTGTTTTCAGAAAATTTCGAAAAATCACTTTTTCTATGAACTTTCAGAGGTTTATTGTGTAGTCTTTTTTAACTTCCCAATATATGGGAAGTTCTTGTAATCGCCTCGAAAATCGAAATTGAAATTTTCAACTTTTCTTTACGTTTTGAGGTCTATAGAGTATATATAAAGTGTTTTTAGAAAGGGAGAGATGTGTGTGTGTGTGTGTGTGTGTGTGTACGTACGTACGTTCGTGGACACTTTTTTCTACGAGCATAACTCACGTAAACGAAGTCGGATCGACTTCATTAAGGTGTCAATCGAAGCGTCTTTGCAATTTTAAGAGCTGATTAGTTTTTGGGATCCTTCGGTTTGGGGGGTTTGTTGTTTTGCCCCTTTGAAGGTCATTTCTGTCATGCGTTATATCTGGCGAACCAAACACACGATTTGCATGATTAAGGTAGCAATCGACGCGTATTGACATTTTAGTGAATCTATAAAAGTCGGAGCCGTTTTTTAATTTAAGAGAAAAAAGTGCAAAAAATTAGGTTTTTTTAATAAACAATAAATTTTTAACCTGATTTGCGGTAGACAGTATTCAATTTTTATAAAATTTATATACTTCAAAGAATGCTTGAAAAAACGTCATCAAAACTTTTCTCATGATAACAAGAAACATTAAATAAAAAATAAATAAAAAATAAAAAATCATTAACAGTCACCATGATCTTCAAGGGCATTTCTTCCATTCACTAGATCTCACGAGCCAGATATCATATTTGATCATTAAGGTGTCAATCGACGTGTTTTAACATATTTGAT
Source organism: Oxycera nigricornis (assembly GCA_963942545.1). Taxonomy (NCBI): domain Eukaryota; kingdom Metazoa; phylum Arthropoda; class Insecta; order Diptera; family Stratiomyidae; genus Oxycera; species Oxycera nigricornis. The sequence goes on from OZ012662.1 coordinate 85,294,616, forward strand.
CATGATTATTTCAACATTATAAAAGACCGTTTCAGCGGTTTTTTAATTTAATAGAAGAAAATGCGAAAACTTAGGGTTTTTTTCATAAAAAAAGTTTATTAACCAGATTTGCACAACACAGTAATAAATGTTTATAAAATTTATACATTCCGATCAGTTTTTGAGGAGAAACCAGCAAAACTTTTTTCATGATTCTGAAAAAAAATTCAATTAAAAATAAAAAATCATTTGAAGTTACCATATGAAAAGGGTTCTTCAGAATGATATTACCTTATATCTTTTATTCTTAAGACTTTGTTGTAAAGTCAATCAAAGTTTTAAAATGTTTGGATAATTTCAGCAGATTTTTAATAGTTTTTGCAGTCTTTTCATTAAAATAAGCGGCTAAAACTTTGAAAACCATCAAAATTTCAATCAAATTTGCATTTGTGGTAATCAATCATCATCACCCATCCACCAAAAGCCTTACGTAATCAGTGGATGCTCCCGTAGATTATATGATTAATATTAACTCATTCCTGTTACTGCTATGAATACCTTTCATTATTACTATTTAAAGTCGTATTATTTTCAAAATTATTATTGTGTTTAATATTTTTCATGTTTATGTAGATATTACTGGGAAATTGACCGTGTGGACCTCAAGGGTCGCACTTCACGGCTTGTTTTTAATAACAAATTGAAAAAAATTGGATCATAAAAATCGGTTGAGTAGATTCTAATAAAAGTTTCTACCAGTTTGTAAAACATACAGCTAGCGACATAAAAAGTACGCACCGAGTATACATCACAATAAATGAAATATACAAGTGTTAACTATAAACATATATTTGTAATTGGTATGTCGAAAATCATAAATTAAATAAATTTTGTGAATATTTGTTATACTATACATTGAAATGATGGTCCTTATGTTTGTTTGATAGAAATTAGCATCGAACTGCAAAAATGGGCAAATTTTGTTTATGCTCTACTTGAAAAAATATTAACTAAAGGTCAGAATTTTCGGTATCCTTGAATGGTATTTCATAAAAAGTTTTGTTGCATTATTTTTATACATTTTATTTATGTGTGTTATTATAACATTAAAATAAACTTAATATTTAATTGCATCTCCTTTTGCTCGAATTACGCTTTAATTCTTCGAGGCATCGATTCGTAGTATTTTTCGAGCTCTTCTTGTGGTATTTCATTATACCACGGCATTTCAATTTCATCCTTTAGCTTTTAAAGGGTTATCGGCTTCTTGTTTCTCAATTTCACTCCAATGAGGGACTAACAATTTTCGATTACGTTTAAATCAGGGCTGTTTCCTGGCCACGGAAGGGAAATTATACCAAATTGCTGCTTTAAATCTTGAATCTGGAAGTCAACAATAACATCAATATTGAATTTAATGTTATTAAGCTTTTACCGAGCGCGCTCTACGACAATCGAATCGTCCTGAAAGATGGGGCTATCTACATATTGGGTTAGAGCTTCGATTGTCGGTATAAGCAGTGCAATCACTGCACCTTCTAGGAGCTTTACTTTGCCAACTCGGTATGCTGTAATGGCTCTCCATACCATAACATACGGAGAATGCTTGACGGTTGGTCTGATGCAATCGTCGCTATATCGTTCACCTTTTCTACGACGAACGTTCTGCTTTCCATCTTGCCCTAATAGGTTGAATTTGGACTTATCTGTGAAGATGATCCTTAACTGTCCAGCTTCTATTAGCTTTTGCGAATTCAAGGCGATTTTTCGCATTCTTGTCGTCAGCAATGGTTTTTTGGCAGGCCTTTCGGATCTTAATCCAACTTCTTTGAGCCTTCTTTCGATGGTACGAATACTGACCCCATCGTAACTCGTTCCCTGCATCTCTCTTTCTTTCTTTCTTCGGATGAACTTTTGAACCGATTTTGTAAGGTTGCCAATTTTAGTCGAACGCGGCTAGTTGTTTTACGCGGCGGCCCACTTCTTTTTTCCTCCTCATCGAACCAGTTCCCTTGAATTTTTTAAAAAGTTTCCGTAAAGCACGTTCACTGTATCCTACTCTACGAGAAATTTCCCTAAATGAGTAACCCTCTTCCTTCAAAGCCATCGCAGCACCTCTTTCTCCATTCGACATTTGTCGCCTTGAAGACATTTTCTATCGCAGAACACTTTGAGTACTTTTCAAGTTCAAATCCTGTACTAACCTGAAATCTCTAAGAGTGACGTGCTCTTTTATATCACTGCCTTTAGTCGATGCTACCACCATAAAATAATAAAATATCTAAGATGTAAGCATAAATAAGTAATTAAGACAGGTCATTTCAAAGATAGGTGGATATTATTACTGCGTACTTTTTTATGTTGGTAGGTGTTTTTCCGAGAAATATGCGTTTAAAGTTTTTGTACTACAATTTTATCATATAAAACTTTAATGTATTATTTTCAACCCCTGATCGGCCATTCCTGGTGAATATTAAGGGCCCTCATTCCATGTTGAGAGCTGTAAAAGATCGGCCAAAGCTTTTTTCTTCTGAATCCGACCCCCCTTTGATTCCTCGGTGACCCTCCTTTTTGCAGCGAACGCGGCCGTACTCAATTTCCAAGTACTGTTTTTTCATTAACGGCCGCACGTTGGGCACCAAATGTTGCAACTATAATTTCTGTAACGTCTACTATTTGACCGCAGCCAACCCTAGCCACGGCTTGGCAATCCCACTCCGCTTAAATCCCCGAAGAGGGGCGTGGGAATATTTTTTTTAATAAAAGGGTGTCACTCGTTTCTGCGCCAGGACCGCCCTGTCCGTGAATCCGGAAACGGGAACAAGATTCGTGACGACCCAAAAACCAAACCCACCGAATAGGGAATTTGAATGAAAAGAAAGCAGAATAGTCCGACCCGCGACGACCGTTTCGCCACTTCACACAAATACGCCAAATTTAATGAAGTGCACTATTTTATTTTTTAAAACCTAGCTAACTCTCCTATCTATACTTATGTATACTTAAAATCTTCCTTAACCTATTCAGGTGGTTGCTTCCGACTCCGTCCGCTGCTCGCCGTTTCCGCTCCTCGCTGTAGCTGCGCATGCGTAAGATGCCGCGTCATTTGTCCAAGTCTTTTCGATTACGAACCCGATTCAGGCAACTCAAAAGACTTTCGCCACTGAACCCCGTACACCAACGCTTGATTTTTGACTTAATGGGTTTGTAAATAAGCAAAATTGCCGTTTATATTGTAGTATAAGGATAATCCTCAAGAGACTTTGAAAACCCCACTACATCCCGAAAAAGTCACTGTACGTTGCGATTTGCATACCGGAGGTATAATTGGTCCTTTCGTTTTCAAATTTGAAAACGTAACCGTTAATGACGATCGCTACCGACAAATGATTCGTATTTTTTTGATTTCCAACATCAGTGCCAATCGTCTTAGGTACAATTTGATCCATCAGAATGGTGCAACATATCATGCAGAGTGTGAAACCTTATTACTTGAGTGGTGCACGAAACATCTCAAGAAATGGACCTGTGAACTGACCGCGCAGATCATGTGATTCGACTCCATTGGACTAATTTTTTGGGGGTATGTCAAATCATTTGTTTATGCTGATAAATCAGCAACTATAGATGACTTTGAAGCCAACATTCAACGCGTTATTGATGAAACGATGCCGACTATGCTGTAAAAAGTGCAAAATTGGACCGTCAAGATGGCCTTCCTAAGAAGCGATGGTCATTTGCCAGAAATTATTTTTAAACACTAAATCCCATGGCATTTTCCAGCTGATAAAGCCAAAAAATAGCCACATCAATAATTGACCTGTGTTGTGTTTGTTTGCCTATAAAAACACTGGCCGTGAAATACTCCTTCAATGAGTTTGTTTTCATGACAATACCATAGTACCGTTGCATCCAAGAGAGTTGGGGACAACTGAAATGAAAGACATAATTTTTTAAGCTGCTATAGAGCTTTCATTTTAATTTAATAACAATCTTTGATTTATTTAATACATTAGCTTCTCGTGAAAATTCACGAATGTAATCAATGCATTTGTTTGCCAGAAGCCATTGTACCTTACAAGTTACAACCGTACCAGCCAAAATTTTGCAAGTAACTGACCCGCTATATATTTTTAAGCAACTGTTTATGTGGTACTTTGATTTAAAAACAATCGTTCATCATTCGATGCATCAGTTGCAGCAATGCCTCTGCATGTCCTCGATGCATTCGTTTTTATCAAAATAGTATATAATTGTGGTATCCAAGGAATTGCGAGATATTGCTTAAACTTTTCTAACGACTATAGTGCCTACACTTTAAGGGGTCTACCCTCTTTATAATTTTCAAAAAATCGAGTTTTTTATTGCATTTTTGGAAAGTATATAAATATAGAAATATCATATTGAAATTTTATAAAGATCGGAGCAGTCTAACTGTTTTCGTGAATTATCAGCTCTTTTGCATCGACTAAACTCATTCTTGAATAAAAACAAACTTTTTTCCTTAAAGTCGATGATTTCTTTATTTTTTCCCAAATACGTATTTCGGCAGCTATTTGCTGCCATCTTCAGTGGATTATGGTTAAATTTCTCAATCTTACTTCTATTTATATTACTCTCAAGTATAAAAGTTATAAATTTTATCCTTATATCCTAATTATATTCCTAGTTTTTTCGCTAGTTGTTTCTACCTGATGTCGATATTAGTTTTAACAGATCCGTGTATCCATTACCTAGGTCCGTGTTCAGCCTCGTCTCGGGGTTCTCCTTGGCTATATAGTAACTCTCGTAGACATCTAGTTTTTGCGGTTTCACTTCCTTTATGTGTTGGAATGTCCCCATACTGTGTCCTTCTTCCACAATATGTTTCGCTCCCGCTGATCTTATGTGCGTTCTTTTATGTTTCTTCGCTAGATCGGCCTCCTTTATGTGTTCTTTCACTCTTGTGTCCACCAATCGTTTTGTCTGTTCTATATATGTTTTCGGGCAATTAACGCATATAAGCCTATAAATTCCGCTTTTTTTCCTTAGGGTTGTTGGATCCTTTTCTGATTTTAGCAGTGCCTTTATCGTTGATGATCTGCTTGATGCTACCACCTCTATGTCGTATTTCGCCATTATTTTCTTTATAGTTTTATAATATTCTTCTGAGTAAACTACGCTAATTCCACGATTTGTCCCACCTAAACTTGAGGAGATAAGTCTCAACCCAGGTCAAATATTTAGGTCTAATTCTGGACTCTAAACTCGCATGGAAAGCGAACACAGCAGAAAGAGCACGCAAGGCTGCATGCGCAATCTACTGCTGCAAACAAGCTATTGGGAAAAGGTGGGGATTAAAACCCAAAATTGTATCATGGCTCTATACGGCGATAGTGTAACCAATCCTTCTGTATGGCGCAGTTATTTGGTGGCCTGCTATGGCGAAAGCATCAAACGTAAACCTGCTAAACAAGGTCAGAAGGAGTGCGGCTATCGCAATCACCGGGGCTCTACGGACTACCCCGACAAAGACATTATTCATGCTATTAAACTGGCTTCCGACAGAGCTACTTACGAGACAGCAGGCCAAGTGCACTGCTGTTCGATTAAAAGCCCTGCGACTCTGGCGTGAAAAGAACTTTGACCACTCCACAATACTACGGAGAGATGGGCCAACGTCAGGGAATGTTTACCTTGTATCTCCGATTCCCTGTTTTCACCATGGTTTCAGGCCAGTCATCCCGAGTAGGGATGATCGATGGTTCCTGTTAAAAATGCTACACTTAATGGTTCGTTTGGTTTGGTTGGTAGGTTCGTTTGTTATTTACATTGGCTTTGATCAGGTTTAGGGTATGAATAACATTGAGATTGTATTTGTTTGATTATCTTAAGGATATCTTAGACATTTGATTTTTTCCAATTCTGTGCTCGTCCTAAAGGCATAATTGGATGTACTTTTTTTTAGCATATTTGATCAATTTTATGATGATTTGTGGATAATGTGAACATGTGAAAGAAAACATAATAATTTCGAGGATATTTTTATCGCTTAGCTATGTTCTTACAGTAATTTATTTATTACGCTGTGGTTCCTTCAGCTGCGGATGCTGTTCCTCCTGGTGTTCCTGTGGCTGTACCTGTACCTGTACCTGCACCTATACCTGCACCTGTACCTGTACCTGTACCTGCACCTGTACCTGTACCACCACCACCGCCGCCTCCTCCACCACCGCCCCCACCTCCGCCAGTTCTTCTGCAAGCTCGACGTCTTCGCACTCTATATTCTGATAGAATTTTTTTAAAGGATCAGATGAATTGATCGGCTTCGGGAATCTTAATTTCAATTGCTATATGTGGAGTTTGTTGCATTTGAACGGGAATCAAACTTTGTGGGACGAAATCTCAATTTTCAAAACTTACTTCGTCTCCGCCTGCAATTGAACCGTTTCATTAGACACACATTCCTGAACGTTACTCGTCGCCCACCAAGCTCGGAAGCACAAACGGGCCTCCTAACTCTGGAACATCTTCTTCGACATCTTCTCGCTTGACCCAGGATGGCAACTATCAAAACTAAGGACGTGGTGGACACAAGCTATTATTCGAAAAATATTCTTAACATCCTTTTTCTGTAGACTTACTAAACAAACAAAACAGTCTAAGCCAATTCATGATGGCCCAATAATTACAACTAATCAGATAGATACTTAATTGAAACTAACAGATACCATTCCATATCGCCTTTTTATATCCGCGAAATGATAAACAACGATATTCTAGGCAAATAATCTAATTATGAATTTTATTTCCGTGCATATTTAAAAAGTGCTTTTAATGCTGCAAACGAGGTATCATAGCATTTATACATACAGTTCAGATGCGTTTCATTGCCAAAAATATTTTTTTCAGATATATTTCAAACCGATTTGCAGATTTCACTTTGCGGAAAGCTGTTTAGTCAAGGTGCTCCGAAACAATATTCTTTCTAATTAGTTAATAAATGTATTTCAGCTGGAAAAGAGTATTTTGCACCGTTGTTATATAATTGAAGGATAATATTTTTATGAAAACAATTGGAAACAAGCCGTGAGGTGCGACTCATGAGGTCCACACGGTCAACTTCCCAGTAATATCTAGATAAACATTAAAAATATTGAACACAATAATAATTTTGAAAATAAAACTACTTTAAATAATAATAATGAGAGGTATTCATAGCAGTAACAGGAATGAGTTAATATTAATCATATCATCTACGGGAGGGTCCATTGATTAAGTAAGGTTTTTGGTGGATGGGTGAAGATGATTGATTACCACAAATGCAAATTTGATTGAAATTTTGATGGTTTTCAAAATTTAAGCCGCTGTTTTTAATTAAAAGACTGCAAAAACCATTAAAAATCTGCTCACATTATCCAAACATTTTAAAACTTTGATTGACTTTACAACAAAGTCTTTAGAATAAGAGATTTAAGGTATAATGATTCGAATGAACCCTTTTTACATGGTGACTTTGAATGATTTTTTATTTTTAATTTAATTTTTTTTGTAATCATGAGAAAAGTTTTTGCTGGTTTCTCTACAAAAATTGTTAAAATTTTATAAATTCTATAAACATTTATTATTACGATGTGCAAATCAGGTTAAAAATGATTTTTTTTATAAAAAAACACTACTTTTCCAATTTTTTTTAATAAATAAAAAAAAACGATTTATTGATTTTTTAATATATAAAACCATCATAAGAATGATAATACGCGTCGATTGACACCTTGTTCAAAAAAATCGTACGTTTGTTTCGCGAAGTATAACGCATGACAGAAATGACCTTCAAACGGGCAAAACAGCAAACCCCCCGACCGAAGTTTCCCAAAAATTATTCAGCTCTTAAAATTGCAAAGACACCACAACAAAGTTGATACGACTTTGTTTACGTGAGTTATGGTCGTAGAAAAAAGTGTCCACGAACGTACATACGTACGTACGTACGTACACACATACACACACACACATACATCTTCCTTTTTAAAAACACTTTATCTATACTCTATTGGCCTCAAAACGTAAAGAAATGTTGAAAATTTCAATTTCGATTTTCGAGGCGATTACAAGAACTTTCCATATACTGGGAAGTTAACAAGCCGCGAGGTGCGACCCTTGAGGTCCACACGGTCAACTTCCCAGTAATATCTACATAAACATCAAAAACATTAAACACAATAATAGTTTTGAAAATAGTACTACTTTAAATAATAATAATGAGAGGTATTCATAGCAGTAATAGGAATGAGTTAATAATAATCATATCATCGACGAAAGAGTCCATTGATTACGTAAATTTTTTGGTCGATGGGGACAGATTGATTTGATTGAATATTCACGCGGATCAATCGGTGGGGGCCTTTTCTACGTTATTTGTTATTTTCATATCGATGCTTGAAGGACAAAAGAGCACTAGCAAAAATGAATATGCAGTCAAAAATAGGTTCAATTGCATGTAAAAAGTAAAATGTACTGCACATGATGATGGAGGAAGTAATTGAAATCTTACGAACACTAAAACACAAAACTACTAAAAACTACAATTTTTTTATTTGACGAAAACTTTTTAAAGTATATGATTTCGGAAAGTATTGACTACAGAACATTTTGCCATTCAAAGCGTTGATTACCACAAATCCAAATTTGATTGACATTTTTTTGGTTTTCAAAGTTTAAGCAGTTTTTTTATTTAACATAAAACACTCTGAAAACTATTCAAAATCCGCTCAAATTATGCAACTATTATAAAACTTTGATTGACTTTATTTAGTACATCTGAAAAGATATAAGGTAAAGGTAATATCATACGTATGAACCCTTTTTACAGGGTAACTTCGAATGTTTATTTTTATTTTTTTTTATACATTTTTTCAGAATCATGGAAAAAAACTTCGCTGGTTTCTCTTCAAAAACTGATAGGAATGTATAAATTTTATAAACATTTATTACTGAGTTGTGCAAATCAGTTTAAAAATTTATTTTTAATGGAAAAAACTCTAATTTTTTGCATTTTCTCTTATTAAATTACAAAATGGCTCAAACGATTTTTTATAAAGTTGAAAACATCACAAAAAGGCAATACACGTCGATTGACACCCTAATGATGTAAATATCATATTTGCTTCGTGAGATATAGTGAATGATAAAAATGACCTTGCATGATTTTGATGACTTTTAATGATTTTTTTTATTTTTTCATTTCATTTTTTACGTAATCATGAGAAAAATTTATGTTGGTTTTTTTACAAAAACTGTTGGTAGTAGATAAATTTTATAAATATTGGTTACTATGTTCTGCAAAGCAGCTTGAAAATTTATTGTTTATGGGGAAAAAACCTAATTTTTGCACTTTTTTTTAACAAATTGAAAAACGGCTCCAACGATTTTTAAATTTGATACTATTACACAATTGTTAATACGCGTCGATTGACACCTTTATCATGTAAATCGTATGTTTTGTTCGCGAGATAAAGTGCATGACAGAAATGACCTTCAAAGGGGCAAAACAACAAACATTCCCCCGACCGAAATGTTCCAAAAACTAATCAGCTCTTAAAATTGCAAAGACGCTTCGATTGACAACTTAACGAAGTCGATACGAGTTTGTTTACGTGAGTTATAATCGTAGAAAAAAGTGTCCACGAACGTACGTACGTACGTACATACGCACACACACACATACATCTAACACTTTATATATACTCTATAGACCTCAAAACGTAAATGTTGAAAATTTCAATTTCGATTTTCGAGTCGATTACAAGAACTTCCCATATACTGGGAAGTTAATATATGGAGCTTCTTGAAATCCGAAGTTTATGCCTGTGCTAATCCCACTGTAGATGCATATATTGAAAGAAACTACAGTCGACGCTCGTTAATTCGTATCTCGCGATAATACGTATTAAACTCTCGGTCCCTTGAAAAAATCGCGATAATTCGTATAAAATACATGTATTTCGGTCCACTCGATTATTCGTATTTTATTTTGCCGCTCCTGGAAATTTTCTAAGAAACGATCCGCATACAAGCGCCTTTCTATTGCACAAAAAAAAAGAAATTATAGAAGCAGTGGCTAATAGAGAGAAACAGAAAAATGTGGCTGCACAGTTTTCCTTAACACCTTCTTCGATTACTTCAATTCTGAAAAAAAGATATTCTTTCTGATACTTCAGATAAATGTAAACGCAAACGAGATAAAGGAGCTCAGCATCCAGAACTTGAACATAGCCTTTTACAGTGGTTCATCCAGCATAAAAGTCAGAATGTACCGATCTCTGGACATGTTTTGAAAAAAAGGTTGTTCCTTCGCAACTACGTTACTTATTCGTGATTTTCAAGCCAGTGACGGATGGTTATCTAATTTTAAAAAACGAAATAAAATTGCGTTTAAAGAAGTTTGCGACACTGCCACTTTCACGGCAGTGTCGGAAAGCATGTTTGTTCGGAATGGAAACAAAAGCTGAAGGAAATGATTTCCTCATACGACGCATGAGACGTGTTTAATGCCGATGAAACAGGGCTTTTTTTCCAGTGTGTCCATGATCGCACATTATGTTTTATAAATCAAAAGTATGGTAAAAACAGCAAAGTAAGGGTAACACTCCTATTTTGCGCAAATATGGATGGTTCAGAAAAATTAAAACCACTCATGATAGGAAAAGCAGCAAACCCACGATGTTTCAAGAACATTCGCTTTTGATTGTCGTTCAAATACAAAAGAATGGATGACTTCAGTTCTTTTCGCGGAGTGGCTACAATCGATCAATGCTGATATGAAGAAGAAAAAAGCGAAAAATATTGCTTTTCATAGATAACTGCACTGCTCATAATGATATTCCTGAGCTCTCAAACGTTAAGGTTCAGTTTCTTCCAGCGAATACCACCTTAAAACTGCAACTATTAGATCAAGGGGTTATAAAAATTTTTAAAGTGCACTACCGCGCGAAAATTGTTGCTCGTTTAATAGCTGGTTTAGATGAAGACCGAAATTTAAAAGTCTCAATTCTAGATGCTATGAACATCGTATATGTATTATATGTAATATGCAAATAAAATAAATGTTCATTCGATAATTCGTATTTTTCTCGATCACTCTCGATAATTCGTACTCTCGATAATTCCCTAGAAATACGAACTATCGAGCGTCGACTGTATTTTGAATACATGGGAGAACAGTGAAAAATAAAGGACATGATTGTTAAGTGCATCGACAGCATGGTATAAAGACGACCTGTAGTTTTTATACCATGCATCGACAGTATGCCCGCAAGAATAAAAGCGGTTATTAAAGCTAAGGATCATCTTACGAAATATTAGTATTTAGACACACGCTGTACTTAATTTGTTATTAAAAAATATTCAAATAATATCAAAACGTATTTTCTACATTTTTTCGTCGTTTTAAAAAAGTGTTTTCAGGGAAGGGTAAATTTTTGCAAAAATCTTGTGTTCCTAATTTTTTGATCATGGGCTGTATGTATGCAGCATTTTGCCTCCGGATCTCGTACTCTATTGTCAACATCTTCGAAGCTGGTGGTTGTGCAACAAAGTTGAAAAAAATTCGATAGATTATGATCAATTTTCCGAGGGAACTGATTATCTGTAAACCCTGAAGATTGCGTGTATTTAGATACGCATATTTTGAGTTTCCGCGTTTTCCATGAGAACGTGTTGCGTATCCAATCTGCACAGTTTACCTGCGAAGTTGGTCTAATGTTGCTGTGTGATTACTACCCCAGAAAAGTGACTTGGCCAAATTAAACACACTTTTATTAGTGCGTATACCGAAACGACTACGTAAACTTGACTCAAAGCCATTTAACTTTATTGTATAATAGCGATGCTGAGATTCGTATCAGAACGTTTGATGGCTAACAAGTGGGCCAATGCGCGAGTGCACACTCACACACTCCATGGCGCATACTTGTGGCGGCTGGGGTCTGAACAAGAAGTTTAAAAGTGGAGCCAAAGAGCATCCGAGCGATAATTCTGGTTTGTAAAGGCACACAATACGTACGGGCCGAGAAGGATTGCTGCAACGTGAAAGAAGACCTTGACGTTAATTAATCGTGAGAGCGATTTTTTCCGCGATAATGCGCTGACTTAGTGGCTTAGATTGTTGTCTAGCCCGTATGGTGCCGCAGCCCGAGCTCAGCTCGAGCCGGCCAAGCCAGTTCTAGCACAATGCTCGAAGGAACTGGTTTTACGATGCTTCTCGAAACGAATCCGTCCACAATGACTTTCGGTTTTCTTAATGGATAAATACTATTTCTTGGTCTTCGTTTGCGTCTTCGACCACTGCCTCTTCCTCCGGCTGTAAAGTGCTTTTATTAGACTTGTTTATGCGAAGCAGCTCAAACAATCTTGAAATGTTTTTTTGGTGGTTCTAATTGCAGGTTGCCCGGCCAACCTGTTACAAAGCCATATAATTATGGCTATTCTCAGGCACGCAGATAGGATCGTGCGTTTAGCAGTTTTTGTGGAAGTTGTTTACCAACTTTGGGAACACTTTCGGTTTCTTTGATTTCGGTGTGCGCTATTCTGTTCTTTGTTAGTTCACCTGATTATTTCCTGGATTGCTTTGTTCGGATACGAGATGATCTTGCCCTTGAAGCAACTCCATTTCATTCAGCGCTACGCGTCGTTCTGACGTGGATTGAGTTGTGCTGAAGTGCAGATCGATTAACCCATTCATGACATGATTCAGAATCGGCTACGCTATTTCAGATAAACGTATGTACGTACAAGGTGAGCTCATAAGTTTTTGCCTCGTGATTTTTTTATTCATTGATTTAAACTGGGAGAGCAGCTTTGTACCGCAAGATTTTCGCAGAACAATGAATTGTGACACGAAAAACTTACTTCAACGTTTCAAATGCTAAACTACCACCGTTCGCCGAACACTACTTTTTTACAATATCCCAAAACAACCAGTTGAAATTCTATTTTTAGTTTAAACTAGTATTTTATTGTTCAGTAGACCGAATTTTGATATGTTTGTAATGTATTCAAAAAATAATAATTAATTACATAGCGCTGTAAACCTGAAATGATACTATTAATTATAAACAGGAAAAAATTTCAATTTAATTTGAAACGTTTACTGAATGAAATTTTTCCGACAATCGTCTCATCCAAAATAAGGTCGAAACATTTTTTCATTGGCTCTGAAAAATCTTCATGAAAGATGTAGTTAGTAGATTTGCGGATGGTCCAATAAACGATCCCAAATTTCGTAAAAGAACGTTTTGATTAAAATGAAATCGCTACACTAATGTTGTGATGTTGTTTCACTTTTGCAATATCTTCAATTTTCAATTTATTAATAGGTACTTTGTCATTATAAGCTTGATATTCTTGGCTTGGTAAGTTACTGCAAATGCCTTTTACTCTAGAAAGAATGAAAACTTCCTCAGCGTTACTATCTATAAAAATTTTTGTGGTTACTTCACCAGATTTTCTAGGATCAAAAACGAACTCATAATAAGCTGATACTTGAAAATTAACTTTTTGATTTTTAGGTGCACCTTTTCCGTAACTTCTTACTGATAAAGGTTTAGATTTAAAATTAAGTTTAGCTCATTTCTTGAAATCAATAATATCTTCTGTATTTACTTTTTCAACGTTAAATTTCTTGGTGTTACTGGACTGTACTATAAGGTCAATATATTGTTGATGGGTGAACACGCGATCTTCACGTCTAATTTTTCTTTTAACGACTGGAAAATATAGATGAATAATCATATTTCTTTGCACCGACAATGCCATCAAAAATCGTATAACGGTATTGTTCTTATTTTGTCCAGGGCACACAAAAAAGATGAAGATCATTTATTGAATGTGAAACAAACTTATTGACGTAATCATTTAAGAACGTTGATACTTCATTGGAGCCTTTCAATGCTTGTCCTTCGTTATAAAAATAAAATGTTCCTTTGCCTGTTCTAATATTATGAATGCAAAATTCGTGAACCCATAGCTGCTTATAATAAAAAATTTCTTGTACAGGTAATGTAGGTAAAGGCAAATTTTGCATATAGTCGCAGGTTAAACCTAAAATTGTTTCATTATTGGCACATTTTTTTCGATTTCGTTAACTTTCTTATAAAATTTGCTTGCACGACGCTTATGTACTGCTAACTCTACAGTTGCTGTCTTCTTAGCAGCATCATTTAAATGAGGATCTTTTATTTTAACACTTAATTCTTCACACTTACTGCAAACGTTAATCTGTGGCCTACCAAATGATAAATCAAAATTAAAATTAAAATATTGCCGAAAGAACAGAAACATTTCATGTATTTTTTTTAATATTTGATGATGACAAATACTGTTTCTTAGTGTCGTTCGAATAATGAATTTCTTTTTTGTCAAGAGACTCTATGAAGTTGTGAATTTCAAAGCAATATTCGCCAGGAATAATGTTACTTCTTGAACCAATTGCTTTCCCTCTAAGATCTTGTGGTATTTTATTCGTCTTTTTTAATTCTGTCAGACGTCTGCATCTTTTAACCGTTATTCCACATAAACTTATAAAAGCAGATTTACATACTTTTTTTCAGAGCCAATTTCCACATAATATTTGCAAGAAACCGTTTTATGTTTTGGGTTTGCTAGATCGTTGGTACGTTTTGAGATGTCTTTAGGTATAAATGTCTTGATCATACTTTCAAGAAAAATATCTTGTTCATTTTTCGTTCCATAGAAATTGATTTTTTTAATCAAATCATCCATATGACCTTCAGATAAACCATCAAAACATTTTTTGTGACATCTAGAAACATAATATTGGTCGTCAACAACTATAACTCACGTTAATACATGCACATATATGCATTATTTACAAGCATATTATTAAAATACAATTACTTAAAGAAAAAAAAGAAAAATATGGAAATTTTACCTGCATGCCTCTCCCGTTTGTCGTCTTGGCACTTGTTTTCCTTTGTGATGTACATGAGGTAAACCTTTTATTTCAGCTGTTTTTATCACAACATGTCTATATTTCTGGGTATTTCTTGCTCCTCTTTTCTTTTCTTTTTGGGAACCTCATTCTCAGAATCAGAACTCGTTATGGAAGCGTAACGGCACGTCTATACTAGCTTCAGACAGCGCAATGACTGATAAATGACGCACTTTGTTTGTTGTTTTGAATTACAACAACAAAAGAGGCTGAATTATTATGGAAGTTAACGGTCTTATGTTACAATAAATTCGAAAAGGACACATCTCTTCGATTTGTGACCTTTTCAAAATTATTTTTGTACACGCCATGACATCTACAGTACAACAAACATCAAAGATGTTCCCTTTTCGAGTATAATAAGTAGAAGGAAGCATTTAGAATTCATTGATTTGAAAAACCGTATTTGGCAAAATATGCGAGATGTGCCCTTTTCGAAATAGCATATTCAATTATAGACGTTTCTTTGTACATCGTCATACATCGTTTCAAATCAATATTGATTTATCTGGATATTGAAAAGTACACTGATGCGGATTTTTTTTGGAATAGTGATATTTGGCCTCTAATAATTAAAATAAAACTCACATAATTACTTTATTGACCTTTTTTCGAAAGAAACCTAAGACTCAAACTCAAATATTAATGTCAACACTAAAACAAGCCGCGAGGTGCGACCCTTGAGGTCCACCGGTCAACTTCTCAGTAATATCTACATGAATATTAAAAATACTAAACAAAATAATAATTATGAAAATAATACTACTTTAAATAATAATAATGAAAGGTTCTCATAACAGTAATAGAAATGAGTTAATATTAATCATATCATCTACGGGAGCGTACATTGATTACTTAAGGGGTCTACCCTCTTTTAGCAGTGTAAAACCGGGTTATTTTCAATAATTTTTTAGATGGGTTTAAATTATAAATATTGATAAATGAGGGGTTATACTCTATAAACATACTTCCGAAACACACACAAAATATATTTTATTCATTTATGTGAGTATTTATTAATGCAATTGCTGGTTGAAACGATGGGATGTGCGGTGTTGATGAAATTTTCGAGATGGATGGTCTGAAACAAAAAAAAAACAAATGTGGTCTAAGTGCGACCCTTGAGGCCCACACGACTAACTTCCCAGTGAGATGAATAAAATGCTATAATTTGCTTTAACTATTAATTAATATTATTAACAATTACTATTATTAAACAATATTATTTTAAATTAATATAATTACTTTTATTATTTTTATCAATTTTTTATCTAACCATAAAAGCTTTGGTAGAGGAAGACGTCTCCACCACCTGGTCATCTTCTACCAAAGCCTCGGCAACCTCGTCTTCTTCGTCCTCGTCATCCTTCTTGTCCTCCACTTCGTCCTCAACCTCGTTCTTCATCTCGGCTTCGGAATCCACAACTATTATTGAGGGTATTTAATTATTATTTACAATAATCATTCGTTATTAAGAATGTTTGACCGTTACTGAATAATTATAATTGACTTTATATATACAATATCAAATTATAACTAATATTATTTGATTCTTATTAATAATATTAAATTATTTATAACAATATCCAATTATTAACTGCATTAGCGTCTCTACTCCCATTCACCTAAACCTGATAACATAAGTTTGGAATTTTATAAATTAATCTTTATTTTTTTTTAATAACATTTTTTTTAGAAATTTTATCAGAATTTTGCTAAAACGCACAATAATAACAACATTACTATGAAAGTATTTGGTATCTGCACGAATAAATAGTGCGTATCAACAGTTTAAAAATAAGCAATTTTTAGTCGTTTTTTCAGTTTTTTCATCCTAAATAAAAAACGGCTTAACCGATTTTGCTGAAAAATCATTCAGTTCCAAGTTACGTAATTACGCGTCGTTTGAAAATCACGTCAATACGATCTTTGGTTCTCGAGAAAATCGAGACGAAAAATAATTCCGAACGCACTTACGTACATACGTACATACGCACATACGTACATACAAACTCACAGACATCTCTCTAAAAACGAATGGATTTGGATTCTAGAGACCTTAAAACGTGGAGATATGTCAAAATTTGGGATTCGCAAAATCGACCCCATTACAATAACTTCCCATAGGGAACTGGGAAGTTAAAAATAGTTTTAGGTTCAGTATAATAGCTATAGCGCGAATATGGCGGTTTTTTGATTTTTGCAAAATTGACAAAATGGCGGACATTTTCGAAAAAATACAAAAAAACATACTTTTTTCACCGTTTGTGGGCAAAAAAATATTTCAAATCCAAATTTCGAAGAAAAAACCCCTATTCGCGCTATAGCTGCGGCGTCGAAAAACGTTGTTTCGAGAAAAACGCGGTTAAAGTTTATTTTAATGAATAATCGCGGTCGGGTGAAAAAGTGAAAGTTGTCCAAAAACACAGTTAGCCTGCTACGATTGCATTGATTATAAATTGACAAATGCAAATTAGATTGAAATTTTTTTTTGGTTTTAAAAATTTAAGCAAACTATTGAAAAAACTTTGATTGACTTAACAACAATGTCTTTAGAATAAGAGTTATCAGATAATATCATTCGTATAAACCCTGTTTACATGGTGACTTCGAATGATTTTTTATTTTAAATTTAAATTTTTTTGTAGTTATGGAAAAAAGTTTTGCTGGTTTTTCTACAAAATCTCATGAGTTAATAAATTTTATAAATATTCATTACTTGTGTTGTGCAAATCAAGTTAAAACTTTATGTTCAATGAAAAAAACCCTAATTTATTGCATTTTTTTTTATTAATTTAAAAAACAGCTTGAAGGATTTTTTGTATAAATTTAAAAACATCAACAAAATGTTAAGACGCGTCGATTGACACCCTAATGATGCAAATACTATATTTAGTTCGCGAGATATAGTGAATGACATAAATGACCTTGAAGGTCATGATGACCTGTAATGATTTTTTATTTTTTATTTAATTTTTTCCATATTCATGAGAAAAAATTTTGCTGGTTTCTAACAAGAGCTATTTGTAGTATATAAATTTTATAAACATTGATCACTGCGTTTTACAAATCAGGTTAAAAGTTTATTGTATTTGTTGTTGTATTTTTTTCAATAAATTAAAAAAACAGCTCCAACAATGTTTTTAAAAATTCGATATAATCACATTAATGTTAATGCGCGTCAATTGGCATCTTAACGATGGAAATCCTATCTTTGGGTCGTGAGATATAGCGCATGACAGAAATGACCTTCAATGTTGATGACACTAATTAAAGACGTTTCTAAATAAGGTTGATTTATAATTATTATTATTTATTATTGATTTATTTGCATATTAAAAAGTACACTGGTGAGAGAAAGTTTGATTGATGTATTGCTTCTAATAATTAAAAAAAATTAATATGATTTCTATATAAACCTTTTTTCAAAATATACCGAAAAAAAACTTAAATATTAAAGTCAACACTAAAATAATTCCATAAATCTGAACAGGATCACCAAAAATGGTGAGAAAAAGTTTTGGGACGCTTTTATGTAGTTGAGAGCACTTAACTGAAAATAACGGGAAAGGTATTATTTGCTCATCATTGGGCTTCTAGAAAATGGTAAATATATTTTTATTTTCATTGCTTGGTTTTGTTGATGCGATTAATTCTGAAAGAAGTCCCTCGAACGTGTTTGCAAATAAAGATTTTTTATAAATATTATTAAAACTGTTCGCATTACGGACATTAACACCCCGTCCTTAGTTATTTATCAACGCTAAAATGGCAAGACCTTACGATAAATCGGTGGTATTTTAAATTTGAGTGTGACCACAGTATGCCATATCTGTAGGAGATATTTTGACGAAGGTTTTATCGAGAATAAACCACGTTTTGGACGATCCAAAAAAATTACAAAATATGATGAACATTTTATAATTCGCGAAATTAAACAAAATTTCAAAGTAAATTCAACTGAACTAGCTTTGAAGTTCAAAAAATTAAGCGGGAAAAAAGTGCATTCGTCAACAATTATAAAAAAAATTAACGAAACCGATTTTCACTCGCAGAAAACCGATTTATAAGTTAAATTACCGAAACAAGAAGATTGAATTTCGCGAAAGAGTACAAAAAAGGGCATGGAGTTTTGAGAAATGGTTAGTTTTGTTGACGAAAGCAAGTTCAATTCATTAAACAGTGACAGCAACCGGGTAAAAGTACGAAGAAAAGTAAATAAGAAACTAGGTTAAAAAAATCTTAATTTAGCAGTAAGGCACGGTGGTAAAAGTGTAATGGTGTGTGGGGAGCTATGAACAACAATGGGGTTAGTAATTGAAAATATGTGGACGCAAAATTTAAGACAAACAGCTGAAAATTTAGGTTGGTCGGTTGAAGTGGCAGCCCTCTTTATCAAGAGATGGCTCACTTAGGCAACAATAGGCCCATTGTGATATGAGAACTTAGGAGGTGCTGATGATTTTTACCTTTACCGAGCCAACGATTCCAAACATAAAGCAATAGGCTGCTATATAATTGTCCACATGTTATGGAGACACCACGGCAAAGCCCAGATCTCAACCAAATTGAGCACCTTTGAGTTTTCATAGAAAAATATTTAAGGAAAACCGGAAATCCAAAGAGTGTTCTAGATTTAAGAAAAACCATAGAAGCAGAATGGAAGACGATTCCGAAAGATTGAAAAAAACTTGTAGTGTCTATGCTCCGCCGATAGGAAGAAGTGATTAAGCACAAAAATAGCATACTAGATATTAGGCATTCAGTTAATACCAGTTTTGATAATCACTGTTTTGAGATTTGTTTTTTTTTAGAGGAAATTGGTATAATGTTCCAAAACCTTTTCACACCATGTTTAGTGATCATGGGCTGATTTATGAATTATTTTAGTGTCGAATTTAATATTTATGTTTTTTTCGGTGTACTTTGAAAAAGGTTAATCAAGAAATTAATTCAGTAAGCGCTACGTGGCATAAAATTTGGTCCTAACGAAGAAGTCAAGATTCACGTGCAAACTTGGCTCCAACAGCTACCAAAATAATTTTATGCCAATGGCATAAGAAATTTAGAGGAACAATGGGACAAGTGTATAAGTGTTGAAGGGGATTATGTTGAAAAGTAGCCAAAATTTTGTACTGATTGAATAAACAGTTTTTAAACTACAACAATTTGTCTCGTTACTTTTTGAATTACCCTCGAATTTCACTGGCTGACATTAATTTTAGTGTCGGGAAGTCTGAGCTAATTTATTCAGAATTTTGATGCACTGAACTCAGAAATAATGTCCGTTTTGCTCTACCAGCTATTAAATTGAAGATACTGACACCACCTATCATTAATAAATCTCTTAAAATATTTGGTTCTGATTTGTAATAAAAACCGAATTATTTACACAAGTTTCATCATGGGAACATAAAGGTCAACTAGTATTGAATTCAGAATAATTTATGAGTAGTTTCAACCATGAAGTATTGAAGAAAGTCAGATCAACGAGGACCCTGAAAGCTTCGTTTGTAAGATGTTCGGGTGTGAAACTTTACCTAACAGTCTCTCTGCATGTTCCAGCAGTAATCTGCCGTCATGTGGGTTTTCCATCTCACCTGCGACCGATCTTCCATAGCTTTAATGTCCTGGTAAAACCTTTTGCCTTGTTCTCTACTCATATTACTCAGATTTTGAGTAAAGCACGTTTATACTGATATTGCAACCATGATTTTTAACTTCCCAGTATATGGGAAGTTCTTGTAATCGCCGCGAAAATCGAAATTAAAATTTTCAACATTTCTTCACGTTTTGAGGTCTATAGAGTATATTAAAAGTGTTTTTAGAAAGGGAGATGTGTGTGTGTGTACGTACGTACGTACGTGCTTTCGTGGACAGTTTTTTCTACGAGCTTAACTCACGTAAACAAAGTCATTTCGACTTCGTTAAGGTGTCAATCGAAGCGTCTTTGCAATCTTAAGAGCTGATTAGTTTTTGGGAAACTTGGGTCGGGGGGTTTGCTGTTTTGCCCGTTTGAAGGTCATTTCTGTCATGCGTTATACCTCGCGAATCAAACATACGATTTCCTTCATCAAGGTGCCAATCGACGCGTATTGACATTTATGTGATTATATCAAGTTTTTTAAAAAAAAAATTGGAGCTGTTTTTTAATTTAAAAAAAAAGTGCAAAAAATTACGGTTTTTTCAAAAACAATAAATTTTTAATCTTATTTTCAAGTCAAGTAATCAATGTTTATAAAATTTATATACTCCAAACAGTTCTTGTAAAAACATCGTCAAAATTTTTTCTCATGATAACAAAAAAAAAATTAAATAAAAATAAAAAATTATTAACAGTCATCATGATCTTCAAGGTCATATTTGCCATGCGATATATCTTGCGAACCAAACATAGGATTTGCATCATTAAGATGTCAATCAACGCGTATTAACATTTTTTGTGAATCTATCAAATTTTGGAAAAAATCGTTGTAGCCGTTTTTTAGTGTAAGAAAAAAGTTATTAAGTTAGTAAAAATTAGGTTTTTTTCATAAACATAAATTTTTTTAACCTGATTCACGGAACACAGTAATTAATTTTTATAAAATTTATATACTCCAAGCAGTGCTTGTAAAAAATCATCAAACCTTTTTCTCATGATTACAAAAAACATTAAATAAAAAGTAAAAAAATCATTAACAGTCATCATGACCTTCAAGGTCATTGCTGTCATTCACTATGTCTCACGAACTAGATATAATATTTGCATCATTAATTTGTCAATCGACGTGTTTTAAAATCTTTGTGATTCTTTAACATTATAAAAATTCGTTTCAGCCGTTTTTTTAATTTCATAGAAGAAAATGCGAAAAATTAGGGTTTTTTCATAAAAAATATTTTTTTAACCTGACTTGCACAACATAGTAATAAATGTTTATAAAATTTCTACATTCTTGTCAGTTTTTGGAGAGAAACCGGCAAAACTTTTTCCATGATTATGGAGAAAAACTAAATTAAAAATAAAGTATCATTCAAAGTCACTATGTAAAGACGGTTCATACGAATGATATTACTTTATATCTTTTATTCTAAATTAATTGTTGTAAATTCAATCAAAGTTTTAAAATATTAAAATAACTTGAGCAGATTTTCAATAGTTTTTACAGTTGAAAACCATCAAAATTTCAATCAAATTTGCATTTGTGGTAATCAACGCTTTGAATGGTAAAATGTTTTATAGTCAATACTTTGCAAGTTCATACGCTTTAAAAAGCTTTCATCAAATAAAAAATTGTAGGTTTTAGTAGATTCAGTCTTTAGTAATCGTAAGATTTCAATTACTTCCTCCATCATCATTTGTAAAACATTTAACTGTTTACATGCAATTGAACCTATTTTTGACTGCATATTCAAAATTTACCAATAGAATGTATAAAGTAATTATTAATCTCATTGATGTAAGATCGTGAAAAAATATAAATTCAGTGATTATGCTGAAGTCATGGCAATTTTGAACGCAACTATTCAAAATGGTCATCACGCGACAAAATCTGTTCAATGAGAGTAATAACAAAAACTGCATTCATTTTTGCTAGTGCTCTTTTGTCCTTCAAGCATCGATGTGAAAATAACAAATAACGTAGAAAAGGTCCCCACCGATTGATTCTTCAAATCAATCTACCTCCCATCCACCAAAAGCCTTACCTAATCAATGGATACTCCCGTAGATGATATCATTAATATTAACTCATTCCTGTTACTGCTATGAATACCTCTCATTATTATTATTTAAAGTTGTATTATTTTCAAAATTATTATTGTATTTAATATTTTTAATGTTTATCTAGATATTACTGGGAAGTTGGCCGTGTGGACCTCAAGGGTCGCACTTGTTGAATTTCGTAAGCATGTTGTTTACTAGCTTTTCATTCGCAGCAAGACCAAAATTTTTGATCCTCGAAGTAGTGTATCACATTAATCTCTTGACTTTATATCCATTGTACTTTTAAATGAAATGTTTATTGATAGCTTATTTGATGATGGGTTATTGTAGCCTCTTCGAAAATTTCATGGTGGCTCCATCACTGCGTTTTTATCAATGAATATCTATTCCATTATAAACTAAACATTGAGTCATATTCTTGACATTCAATTGATTTATTTGCTTGTTAGGCTTCATTTAAAAGCAACTACATGATTACCGTCATAAAACACATTACCATAATTCAACATTACACTATGCAACCTTTAGCGCAACGCCCACTCATTCTGCAGACTAAGAAAACTTTTAGCCGTTTTTTTTCGGAAATCTATTTAAGAACACCTGCTGGTATAATTAAATGGCATACAAGCAATTGCGGAATAGTAAAAAGTCGTAAATTCAAGACCATTGCTGCCGAAGAGCATTAACCCAACCGCAAAATCGTCGTCAATAAAATACAAGCTTTAATTTAGCTCTCAATGGCATTCAGTAATGCGGATCATGTTCACAATTTACACATGCTTGGTACATCTCACAAATGGCATGGAGTCGGGTACATGGCAAAATGCAATTCTGACGACACACCTGAATTTTTCAATGAATTTCAGAAGTAATTAGCACTTGATAATTGAGTAGGTGTTAACGGATTGATTGAACTTTGTGACTGGAGGTAATGCAAACGATAAATTTGCATTGGCTTGAAGACGTTCAATATGCGAGATCCAGCTGTTTGTTGCTTCTCAGCAGAGACGAACCCATGCATGGATTCAATCTTGATGATATTTACATTTGTACTTTTCGCATGAAGATATTTTACATTTGCTTTTCCACTTGAAGCACCAATCATGGCTGGAGTTCGGTGTAATAAATTATAGGCATGTGAAATGTGGGTAATTTGAATTGGCATCATTGTATCAAGTACGTTTAAATTCATTGAACACTAAGAGTATAAGGTAAGGACTGACGTGACATTTAAGCAAACAAACATTTCGCAAACAGTTTTTGTTCTCACTAAAACAAACGTCCGTACGGCAAACTCAAGTCCAGGTACATAATACGACGCGAATATTTTTTACAATAAACGAATTCAACAGGCGAAAAGCAATACAAACACATTTTGCGTTGAGGTAGATAGAAGAAACAATAAAAAGAGTACGCAATTTCGAACTGAGGAAACGAGCAAATTTGTGATCTCCTTGAAGAGATTAATCATAGTATGCAGTCCAGACAAAGAAACCATAATCAGGGGTGAAACGAACAGGATCTTCACATAAATTTACAGTAGGTGGAATACTGTAGGATAAGTTTCCAGCACTATGTTTGGCATATGTTGTGCGCCAAACTTATAGAGCACTTTGTCCAATTTATGGAGCTAATAATCCTCCATCTGACCAACTCATACACAATACTATGGAAAGATGTATGTCCACGTATACTCTATTGGACAAGGTTTATCCAACACGAGCTTGTACAATGCGTAGCCAGGTAGATATCACTGCTGAAGAGGGTAGTGTGTCTAAGAATCCAAATTTATCGGTTCGACACCCCTCTTAACAACCTTTTGTTTTTGCTTGGATTGCTTTCAAATTAAAATTGTAATCTCCAGCATGAACGGCAATGAGAGACTCAAACGAAAAAATAATGAGATGTAGGTCAAAATATGAGTTAAATAACCTATTAATTTCAATTAATTGTAATCATATTTCTAAAAATAAAGAAACTTGAAGGCGGTCGCCTTTTTCGCTTTGTAAGCGATATTCACAAAGGTGAGGGTCCTACTTTCATTACGGCAAGCCGTAGGGAAGTTTTGGATATCACTCTAACGAACGAGCACTTTCACCACGCTATCAAAGGATGGCACGTATCACAAGAGTACTCGTTCTGCGATCATTTATATATAATGGTCGATGTGGCTTTTGACCCTCCGAAAAATCCAACCTTCATCAACAAAAGGAGGATGGATTGGGTCAAATACCAATCAGTATTCGGGTCTGCGCTTGAAAGTGGACCTCCAGAGATTGAAAACATAGGCGGTCTTGAGGAAGCCGTTGGAACCCTTACATTGGCCTTCAATGACGCAGCAAGATCTGCATGTAGTCCAACGAAGCCTAGGGAAAATTATAAGCCCCCATGGTGGCATAATTGTGACATTGCGGAGCTGCGGAAGTTATGTAGAAAGTCCTTCAATCGGGCCAAAGAATCCAATGACTGGCTTCTTACAAACTGAAACTGAAGGAGTTCAAATGCTCTATCAGAAAGGCTAAACGCACCTCTTGGAGAGGTTCCTAAATAGAAAACTCCAAGGGTATCGGTCGCCTGCGAAAAGGCATGACGAGCTCCCCCTTCTTTTGGGGTCTGTCAAAAACGCAAATGGGGTCTGGACTAAATCCAGTTCCGAAACGCTGGCCATTCTCATGGACACGCACTTCCCGGGCAGTGAGGATGTGGCTGACAATGCTTATCCACGTACACCTCCGAACTACCTGTCAACCACTGTGCCTGTAGACGACAGGCTCCTACGCTGGGCAATCAGCTCATTTCAACCTTTAAATCCCCTGGAATAGACAACATCTCACCTGTTGAGCTCCAGCAGGGAATCGTGGCTGAAAGTCATCTTTGAAGCATGTCTACGGATGGCTTATATTCCACAGCGGTGGAAAGAAGCTAAAATAGTCTTCATGCCTAAGGACTATAGACCTATCAGCCTCACCTGTTTTCTGCTGAAAACTCTGGAACGGCTGATAGAGATTCATTTGAGAGCTACCCTGAAACCACTCTCTAATGCGCAGCACGCATACACAAAAGGGAGATCGGTTGAAACAACTCTTCACTCGCTCACCAGCTACATCGGAAAACCGCTAAGCGTCAAAGAATATACGCAAGCGGTTTTTCTAGACATCGAAGGTGCATTCAACAACGTCTGCCACAAGGCTATTGAGAAGGCACTCGAGAATAACAAGTTGGATGATAACCTGATGAGGTTTATCGTACAACTGATAAGCAGCAGGAGCATTAATTCCACACTAGGAGACAGCATCCTAAGACGGCGGGGTGCTATCACCACTTCTATGGAACTTAGTGGTGGACAAACTCCTGTCAACTATAGAAACGACTGGGTGCAAAGTCGTAGCCTACGCAGACGATGTTGCAATAGCAATATCGGGCAAATTCGTCAACACCCTATCTGAAAGACTAAACTTTGCCCTAGGTACTCTTACCAAATGGAACAAAGAGTGCGGTCTAAAGATAAATCTCTTCACGAGAAGATACAAAATTTCACGATTTCTTCCACCTAAACTTGATGAGACAAGGCTCAATCCATCTCATTAGGTCAATTATTTAGGTCTGGTTCTGGATTCCAAACTCGCATGGAAGCAAACATAGCAGAAAGAGCGCGTAAAGCGGCATGCGCAATCTACTGCTGCAAAAGAGCTATTGGGAAAAGATGGGGACTGAAACCCAAAACTGTATCATGGCTCTATACAGCGATAGTGGAACCAATCCTTCTGTATGGCGTGGTTATTTGGTGGCCAGCAATGGCACAAACATCAAACGCGAACCTGGTTAACAGGGTCAGGAGGACTGCAGCTATTGCAATCACCGGGGCTATACGCACTACCCCGACAAAAGCATTGTTTATGCTATTAAATTGGCTCCCGACGGAGCTCCTAACGAAACAGCAGGCCAAGTGCTCTGCTATTCGATTGAAAGCTCTAAATCTCTGGCATGATTTAGAAAGCTCTAAATCTCTGGCACGATTTCTGCCGCAGCTGCAGATCGGAGGAGGAGGAAGCGATCCAACATATTCTGTGTGAATGCCCAGGAAATGCATGCGGACTTTGGACTCATCTTTCCTGGACAGCCTAACGGAAGTAGCCAGTTTAAATATTAGCTGCGGAGCTGGTTTCATACGAGAATCTAAATGGTTCTCGTCACCCAACAGGTTTCAGTGCCGCACCCCTAACTAAATGTGGTATCACAATGGGCCTATCCTGGCCTAAGTGAGTTGCTTTTTGACAAAGGGGGCTGCCACTACAACCAAATAACCAACCAAGCGATATTTTCGATAATCGAAACTGTAAACGCGTTTTTCTCGAAATAACGTTTTTCCCACGGCGGACACTTATTGATTGGCCAAACTGATTTAAGTCAAATTTGGTGTGCTACTTTATTCAAGTATTTTTTGTGGTAATCCACCAGAATATAGGCAAAAACCCTTTCAAAAAAATTTGGCAAGTGAAACAAAGTGAAAAAAGCGATTTTTTCCACAAAAAAAATTCAAATAACCGCCATTTTTTCTTGATCATATTTTTAAAATATTGTGGTGGATTACCACCTAAAAAACATTCCTCTTCGAAATGCGGTGTGGTTTTTTTTGCTTCAGATTCTTCATTCTGTCCGCCGTGAGACGAGGTATTTTTCGAGACATCAACTTTGACGCCCTCTATAAATAAGTAGAAAATGAAAAAATAGAAACATTAATTTTTTTGTAACCTTCAAAATATATTTTTTACCCATGCAAATTTTAAAATTTGTATACAATAAAGGAGCTGGAAAAAACATATTGAAAATTAGGCTGTTTTTTAGTATGCTAGCCGGTACTACCCCCTTAACAATTTCGTCTGCAAAATTATGTGGCGTATGCCTCCACGAAATTATGAGGCCCAAATACTTTTGAATTCAGAAAGAACATACAGCTCATTGTAGTCTGCTCCAATGATTGAATTACCCCCGTTTTCCTTGAAAAGATCAGAGCCATCTTCTTTTCTGTATTTATGACGCGGGTCCAGTAAATAGTAGCTGTATTTATTTCTTCATTTTCATATTAATGGCAACGGAGGCTACTTGCATTTGAATCCTATGTCCACAGCTCTAAACACTCAAAACATTACATCAGAAATTACTTTTTCTTGAAATCTCAGTCGTGCCCAATGCTTTTCTCTACATTAACCTCATAATTGCCTATTATTTTCAAATTAACCTCTGGGAAAACTACAAGGGTACAACAAAAAACATCCAACTATGCTGAAATTGTTCCGTTGAATTGTTTCTACTTGAAATCCGAAGAGACGACTTCCTGTCTTCAAGTAGCATACGACCAAAAGAATATACATACTTTCTACAACTTTTGCCTTAGTTATCGCATCACCCTAATTGCATATGAAGTGGTCCGGAATTGATAAAAATCGCAGAACAACCCTACTTTTCTCGTATATCACTATCAAAACTCGTCTAGTTGCAGTTGCGCGATTACAAATTACCCGCACATCTTTTCTAATACATAGTCCGCATTTTCCGTCACGGGAAATTCCGCCCCTACCCGATTCTTTCACTTTCCACTTGCATGTTTGCATATATCCATGTACGTCCGTGCGTTGCGTTGGTATTTAATGTACATTTTCCCTTTTTGATTCAGTGCGTGCCCTAATGGCTCTCGCTATATTCAAAGGGTCGGCATCAACTTGACTGCTAACGATTTCATTAATGTTTTCATTTATGCCAATTTGACTTTGTTGACTTCAAAGGGGCACTAGCCAGCATAATTCCGCAAATAATAAATTGAAGATTGAATAAAACATGACCCAAGTTGACGGGCTACAATTGAACTTTATTTATAGTCATTTTCTTGCATGCTCAAATTCTTTGTGGGAACGAAGTCTTGAGATGTTAACTCGTGGTTTCAAGAAGCAAAACATATTTAAAGCCATGAGCACGACTCTTATGGCCATTATTTCGCCACAAAACAAACAGCATTTGTAAATTTTTTGGTAATAATAAAATATTTTTTTAGTAATAATATACGACTTGCACATATACGAAATCTTAAAAATAATGGTGATAGCTTTAATAGACCAATGCTTATGTGAGATGCTCAATACAATTGTCCACAATAAAGTTTTAGTGGTCGGAAAAATCTGCTTTTGGTTTTTATCGAGAAAGCATGTCTCAAATACCAGAAATTTCCATTAGTCTTTTCTTAATTTTTTTTTAATTTCTTGTTAAATTTTTTGAAATTTTTGACGGTCATTTTTTGCTTTTAACCACATTTGCTGCGAGAATATTCATAAATACTAAAAAAATGTATTGACACTTTTTGTTAGGAATCATTTGTTTTATAAGAAAAAATCTGCTGTCTTATTGCAGTAAGGATTTTTTTGCCAAATTTCAAAATTTAACATTGAATAATTTCTGACCTACGGCAACGTAAAATACGCCACTCCCGGTATGCATTGAATTACAAGCGTACTATACAACATCACAGTAAGACGTTTATGGTATTTGATCTATATTTCAATGGGGAAAGGTTGTCTTAATCACCAATAGCTTTTCGGAAAATCAGTTAACACTAGATTCACCACACCAGCAAAAATAACTGGTTTTGGAATTTGATTTTCAAATTTCTACGTCAGTTTAATTTATTTTTGAAACGATGTCATGACATTTGTACTCTGATAATGAGCGCATACCTCATTATCAGCTTGGATCGAATGATATAGTGACACACTACGTGTGGCTAATTGTGAATCACGATTGGACTAACAGTAATGCTTTTAAAAGGTGAAAAACAATTGCAAATTCATTCACTTCCGTGCCACAAACACACTTATATTGCATATTAAAAGCATATGCATGATAATTACCATCAAATTCTTCAAAATTCGCTGCCATATGTCGAGTTGACAAGTAAAATTGAACTTAGTTCCCTTGCTCCGCCCATAGATGGAACTTGCAACAGTAAGTTTTTTCCTTGATTTAACTTCTAGTGGCATGGATTTTGCTTACTTACCGCGAGATCATTATCAGCCACATTGAAGTGATAATGAACTGCGAACTCATTATCGGCTGTAGTGTGTCAGTCGTATCATCTTAGGGAGCGTCCATTGATCGTCAGTTTGAATATTTACGCGGATCAATCTGTGTAAGGGGGGGACAGGTTACAAAGCCTTTTCTACGTAACTTGTTACATTCATATCGATGCTTAAAAGACAAAAGAGCGAAAATTTTGAGAAATTTTGTCGCGTGCTGGCCGCCATTTTGAATAGTTCCGTCCAAAATTTCAATGGCTGCTGCATAATCGATGAATTTGTATTTTTGCACCATTTCACATTCGTGAGACTAATAACATTTTCTTTTTACAGTTAATCTTGAAAAATATTGAATATGCAGTAAATAATCGCTGTTTAATTACATGTAAAAATATAAAGTATTACAAAAAATGAGGGTGGAAGCAATTGAAAGCTTACGAACTCTTAGAAACTAGACTAATAAACTATTAAAAGATGCAATTTCTTAATTAATGAAAACCTTTTAAAGCATATCTTGATGAAAAGTATTGACTATCATTGTACCTATATTTGTACTAATACACTATTTTATTTTTGAACACTGATAACCACTTTTTATTTCGAAGTTGATCATAAAACAACATGTAGTACGCAGTAAGAATTCGTTGTCTAATAATATATAAAATATAACAAATCTCATATGAAATAAAGGAAGTAGTATCCGAAACCATACAAACTCTTCCAGTTAATGAGCTCCAAATATTTGGCAAATGGTCCTTCCATATTTAATGGATACTATTTTATTCGTTATACGTATTCATTGTTAATTGTTTGTGTTTGAATGTTTTTTAAGTATAAAACACAGTGAAATTTTATTTGATGGGAACTTAAAACATCTGATATCGAAAAGCAATGATTGGCAGAAGTGCAAATTTACATCTGGAAATAATTTTTTCGTTTGCGAATATAACGAAAATCGACGTCCACCAAATCGTCAATAAAATTGTATTTGCTGCAATAATAGGCAATTTATGTCCTTTATAACCAAGATTTAAAGAATTTTTCTTATCTTATGCTTGCAGATGGATATTTTGGCCAAGATATTACGAGGCGTAGTTTGAATTTTTATCTTTAAACTGTGTGCGTGCTTCACCAGTAAGGCGGCCATTTTGCTTTAAAAAAAAATTTACAATAAAATCGTTAACTACAGATTTCAATAAAGAAGTATACTAAGTTTCAAATTGATATCAGTAATAGTTTTTTCTTAAACAATTTTTTAAAAAAAGTTGCGTTTTTAGCTTTTTAACAGTAGAGTGACCCCTTGAAATAAAAAACGGCACTGGAAAATTTATTGAAAATCTGCTGAAATTATACAAATAATAATAACCTTTGATTGGCATAACAACAATGTCCTTAAAATAAGAGACATTAGGTAATATCATTCATATAAACCCTTTTTACATAGAGACTTTTAATGTTTTTTATGTTTATTTTTTTTTGTAATCATGAAAAAAATTGGTGTTTTTTACGATAACTGTTCAGAGTGTGAAATTTTATAAAAATTGGTTAATCTTTTGAGCAAATCAGATAAAAAAATATTTTTAAAGAAAAAAATTTCAATATTTTGCAATTTTTTTATTAAATTAAAAAACGGCACCAGCAATTTAATTCAAAATTTGATAGAATCAGAAAAATGTTAATAAGCGTTCATTGACACCTAAACGATGCAAATCTCATGTTTTATTCACGAGATACACGACAGAAATAACCTTGAAGGAGTCAACAAAACCTCTGGCCGAAGTTTCCCAAAAACTAGGCAGCTCTTAAAATTACAAAGACGCTTCGATTGACACCTCAACGAAGTCAATACTATTTTTTTACGTGAGTTATGCTCGTAGAAAAAACTAGCCACGCACGTACGTATGTACGTACACACACGCATACAGACTTCTTTCCAAAAACACTTTAAGTATACTCTATAGGCCTCAAAACGAAAAGATACTCGTAAGTTGAAAATTTCAATTTCGATTTTCGAGGCGATTACAAAAACTTCCCATATACTGGGAAGGTAATAAATCTAAAGAAAATTGTTTGCCAATTAAATGATAAAATATTCGTCATTCAAAAAAATTGAATTTTTCCGCAGAAATTTAAATGAAAAGTGCTATTTTTGATGGATCATCAATCAATAAAAATAATATAAATATAAAATAAATAAAATATTTATTTTCGGTTTAACTTGGTTAAAGAACATAAAATTAATATTATAACAACACATTGTCTTATTCACCGTAAAATCCTTATAGGAAAAACTTTAAATAGCGACTTAAAATCTGCACTGGATGAAGTAGTAAAAATGATAAAACTTCAAAAAAAGTAGACTACTTAAATTTTTTTGTGAAGAGGTTGAAGCGTAGCATGTCAATCTGCTGCTGCATTCAGAATCTAAATGGCTATCACGAGGTAAAGTGTTAACTCGAGTATTTCAATTGAGAAATGAAATGATTTTTTTTAATACGAAAAATAAAGAAGAATTTAGTTGGTCGTGATTGGTACAGCAAATTAGCATATTTGGTAAACATATTTGAATAAAATCAATTGAATTTTTGTTTTAATATATAAAGACTGGAAACCCTACTAACCATTTTTTCATAAACCAGTCATTTTTACTTTTATCGGTAGAAATAGGCATCGTCAAATTATCGGTATAAATATTGTAAGAGAATTTTTTAGAAGTTTCAAAATTTCGGGATGTTATTTTTAACCTTCATAGATACAAAAATATCACCCAGATTTTGGTGTAGAGAATCGTACGGTTTGTAAGTACACCCGCGGGATATTCATATAGTAAGTGTGTTTATTTACGTAGCTCATCTAAAAAAGAATACCTATTTGCTCGTTTATTTTCTTCTTACTAGCAAGTATCGTTCTGTCATTCTAGAAACTCTAGTTTTAATGGAAACAAACTAGATGTCTGCCCGCATAATTTACCGCAAGAAGCTCATCAAAGTGGCAACTAGCAAGTATCAGTTACATGAATTCCAACTGGCAACTTTCAATCTCAGACAGCATTTTCCTCATAAATTCATAGTATTCAAGTGTATCTACATGTAACTGGAAGTAGCCAAGATACAAGATCACTTTTACTTTCAACAATGGTAACAGCCGGTCCCGAGGCGTAGATAAGAATGCTGTTGCAATCCAGCTTTGAAATTCCTTTACGCATTGATGGCTTTTTCGTGTTGCGCGCTGTTAATTACTTATGCCGCGTGCACAATTGCACATTCCAGGTGGTATTGCTTGCATCCGGCGATTTGACTTGCTTGAATTTAGTCCTATTGTGCGACTAAGGAAACCTAAACGCCAAGTGCATAATCCGCCACTTTGCCAATGCTCGCTTTATGAATAATTAGACGGACATGTTCCGACCATAAGTCAGTGGAACCTCGACAAACGGGGAAACAGGAGCCGCTCGTGGAAAGCCTCGCGGCTATATTTCTAGTTCTTGGACCTACCATACTCCCTTGAAAATTAAAGGTGCAAATCTACACGTGCATTTGAAAGGTGGTGTTTTATTATCTGATTGAAATGCCTTCTCAATGTCTCATAGGTAAGGAACTATGTATTCATAAACTAACTTTATGAAAATTTAGTCACCGGAACGACGGGACTTGGATTGGATATAAATATTTCTTTGCATATATGAAAACTGCTTCCGATTCTATTCAATTTATCCAGGTTTGTGTGCGGATTGAAAAGCATCTAATTAAGAATTCAATAGTTTTAGAATTTAAAGAATCAAAGAATTACTAAATTCAATTGAAGTAAAATTCAAAGGAAACAATTTCATTTTTCAGTAAGCCATTCGAGAAAAAATTTAGTCAACCTTAACTTTCACAAGAATATAAGATGGTCACGTAACACTTTCCATGATTCTTGAAGCTGATATACGAGTACCAAGGAAATTCTGGTCAATTTAGTGGAGCCAAATAGTAGTTCAGTGGGGGGAAAATATATAGTTTTTTTCTTTATTTGCCTTTATGTTTTTACGGTGTTGAATTCGAATTCCAATTTGCAACCTTATAAAATGACCATGTTACACCTGTATTTGTTGCAACGTCCGCTACTACATCGCAGCCGATCCTGGCGACGGTTTGGGCAATCCCACCCGGTGTAAGAATATTTTTTTGAAAGGGCGCCATCCGTTTCTGCGCCGGGACTGCTCTGTCCGCGAATCCGGAAACGGAAACAGGATTCGCGATGACCCAAAACACCGACCGAATAGGGAATTTGAAACAAATACACACAAAGAGCCGAAATCGCGACGTCTGCTTCGTCACTTTACATAAATAAGCGCAAATTTAACTCAATCAATATTATATTTTTCTAATGTTACCTAACTAACCCTATCTAAGCTAACGGATCTCGCGATTTATTTGAAATTTTCCACACATACTTATAAACTATCAAACTACTGCACTGGGCTAAGGTTAGAGCAAAATGACGAAAAAAAGTCAAAAAATCGTTTCACGTATATTCAAACGTGCACCAAATCGCGAAAACTTACTTATTGCCCTAAATTTAAGCCCGTGCAGTTTATACTCAAGACGAATAGATTTTTTTGGTATATGGTTATATATGGATATTTTTCTCAGGGTTTTACGAGGCGCAATCCGCTTTATCGCTTTGGCACTGCTTAAGTGTTTGGTCGGGACGTCCGCCATTTTGTTTTTGAATTTTTTTTTAATAATGTGAATCTGAACTTTCAATCTCAATATATACGCATTTCAAATTTTAAGTCGATATCTGTAATAGTTTTTTATATGCATTTTAAAAAAATGTTAATTTTCGCCGTTTCAACAGATTACTGGTCTACAGGTCTTAGGAGTAATTTACAAGTATTTTTAGAAAGAAGTATGTATGAGTGTGTACGTACTTACGTTTGCGTTCATTTCATTCTAGACCGATATCTCACGAATACAAAGTTGTATCCATTTGTCAATCGAAAGTTATCATAAGATTTTCGTTAATTTCGGTCTGGTAGTTTTTTATTTTGACATATCCAAGAGCATTTCTGTCATGCACCATATCTCGCGATCGAAACGTCATTATGACATTGCTTACTCTAAAAGCCCAATCAAATTTTTGTGGCCTTATAATCTAATCATATGTATGTTATCGTGTGATAAGCATTTTTAATTTGTTAGTTAGGTAAACTTCCAGCAGATATTCAAGATCAACTCGATGCTCGACTATGTGCCTTCTCGATACATCTTGGGGAAATGGGGGTATTTCGCTTGGTCCATTAATCGTTGTTAACCTTCCCTTCGCTGCTCTCCGTCCAGCAGTCTTCGAGTCTTAGTCGTTCCAAAAAGAGTCGTTCTGGTGTCCTTTATTATTTTGAGATGCTACTGCAATTTTATGTGGATTTGCGCGAACAAAACTGCAACGAAAATTTGAGCCAACAAGACTTTCGTCTACTTGACCTCTTGGACGTTCAGCCTGGGGACGACGCAACGAACATCGTGCAAAATAATTCCAGTTCGGCCTGTATTTAGCTAGAAGTGTGACCGCTGCTGGCCGGCTAGCTCAGTTTGGTGCGTATTGTCATGGTTATTTATCTTAGACCCCGACTCTCATTTCTCGCGGTTCAGCCATCTGATTGCCCGATTAAAAATTTCCACCGATAATTAATCAATTCCAAAAACCTGTCAACATCAACTTTTGAGACTATATTTCGTACTTTACTATGTCAAAGAAAATTCGCGCCTGCATATCGAAGAGAGGGTCATGATCAAAAAGAGTCAAATAGCAACCATTTTACCCAAAACAGACTACCTCCCGAAGTTACAGATAATATGCGATACAACCGGGCGAACGAACAATTTTTTGGGCGACCACGCCACTCCCGAAAGGACGACAGGCTTCAACAGAGCTCGCCAGGCGCAGATATCGCTTCCTGGGCCCATCGTGCCATGGTCTATCGCTTGCGTATTCGCTTGTTGGAGCGCGCTCGTCCCACCACTACATCACTAACCTCAGCCGGGTTTTGGGCCTCTGCATGCCGAAAATTAAATGATAGGAGACGGAACCCTCAAGAAAATTCAAGGAATTTGACCATATCATATTTTTTTTAATTTTTCTTAGGATTCAAGAAATAATTACAATTGGTTTTAATTATTAACAATTAATTTTAATTATTAACATTTTTAACAACACAGCAACAAAAATATAACATAAAAGTAAAAAAATAGAACAAACCTGCAATTTTTCCGGGCGATGAGGAGCCTTCTGCTTCGGTTAAGCTACAAAAATTACCATTAAGTCTTATACAGTTTAACTTCGGTAATTGCAACTAATAGAAACACAGACTTGTTGCAATTTTCGGGTCAGTACTTTTTGTGAAGAAAGACAACCAATTAACACAAATGAAGTTATTTTTATTGGAAAAAAATATTGTAATTCAAAAAGAATGAGTACAACAAAAAAATTTCTTACACCTTTATAATTTTCAAACATATGTATTCAGATTTTTTCAAAAAAGCTAAAATGTTGCCTGCTTCTGGCTGTTGCCTTGCTTCACAATAGCTTTCTCCTTCAATTGTTGCAAAATGATTATATCCTGAAGATTTTCGTTATTTTATTCAGCCTATTCAAAACAAATGTTGAAGCTTCGTACTGCGTCTTCATTTTTTATCTTGTTCACTCTTATCTCGAAGGTGCTTTCGTCAACTGACTTTTTTTCACCGTCATCTATCTCTTCAAAACAAATCTCAGCTCCAGTTTCCACAATCCAGTTATCAATATCATCTGATGTCAAATTATCATCAGGCCCAATTTGTTTCAGAAGATCACCTATTCCCTTAATTATTTGCTCCGTGTACGGTTCCTCAGAACTTACGATTTGGGCCAACAAAGCTTTTTTTGTAAAAAAGTATTGTCAGCCTAATCACGTTTTGGTCCATAGGTTGTATAATTGCAGTGCAGTTCGATGGGAAGCACATTGCGAAAATCATACCGTCATCACTTTTAAGCTGGCCATCTTTCGAATGGAATGGAGCATTATCAAGCAGAAAAAGTGCTTTTGATGGAAGTTCCACTTAGGAATCTGCGAACCTAAAGCAAAATAAAGTCCATTGAAATCAATAAATTTAATTTCGGAAATTGAAAACCTAACTTCTGGAACAAATGTGTGATGAAATCAGTCGTCGAATAAACATCTCGTCATCCAAGCGTTGCCACTGTTTCTGTACACCACAGGAAGATCTCCAGCATTTTTGAATGACCTGGGATTCTTGGCTTTTTCTATCACTAGGATCTTAACTTTATGAGTTCGGGTTGCATTTGTACATGCTAGAAAAGTTATCCTCTCCTTACTAGTTTTCCGTCCATGTGCTGAAGTTTCCCGGAAATTCACAAAAGTTTTTTCTGTAAGAAGCTTCCAGAACAGGCCAGACTCATCTGCGTTGTATACCTGTTCTGGCTTCAATTGCAATTCCTTAATTTTGGAATGGAACTTTTCCACAAATTAGTCAATGGCAGCTGCATTGTTTGACAGCTTTTCTCCACAAATTTTGGGAAGCCGGATCCCGTGTCGCTTTTTAAATTTTATGAACCAACCGTTGCGTGCATTGAATCCATTCGAGTTCCTGGAATTTTGTTGTGAACAAATTTTGCCTTTTCCTTCAGCAATTCCGCAGACATCGGTATGTTTTTTGATCGTTGATCCCAAAACCACTTATACAGCGCAGCCTCCATTTTCGGAAATTCAGACTGACGCATCGTTTTCCGTTTATCGGATCCAAATTCTGCATTGGCCACAAATTTTTTTAATTTGTTTTAGTTTTTCATAATACGGCTAATTGTCGATTTGTTGACGCCGTATGTGATAGATACAGCGCCAATAGATGAACCACTTTCGAAATCTGTTATAACTTGCGCTTTATCTTTAAATGATAAAAACTTATGTGCTTTCGTACCCGACATTTTCAAATAAACCACACGAGCGACGCAAGAAAACGAAACAAGCACGCGTATTGGGGGATTTACCGGAAAATATGTACTATTCTGCCACTAGACTTCCTGTGAGTGCATACAACAGGGTAAGAAATTTTAAAGTAACGGTCTTGATTTGATTTCGACTCTAAAATTGCAACAAGAGTTGCAACTTTAGAGTTTACAATAGAAAAATATTGACTGTTGCAAATTTCGAGTATTGCAATTATCGGGGGTTGCCATTATGTAGGTTACACTGTAGTTGCAAATATGTGTGTTGATCATAAGTTTGGTAAGCTATTATGCGCTTAACTCTTAAATTATTGCAATATCTTCTACTTTAATTATTTTATTTACTTTTTCACTTATCACTTTCTTATCGAGAAAGAAAAAAATATTTGGGCTTTCTTGTTCTTGTTTTCATTGTAGAAAACATTTTGCATTAAAATT
This sequence comes from Oxycera nigricornis, assembly GCA_963942545.1. Classification (NCBI taxonomy): domain Eukaryota; kingdom Metazoa; phylum Arthropoda; class Insecta; order Diptera; family Stratiomyidae; genus Oxycera; species Oxycera nigricornis. The sequence goes on from OZ012662.1 coordinate 85,332,777, forward strand.
TCTAAATATCACACTGCTCTATTATTTTGCCCCCAATTGTCGAAAACTTTTTTCATGTGGCAGAAAACCGACGATCCTAGACTTTTTTTTAAAAAAAAATGGGAGACTACCTTCACATTTTTGTTTAGATTATTCACTAGTTAGGCGCGACGCGTTTTTTTTCAATTCATAGAAATATTAACTTCTCGAGACTTTCACGGGGGTTCTCATAATTTCTAAATCCAATTGATTTTGGTTATAGAAGAAGTTACACCCAACAAAAAGTTTTCTGTCACAGAAGTCGGGAATTTCAATTTCAAATGGTTAAAAACATTTACGAAAGTGGCATGAGATGGTATTTGTTTGAAAAATCTTGTTGCATTTGTTGCAGTCAAAACATGATTTTCAAAGTTTTGAAAAGTGTTTTTAATTTCGAAACGAGCGGAAAGGTTGAAAGTTGGACTTTTTTGTCTAATGACAAAAGATTGTAGACTTGGTATTTCGGTGAGAACAGTCAGAAGACGTCTTGTGGAAGCCCGACTACTTGGCAGGGCAGCCAGAAAAAAACGCTGGTAACGGCAACTGATCGGAAGAAAATAATGGATTTCGCATGTGAATATTTAACCTGGAAAAATTAGTAGAAATTCATCCTTTGGAGCGACAAAACAAAAATAAATTGTGTCGGCCGTAATGGCAGCAGATATGTAAGATGAACAAAAAGTAAGAAACTCAACTGTGGCTACACTGCAACTGTTAATAAGCTCGTAGGTGGCTCCATCAAGTTTTAGAGATGTTTCTCGTGGTTTGGTGTTGGACCCATACACCGTGTAGAAGGAATATTAACCAAGAAAAACTACGTCGACAACATAGAAAACATCATGTTGCCATGGGCTGAGGAGAATCTTCCTCTTATATAGAAGTTTCAGCACACCATCGACTCCAAACATACGGCAATCACGCAAGGAAGTTGCTGGAGGACAACAGGGTCGCCGTTTTAGACTGGCCAGCAACGAGTCCAGACTTAAATCTAAACTAGGACTTGTGGGGAAGATATTTTACAAATATGGACCAATTGTTCGAAGTGGTGAAACAAGCATGGGCATCCATACATGTGGAGAGATGCATGAGGCATATAAAAACAAGCCGCGAAGTGCGACCCTTGAGGTCCACACGGTCAACTTCCCAGTAATATCTAGATAAACATTAAAAATATTAAACACAATAATAATTTTGAAAATAGTACTACAGTAGAGCCTCGCTAATCCGGACAGGCAAAAACAAGGCCCTTGGCGGATTATCAAGGCGTCCGGATTATGGTCTGCAATATTTTAATGGTAATAAAACACATGTTTAACCTTAGTTTCTTTAATTAATTATCGAAAAGTTCAAGTGAGACAAGCAAGACAGACAATGTCTTGTAAGTGTAGAGAATTACAAACATGTAAGAAATCTGTGCGTTTGACATTAAATTAAAAGAATGTATTACCTAGTTTAATTTTATATCTCTGGCAATCTCCGCGGATGCCCCCGCCGCTCCCATCACGCGTCCGGATTACCGCGATCACCGAATAAGCGGGGGTCCGGATTAGCGAGGCTCTACTGTACTTTAAATAACAATAATGAAAGGTATTCATAGCAGTAACAGGAATGAGTTAATATTAATCATATCATCTACGGGAGCATCCACTGATTACGTAAGGCTTTTGGTGGATGGGTGATGATGATTGATTACCACAAATGCAAATTTGATTGAAGTTTTGATGGTTTTCAAAATTTAAGCCGCTTTTATTAATTAAAAGATTGCAAAAACTAATAAAAATCAGCTAAAATTATCCAAACATTTTAAAACTTTTATTGATTTTACAACAAAGACTTTAGAATAAAAGATATAAGGTAATATCATTCAGAAGAACGTTGTCATGGTAACTTTGAATGATTTTTTATTTTTAATTGAGTTTTTTTCAGAATCATGAAAAAAGTTTTGCTGGTTTCTCTTCAAAAACTGATAAGAATGTATAAATTTTATAAACATTTATTACTGTGTTGTGCAAATCAGGTTAAAAAAATATTTTTTATGAAAAAAACCCTGAGTTTTCTCATTTTTTCTATTAAATTAAAAAAAACGCTGAAACGGATGTTTATAATGCTAAAATAATCAAAAAGATTTTAAAATACGTCGATTGACACCTTAATGATGCAAATATTATATCTGGTTCGTGAGATATAGTGAATGAAAGAAATGACCTTGAAGATCTTGATGACTGTTAATGATTTTTTATTTTTTATTTAATGTTTCTTGTTATCATGAGAAAAAGTTTTGATGGTGTTTTTTCAAGCACTGCTTGAAGTATATAAATTTTATAAAAATTGAATACTGTCTTCCGTAAATCAGGTTGAAAATTTATTGTTTATAAAAAAACCCTAATTTTTAGTACTTTTTTTTTCTTAAATTAAAAAACGGCTCCAACGATTTTTTCCAAAATTTGATAGATTCACACAAATGTTAATACGCGTCGATTGACACGTTAACCATGCAAACCGTATGTTTGGTTCGCGAGATATGTATAATGCATGACAGAAATGACCTTGAAGATCATGATGACTGTTAATGATTTTTTATTTGATTTGTTTTGTAATCATGAGAAAAAAATTTGATGGCATTTATAAAAAAACTGTTTGGAGTATATCAATTATATAAACATTGGTTACTTCGACTTGAAAATAAGGTTAAAAATTTATTGTTTTTGAAAAAAAAACAATTTTTTGCACTTTTTTTCAAAAAAATAAAAAACGGATAGAATTACATAAATGTCAATATGCGTCGATTGACACCTTACTTAAGGGTTCGCGAGATGCAATGCATGACAGAAATGACCTTCAAACGGGCAAAGCAGCAAATCTCCCCGACCGAAGTTTCCCAAAAACTAATCAGCTCTTAAAATTGCAAAGACTCTTCGATTGACACCTCAACAAAGTCGATACAACTTAGTTTACGTGAGTTATGCTCGTAGAAAAAAGTGTCCACGAACGTACAGACGTACGTACGTACAAACACACACATACATCTGCCTTTCTTAAAACACTTTATATATACTCTATAGACCTCAAAACGTAAAGAAATGTTGAAAATTTCAATTTCGATTTTCGAGGCGATTACAAGAACTTCCCATTACTGGGAAGTTAACAATATAAAAAAAATATGTTTTAGTTTCTGACTTGCAAGATTTTAAAAATTCTGATTTTTTTTAAATAAAGGATGATTTCAAATTATTTTGCAAAATATACTGATTCGATTTTGATGAAAATTTGAGGGCTAAAAAAATTATAATGAGCCCATTATTTTTATACAAGTTATTCCACAACTTTTTCTGCAAAAATCAATGTGCCCCCTCTCAACAGCCAACTGAAAACAGATCCGCCCTGATCTAAATGCCGAATCGCCTACAAGAGGATGTGAAGCAGAAGGGTTCTCGACACATTACTGTTTTTGTAATTCATTATTTTTATTGGATAAAATATTTCATTAAATAAATGAATTTGAAAATACATTTACATGTCCACTCGAAATCTTGGGTTTTCCTAGACTTTATTGTCCTGCCATTCTTTTAGAGGTAGCATCGGCTAACGCTTCACTTCTATCAATTGCCATTAAACCAGATAGAAAACTAAGCCAAGAGGAATGAATTACATCCAAGGATTGATTGACGCATTGTTGGTCGAAATTCGATTAAAAAAAGAAAATGAACAGTAAATTAGTTGTGTTTGAGTTAAAAAACAAAACATACTTCGGTTTTTTTGTCAGAACTAACTTCTTTAGTATGAACAAAAAAAAAATGTCAAATTTAAATTTAAATTGTTTGCTACACCTTTTCATTTTCCATGCCAGCAATAAACCTACTAAAAATTTGTATACACACATACATGAATATATAATACAAAACAATAATACTAACATCCAGCAAGAGGTCAACAGGCCTTTCTGGCATTACCTAATTGCTATGAGTCCTGATCCAGGATCATGGCTTTATTTAACCTGGTGCACTAACTATCTTTTTGAAATGAATTCAAAAAAATTATGAAATTTGTATTTATTTCAACTTCGAAATCATCTAGATTTTACAAAAATTTATATATTGAATCTAAAAAAATATTGTTTTAAACGACATATGTTAGTGATGGTATATGTGATTGCGTACGATAGTATCGAAAGAGGCATTTGTTGATCATCCACTTAATTTACTGTAAACTCAATTCAATAATTAAGAACGCTAAGATTTATTCTACAAATGTGAAACAAAGTTGGATATATTAAACCCTGAATAAAAATTGTTGCGATACTGATACTATCCCTTATACCGATGTACATCGTCTGGGAAGTACTAATTAAATGAACAAGCATTCAGGAAATACATAGCACACGGACAGTGCAAGAAATGAGTCATGGAGTGAGAGGTTTTCGGAGGAGGCGGAGGTGGTTTTAGTCTGTAAAAATCCGACATGCCGAGAAGCAGGAGCAAATCGGTATCATTTGAAGATTTCCACCACCCAACGACGAAAAAAATTAAGTTTTTCCAGATTTTTTACCATTATCGCCGTTTAACATTTTGCTAACAAATGCTTCGCTAACATGATCAACAACAGTATTTTTCATTGCATGCTCTACAGATTTTAATGATAACCATGTTAACAAATCTAATCTTGTAGTATGATGTATATGATACTACTTCAAAACAAAGATAAATCCTATTGATCCTACAATTTAAGCAAATTAAATGAACGTGACCATGATAAATCTTTTTGCCGTTTCGATCGTCATGAATTTGTTTTTTTTTTATTAAATTGTCACTCGCTGCAAGCGTACGAGTATTTGCATAAAATTTGCACACTTCTAGGTAAGTAAATCAGTCAATTGTTAGTGTCATGTTAATAAATCTTAAAATTTTACTCTACCAGACCATGGAAAGTTGGCGCACTTGTCATAGACAGCATATAAAATATAAAATAATGCAGTCGCGTGTTGATTACGATTGGGAATTTGGGTTAGACAGTATGCGAAGGAAGTGGTTCTGTGAGGCTTAATTTCTATATCAAGGTAAACATTGATGCAAGCATGAATTGTACTAGTGAACAGTTGTTGCTGTTAAAAGACAAATTGCAAAAGACGTGCCAAATTTATGAAAGATTATTGATAAAAAGATTTGAATTATACATTTTAGTCTTCCATTCAGATTGCATCGTGCAGATGTTAGTCTTTTTTCAGATTAATAATCATTTCTTGAAAATCGAGTTTATGCTTCAAGAATGACGATTGTTTTATTGAGATGTTTAAATTGTTTTCATAAACTTGTTAACCCTTGGAGTGCACACGGGGTCAATTTAACCCCAGCGGCGACTTTGACCGATCGCAGCGCTTAGGCCTGCGAGAGAGTGGGAGTACTATAGGCTTCTAAGTGTATTTCTTGACTGTCTGTCTTGACTATAAGTTTACACCGTTTGCAGACAGTCTCACGTCGTCAGTTGTCGTTGAGAAGCCTTTGAAGCAAGCGTGGGGTCAAATTGACCCCTTGTGTACTCGACCTCAATTTTGAAGTAAAAATTCATTTTTTTTACTTTATAAATAGATAGATTAATTTAAAAAGGCCAAAGATCATAACTTGAAACATTGGAGAAAGAGATAAACCGGAGGTTATCTTGTACTATAATAAAACCAAAGGTGGACCTCATGTGTTCGATCAATTGTGCCACGTTTATACAACTGCCCGTGCAACAAAGCGTTGGCCAATGCGATACTTTTTTGGTATGCTCGATGAATGTGAGCTGTGAGCCACTGTATGTAATGGGTTATATGTTGTGTACATCTATATGCTGAGTAAAATCTTGTTAAAAAGAGCAACAAGTTGCTTTTATATAATGAAAACTTTCCTTTTCTTTCTCTTGTTTTTTTCATATTTAAAAGAGGTTTAAAAAATATTAACTTCGTCTCTTTATTTTCTATATCATAATTTTGTCTGATATTTACCAATGATGTATGATATGAATAAGATATTGAGAAAGTTTTGACCTGGATCCATTCCAGAAGATTATGTTAATAGAATGAATGAAAACGGACTCATAAAACTATTAATTCATCAAATGTGGTTCAAGCAAAAACGGTCAGAAGGTCTTCCCATTTCCGGACCGATGGTAAGCGAGAAAGCTTTATAATTTTATAAAGAGTTAAAAATTGATGAGCCTTTTTCCGCTTCACAAGGTTGGCTTAGTAAATTTAAAAAAAACGCCACGGTATTAGGCAACTCGAGATTCAAGGGAAGAGTCTTAGCGGCGATGTTGTTGCTGCAACGTTTTTTAATGAAAACTTTGCCGCTTTAAAAAGTGAATTTAATTTGTGGGAAGAACAAACTTATAATGCCGATGAAACCAGTTTATTTTGGAAGATGTTGCCCTCTAAAACACTAGCTCTGCAATCGTAAAAATCAGCTCCTGGTCATAAGTCCAGCAAAGAGAGACTGACAGTTTTAACCTGTTCTAACGCCACTGGGAAATAGGTAATAGGGAAAGCTAAAAAACCACGATCATTTAAAGGAACCGAAGTGGGGAGTCTTCCTTGTGATTACTATAATCATCCCAAAGCCTGGACGAATCAAGCAATATTTACGGCGTGGTTTAAGGAGAAATTTGTGCCTTCCGTGCATGATCATCTGAAAAAACAAGGGTTTTCTTGGAAAGCTGTGAAAATCTTCAAGAAATTTTGAAAAAATGGGCTGTAAAAGATGCAATTATGCTATTTGTGAAGCTTGGAATGATTTACCGAATTCAACATTAAACTTGGCATGAGCCCAGAACCTGAACTTGATCAGTCTTGACCATACATTAGAAGCTTTGGCTGCTGAAAAACAAGTTGACGAATTTTTAGCTATGGCTCAGTCAGTTCCAGGTTTCACTGATGTTGATCAGGCGGACATAATTGATTGGCTTAATATACAGGGTGGCGCAAAAGTTGTTGACCATAATATTTCTTGAATAAAATTTGAAAGAAAAGAGATTGATAGTAATTTTATAATATTAATTTTATCATAAACTACATACATTAGGTAATATAACAAATAATAAGTAAGAAATATGTCCTTCTCCGTTTTCTATACACACTAAAAGTCGTTTTCTGAAATTTTCACATGAATTTTTTAGGTAGTTTGCAGAAATTGCGTCTCACTCAATTTGTACACTTCGAATCAGCTGCTGCCTATTTTTTGTTCTGGGATCTCTAAAGACACTTTCCTTTAATTTTGATCACAAATTTTCGAAGGGATTTAAATCAGTGGAATTACCAGGCCAATCAAACCACACATTAGAAAAATACTCATAAATCGCCCCACAAGTTTTCAAAGCAGTACGAGGCTTCGCGCCATCTTGCATCAAAATCACTTCCTTTCTGTTCTTAAATTGTTTCTGATTAGTAAGGCATTGCACAAAAACAGGGAGAATATTTTCCCTTTAATATTCTCCATTAACAGACGCTCCTTGCTGAACAAAGTGAAGTTAGCTTTTTTGCGACTGCTCACTCCGCCAGCTATCATGATTTTTAAGTCGAATTTTGTAGTCTGTTTCACGGAAATATTTGCGGGATTGCTGGTTCTCACTGTCATATTTTGTCAATTGGGTATTGGATGCAGTTGGATCCACGACTCTTTCGTAAAAAGAATGTTTCCACGCAGCCTTTCACCACGGGCATTGTCATCAGCAAATCGGAGGTTTTTGAGATTTTGGCAGAAATTCAGCCGGGGTCGAATGTTCTTGGAAAGGAGAGGTTTCTTGCGTTGTCTAAAGGCTTGCCGGCCCCAGTTGGTGGACCGAATTTATCGCGGAACGGTTCGCCTCGACACATTTTTAATGGCCGCCGGAGAGCTGTTAAGCCGTTTCGTCACTATTCGCGTCCCCACTCCTGGTCTATTTTCAGCCAATGTTCAAATTTTTCTTTTTGCTTCTGCTGAAACCACTTCTTTGCATATCCTCCACTTCTTTGCATATCCTCCACGTTTCCTTCTTTGGCATTGCACCACTTTTTCACGGTGTTCTTGCTGATCCTAAGTATTATGCATATGTCGCTGCAGCTGTACCCCAATAGATGCATGCGTTGAATTGCAATACGTTTTTGAATTTGAACACATACCATTATCGACACACAAAAAAATCAATTTAATTCGTTGAAGATTCACGAAGTTTTTAGGATTTGTACAAAAGAGTGTTAAAATTTTACTTGTAAATAGGTCTACCTACAAATCCTCTTTTAATTTTCGTACCTGTTTTTGCTAAGTCTTCAATAAAAGTCATTAATTTCGTATTATCGTTTAAATTTCTGTTTTCACTCTTTATTTTTGAAGCATCTAAAGCAGGCTCCCCCCTTAAACTCTGAAAACTGTTGTCTGTTATGGTTTCAAATTTATGTCGCTCTATTTAAGCTCAAAAGGAAAATATTACCCACGCTCAATTCGAGGAAGGGTGTAGTGAATTGCCATAAAATATTAATATGTAATTTACGAATAGTCCCCAATGCTAAAAATGATACGACAACAAGTACGTCTTGAGTTTCATATTGGCATCAACTACATATAACGAAAACTAAAAATATTACTCATGCTTACTACTGTGGAGGGAATGGTCAATTACCACAAATTATGCTTACTTCAAAGGAAGTTTGTAAATTATCATAAAATATGCTTACTCAATTTGTGAACAGCCCCTATCTAATGATACGATTCGTCAAAATGTAAAGTTGTCTTCCTTGGAAAATGGCACTCAAAAGAACGAATCGCTCCAAAACATACCCTAAAGTTACTTCATTAAAGAAGTTCAAGGACCCATTAAACAGCATCGTACAGTTCTAGCAGTAAAAATTTCTTTCAATTCGCCCGTAAAAAATCCAACAAATGAACAAAAATACACGCTATGAAATGGAGTTTATTTCTCTTAACAGAAAAATGCTTATTCTATTATCCTAATTTATCTCAATTACTCCACAAAATGCATAATATACAAACATAATCAACATTCAAGGACCACAAAACTTCACACCAGCATCACACGATTAGTTTGACACAAGTTTGTTTAAAATTCAGTTTTGCAATGAGGTTAATGCATCACTCGAAGAACCCACAGCATCGTGCACATCTGGTTCATCTTTCACTTCAATCGTTGTATCGGCTATGTTTGCAGTTTCTGTTGGTTCCCTGAAAACAACAATAAATAATATATTGATATATGTCGGACAGTATCGAGATATTTTAAAGTTCATTCATAACGCCAAGAGACCGAGGGTGAGTTTCGAATTGTGGTGGAAACGGGATTACTAATTATGTTGGTATAAAAAAGGAAAAATTCGAATTAAGGCGATTTTAAGAATTTTATTAACATTAGATAATACCTACAATACAAAGTACATAGCAATGTAAAAACCGAAATTCAACATTAACATAAATATACGTGGGTATTCTTGATTTTGGTTATTTTTTCTAGTGAAAAGACTTTTGACAAGCCCGACCAATTGCATTGTCCTGGATGAAAAAAATGATCGTCGCTTAGATTTGTTCTGGTCAATAAATGGAGTAAACTATACACACTGTTGCTCGAAAAGTGGCACAACTCAAAAATCTCACTTTTTCAGTAGAAGAAATAAACTCCTTTTGTGGCTTGAAACAAGATTTTTAAAAATTTAAATGCAACTACTACAAAAAATTTAAGATTGAAATACAAATGTTAACATCCGTGTGATTATTTTTCTTATTTGAGGTAAAAAAAAAACCTTAATCGTTTGCCTTGTGTCGTTGTTTTTGTTTGTTAGCCCACGAAAAGCGAATTATTTTGAGTTGACACTTTTGATCATGTTTCTTGTTGAGAAAGTATTGGATTATGAATTTTTTATGAATGTAATCCATCAATCATGGTCCTTTTTTTAAGTTAAGCTTATTCAAATTTGAAAGATATTCACATAATAACTGATGTTTGAAATCAATTATAGAAAACTATAGACAAAAGTTTATTTATACCAAAAATAAAGGAAGCTTATTCAGAAATGCAATGCAAATAACAAGTAATTAAATTACTCAAACGATAATTGTGTTATTTCTATAAATTCACAACAAAAGAAATTAATTTTTTAGTTCAATTCACAAATATTTTTGTAAAATATGTCATAATAGTTTTTGTGAATTATGTTTCGATCGCATAAAGACTTCAATGCCTTTTTAACACTAGAGAGACGGCAAAATCTACCTACCTAGAAAGACGGACGCCGGTCGTATGACTGCGCTCATACTATTAAACTATTTATGTTATAAAGGTTTTACAAAATAAGAAACTAGTCTAAGAAAACATTATATTTTTTATATTTAAATGCATTTTTCACATTTAAGTGTTTTATTAATATTACAAGATCCACATAATGACTTATTACAACCATCACATACTTTATTAGTTTTATTTTTGCATTTACTTCTATAACATTCCTTTCTCTTTCGAATCTCCTTGGTTATTGGTAATGGAGCTTGAGGAGTCGAAGACATAGGTAGTTCCAGCAAAGTTCCAGTACACAAAAGTTCTCCATCAGTTTCAGTTTTCCCGCTTAGTTGAATCGCTAACTAAAAAAACTTCCTGCGTTCTATGGGTTTACTTGTCATTTTCTTATATAGAATATACGAATGTTAAAAAACACTTGTACGGGCCATCTTCTGGATGCTGCTTTGACACTGTACTTCTTTGCCATCTGATCAGCCACATCCACGCCATACTTCGTAGCATTGTAGAAAGTTACAGTCTCTGGCTATTTTTTATGGTGACACGAATCAATTTCAACATTGTCATGCAATGTGCTGAGCAATAACACGTTTTTATTTCTTTTTCCTTGATAGATTGTTAGTGTGCATGTATCAAACTTCAGTATTTTTGTTTTAAACAAATTCAAGTGGAGCGATTTGACGTAGGATGGAATTTCTCGACGTGCTCTATTCATAGTACCAATTATCATGACCTAATTGTCTATGAGCTTCTAGGTTTGTACATTTTTGAATGTGTCTCAACAGAGACTCATCGATGAAGAGCCTCCATGCATCTAATATACTCTCTTTGAAATTTCTTCTTGCGTAGGATGTAGGGCCTGCTTGATCTGTTATGATATTGTCTCGTGCCCGACGACCAGTTTGAGTTGATATCGACTGAGATGTCCAAGTAGTTCCATCAGTGGCTATCATAGGTTCTTGCACCGTTGCTTGATTAGTAGTCGCGAGCAAGGAGCGCCCCCTTCCGCGAGTCCCCCCTAATATTCTAAACATAAACTTTACTCGTATCAGTTTGTCAGCGATTGTCAAATGACTGTCGCCGTCTTTCTAGGAATAACAACATTTCAAATAAGAAACAAAGCAAATGAGAATGATTTGGTCATCTGGTTTTGAGATACTACCCATAATAATGAAAGTCACAAATTATCAGTAAATTTAGTCAAAACGTTTTCGATTTATTCAACCTTTAAATTCAAATTGTAGTCAAATGACTGCTCCCGTCTTTCTAGTGTTAAAACATCATTGAAAGGAAATCTCTTGACATAAGCTGGTAGTAATTGTACATTACTTGCGAGGTTGTTGTTTTCTTGACGACAACTCTCTTATATTCTTTGTCATAGTACAATGTCTTGTAAAAAAAAGTTCTTGAATGCTCCTTTTCCACTCAAAGGACCTACATGTCGTTCCATTTGAATTTCCTGCCGCTGGTGTTCACAAAAAATTAGTACCCCATTCATCTTGAAGTGTTTTTAAATCGAAAAAATTACTGTTATACATTTCGTGTACTATATATGGAGGTCCTTTTTTCTGTGCTTATCTAATAAGGGTTGCATACTGATCTGGTAAGAATATTGGACTAGATTTCAAGTATATTTTTACTTGCTTTTAGATCACGCTATGTACGTTATCGCCCTCAGTTTGCGTATGGTCACAAATTAAAAACTTGTGTTCAATGCTGTTAATACTGAATTTGGGCATAAGCAACGAGTAAATAATTTTTTTTTTGCTGTCCGCAGCAATTATCGGAATAAAACACTATATCGATGCTGGCTTTGTTTGCATTTTGTACCAAATTTTCACAAAAGTCGACTTGATTTTTCTTTGATATATAAAATAATGTTTCAAATTCTCCGTTGAATATGCGGTTGAACATTACTCCATTTGCAAAGCGTAGATTTTGCGTCTCTTTCTCTTCTTTGTAATCACGATAGATGTCGGCTAAACTCTTGCCTGTACTCGCATCTACTTTGAGCTCTTAAATAATGCGATTCAACTCGAGGAATAACGTTATTACATTTTCAAACACTTTCTTTAATTTTAGGATAAGTCACTATATACATTATTTCTATCAAGTGAAGTGACCAAATTCAAAATAATTTCTTTTACAAGTCTCTTTTTTATCAGTTAAAGCGACACAATTGAAAATGTTTCCAATTTTTTACTGTTTTATACGCAATAAAACTGAGATCCCTTTAAAGTGTTGTACAGTACAGACTAGCAAGGCGACCGACTATGAATAACTAAAGAAATGAAAGTCTAGGCGGCAAACAAAATATACAAATTAGGACATGAAAATCGACACTTCCTCTGTCTACCGGCCAGAGTATTAAGAGTATTAACTTTATACATTTTTGATGATCGATGAAGAAACATGTAAGGTGCCTTTTAATGTGTATAACTAAAAACTGATGATTTTTTAGTTGTGTCAGTTTTCGAACAATGGTGCGTATTGATGTGAGGTTTCGTATTTTAAAAACAATTGGGAAGTCCTCTTCTCTCTTATGGCTGTTTTCATTGCTTTCTTCTGTCAGCGTCGAAATGTCCTCGTCCGTGACAGTTCCTGCAACGTTCACATCATCGTCAAAGTGAACATGAAACGTCATTTCTTCACTTTGAGACAGTCGACTCCATTCAAAAGTGTCTTTATCAATTCTTTAACAATGTTCGTCATCAGCAGATCTTGTTAAATTGGGTCAAGGATTGGAAATTGAAATTTGGAAAAAAGGCAACGTTTGTTCATAACTTGCAATTATAAAGAATTATTTTATTCATCAAAGTATACAACCTTCTGCTATTCAAGCGGTCGGTTGTTCAGGCCGGTGGTATAAAACCCTGGCGGACAAGAGTCATCGAATTTCTGAAAAGCAAGGTTAGTCCAGTCAAATGAGAGTTTGACCGTGCATTTTGAGTAGGCAGGGAAGTTTTTATTGCAATGCGTGGGCAATGGTATAGTTAGCTTAAATCCAATTTCCTGGGGTCGCAGCTCTAATCCTCCGCGCTCCATCTTAAAAACAAAAAAAAATGTGGGACACACCCATATCTCAGAAACCATGGCTCCCACAAGAAAGTTGTGGATGGCAAACTTGCGTAGAATTTAAAAAATGCACGGTTTACGTCAAAATTCAGACGCTTTGACTGGACTAGATTTACAGCATTGTCTGAATGAAATTGTTTTCCTATTAAAAAGTTGTCCAAATTTCGGAAGAAGTGGTATTCAGTGACGGCTAGGTCTGATGAATATGAAGGATGATGAAGTTTCAACTCCCATACCTGTAGGTTTGCCACAGTCATTTGTGCAGTGTACGGTCAGGCGTTATCATGCAGTAAGATAGGAGTCGATCTGTTGACTAGTTTACTCTGTTTTTGCATCATTTCGTCCAATTGATTGCAGTAGATTTCTGCTGTGATCGTAGAGTCAGGTTTCATGAAATCACAACACCGACGTTAGACCACTAAACACTCATCATCAACTTCTTTAGATGATTACTACATTTTGGTACATTTTGATTCTTGCGGTATAACAATGGGCCTGACGTGGCCTAAGTGAGCCGTTTCTGATAAGAGTGCTGCCACTACAACCAACCAGCCGTACGGGAAGATGTTTTCGCCGGTCTAGATTTCCTTTTGATGCTGCTTATGGCGCCATGCTTTTCATGTGCTTAACTTCATTGTACACATCCTCCCTGAAGCAGTTTACACTTTTTTTAAAATTGGAAAAACTTTCCATTCTCCTCAATTCAATCAATTACAATTTTTCGAACGTCCTCTGTACAGTTCCTTTTTTTCCCTATTACGGCACTGGTATATTACTACCAAATATAGTTCAATATACTTCTTAAAACTACCAAACAAAAGTAATAAGAAAAATATTAAACCAAATTACCTTCACGTATTTCTATTAAATTACTCGCACTATGCGAAATGTGATATGTTGCCGTATACTACACAACCGATTGGGTTAGTTTCGACATGCAAAATGCGATATTAAATGGAAGGTTCAAAAAACAAATTACAACTGTTGGCTTAGATAACGTGTTAGACTCATTAATGCAGGAAAAGATCGACTTTTATGATTATGTGCTAATTAGATGTCTGCCACTGTAGGTATCATAGTGTTTAGAAAATTTTCCATATTTTAAGACAGTAGAATTTATCGTCTTGAAAATTTTGTAATCTTAGGATGCGATAGAGCAGAATTAACTGGATTAACCTTATCGACAAATGTTGAAGATAGACTATCAACGCTATCAGCAAATTTGATTCAACACTTTGTAAAAATTTTGTGTTATTAATGAAGTAAAACAAAGATCAAAACATTATTGTCGACAAAGAAAAGAAAGTATTTCGGCGGACTCGAAAATTAAAAATTTGCAATTCCATTATCAGATTTAAAATTTACCAAAATTAAATTAATAGGCTTACACGCATAGCCAACGTTACAGTGTATTAAATAATAATAGAATGATAAAATCTGAGTACTTACTCTTTTACTTGCACATCTGAAGTATTCAAAAGACTTCTCCTATCCACTTCAACGGCGTCCACAATACTAGCAAATAAATTTATCGATAAACTTCCATTCTATAAATTTAACGAATATTCTAACCTGTCAAGCACTTCAGTTTTTATTGTGATTCCATCCTTAGAAGTTGATGTCGAATCAACAACACGACTTTTATCTCTGCTGTTTTTTTCATCTTCTGAATGGTTATCTATATCCGAATCACATAGTGGTTCTTCTTTGATACTAATATCACTGGAATAAAATATTAAATTGTAAACATTTAATATAATAAGTGGGTGTGTTTCGTTTTTACTCTTGTGATGGCGGCGAATTGTCCGACTCCAATACATCGTCCTCATCATCCTCGGAATTAGACTCATCTATATATGATGATTCTTCCGAATCAGACCCGCTTTCGGAGGAGAATATATCAAAGGAACTATTACTGTCCAAACTATCATCGTCATCATCATCTGAACTACTTGATGATGATTCTGTGCGTTTTAATTTTTTCGCTGCAGGTTCACCGTTTTTTAGTGCTGCATTTCTTCTTTTTCTGCAATTAAATTTGATGAAAGTGTATATTACTATATTGATGCATTCCAACTCTTGGGAAATAGAAAGTAAAAAATCGAAATAAGGATTTATTTTTATCATGAGGCATATTACAATTGACCACTTATATTATTTTTATACAGAAAACCAATTTTCTTTGTAAATACAGTGGGATTCGCTTAAAATGACATTAAAGGGAAATGGCAATCAGGCCATACTAAACAGACGGGACACAAATCAGCATAAACTTTTTATATGAAATAAAAACACAGAAGTATACGATTGTATTATAAGATTTTTCGTTTATTGAAATGATAGTAAGTTATAACTAGAACTTATCAATAATTATTATATTATGTATGTACCATGACTTATTGAACACGTTATTGTTTAGTTGCGTTTATGAAATCAGTCATTTTTGTCTGTTTTTGCTTTGCATATGAATTATAATAACAGACAGATTCGACATAATTTGTCTTGAGGGTTAATTTTAGTATTCTTTTTTAATCGTAAGGTTAAATGTTTAGCAATTTTGGAAAAATCTTGTATGAATTTTCTGTAAAAACCGACGAGTCCGAGAAATTGTTTAATTTATTTCACTGATTTTGGGATTTTAAACTGTTGAATGGCCAGAATTTTTTTCGGATTCGGTTTAATACCGTTTGGTGTTACAGTGTGACCCAACAGTTCGGTTGCTTTTTTCAGAAATTCTGACTTGTTCACTTGTATTTTTAAATTGTGGTTGTGTAATGTGAATTTTCTCTAACGATTGTAAATTTTTTCAAGCGATGTGCTGAAAACAATTACGTCGTCGAAAAACACGAAACAAATTTTTCCGATATAAGGCTGTATAATGGAATTCATAAGTCTTTGGAACGTTGCTGGTGCATTTTTGAGTCCAAAAGGTGAAATGCCCGTTGTTGGTCGAAAAAGCTGTTTTTGGGATATCTGACTCTAAAATTTCGATCTGATGAAAGCCTTGACCCAAATCAATTGTAGTGAAATACATTGCTTGGCCAAGTTTGTCGAGTATGTGGTCAATGTTTGGAATAGGGAATTTGCCGTCGATGGTAATTAAGGTACTATTACACCTCTCAAGGCCAAAAAACCGATAATTTTCAAGAATTTTTTCAGACCTCCTTTATTAGATATCAATACAAATCTTTTTACATAACATTATTTACATCGTCAAGTGTCTAAGATTTTTTTTATTTTGTATCTTGCTCACAGATGACGTCAAAGTCGAGTCCAAAAAAAGACTGCCTCACTGTGCAGAGATTATCTCATAGTTGGGACATCTGAAACAAAAAAATCAAAAAGGGTTTTGAAGATTTAATGCTCTCATAAGGCAATTCACCTCCGATAGTGAAAAATCGGCAAAAAAAATGGCGGCTGCCTTAACAAAATGTTCAAAAAACGACCCTTTTTCGCTCCAATTTTCGTTTGTTGGCCTAATTGGGGTGAACTGCCCTGTAGGAACCTTTAACAAATAACTGTGCAAAATTTCATTAAGATCGGTTCAGTAGTTTTGGCGAAAATCTTTGCACCATTTGAAAAAAGGTCGTTTCGAAAAAAACGCGTTCAAAGTTTTTTTTGCATTTAATCTTAGGTAGGTAGGTAGGTTGAAGGGTGCTAAGCCGCACGGCTTCCGCTTCACTTAGGCCCCGTTGGCCCATTGTGCCCTGAAGACATGGAAAAACTACCATATTACTCCATGAACCACACCGATTCCTTGAGGAAATCCAGGAACTGGTTCATTCTCATAACACTAAGCTCACTTAGCTTCACGAAAAAGAAAGCACCTAAGTGTTTTTTCCTATTATTCGCTAGAGCCGGACAACTGCAGAGAAGATGCTCTACAGATTCTGTCTCCTCTTCATCACCGCAGCTTCGACACAGGTCGTTCGCTGGGAGCCCGATTCTTCTTGCATGTTCACCGAAAGCCACATGACCCGTCAGTATACCCACAAGGTTTCTTATTGCACCTCTGTCTAGGGATAACAAGCCCAGAGTGCGCTTTTTGTTATAATTTGGCCAAATCTGTCTAGCGGTACAGCATGTGCCTAAATTTCTCCAGCGCCTCAATGCTAGCTCGTAGGCTGATACCTTTATATCCTGCCTAAGAACTTTCATTGAGACCCCTACTCCACTTTCTCATGCAGGTGCGCCTCACGGGATCCCTCCCTAGCGAGCTGATCCGCTTTTACATTTCCGTGCACTTCGCTGTGCCCAGGAACCCAACACAGTTTTAAACTGTTCTTTTGAAAGATCCTCCCCAGTTCAGACCTGCAGGTTTCAACTAATTTGGAGGACACTACGACTGATTCTAGCATCCTTATGGCTGCTTTGCTGTCCACAAAGAAAGTGATGTCTTTATCGACCTCCCCTCTCTTGTTAACTTCTTTCGCAGCTCTCAAGATTGCCATTATTTCCGACTGCACAACTGTGCAGTGCACGGGGAGCTCCAACGATATACTTAGGCCCCAGTACTCAGAAAAGATTCCTGCTCCCGTGCCCGTGCTCGTTTTCGAGCCATCCGTGTACACTGACACAACTCCTTTGCCGGCTAGCCCCCCGCTCTCCCACTCTTCTCTTGAGGGGACGACGGTCAAGAAAGTCCAGTGTTGGCACTCTATAGTCCATGTTGACATAGCCTTGCTTCCCACAAAGACTTTTCAGTACTGTGGAGTGCCCATAGGGCCTTTCCCTCCAGAAGCCTCCACCCTTCAGACGCACAGCACTGGCGGCTGCCGCCTCCTTGCAGTGCAGATCTAATGGCAGAAGATCCAAGATGATCTCTAATGCAGCTGTGGGAGTAGTACGCAAAGCACCCGTTATCCCCAAGCACGCCACTCTTTGGATCTTAGTGAGTTGAGCCAGGTTACATTTCTTGCTCAGCGCCTCCCACCACACCATAGCCCCATAGGTCAGAATTGGCCTGACTATAGCTGTGTACATCCAGTGTACCACCCGTGGTTTGAGTCCCCACTTAGGCCCAAAGAGCGCCTTACACGTGAAAAAGGCTACTGTAGCCTTCCTCACTCTCTCTTCCAGATTTGCCCTCCAGGTAAGCTTATGATCTAGCACGACCCCTAAGTACCTCACCTGATTGGAGAGTTATATGATGCTCATACTTGCTCCAGTATCCAAAATAAATCTTAACGGTTTAGAATACGAGTTTATTCTGATATAGGGGAGTCTTGCTTCGTGGACTGAGTTTCCGAGGCAGGGCGAAAATTTCGGACATGATTAGTATGGGCGTAGTTTGTAGATGCTGTTTGTGTAGAATGATCGATATCCATAGGGGTTGGTCTACCGAAACGTCTTATTCTGCTCTGCTGGGTTTATTTGCGAATTATTTTGATTTAGAAAACGATTGTCACTGTTATTTGAAAAATGATTTTGAGGTTGAAACATGCAATTAGTTGTATGAGTATTATTGCGAGGATATGACTGATTAAAACTTTGATTAATACGAAATTGGTTTGACTGATGAGATAGATGATTATTATTTCGAAAATTATAATTTTGGCTATTTACATTCGGATAGTTGTTTCGAAGATAAAAACTTGCAGGTTGACTAGGATTTCTGCTATTTAGTTCGAATGGATTGTTTCTATTAAGAAATCTATTTGTATGGTGTTGCAGCGAATTTTTATGAAGAAATCCTCCCTCTTGAAGCATGTTAAGAGCTGCTTCTAAGGAAAAAGGATTTCTACATGCAATAAACGTTTTGGAAGGTTCAAATAGTTTATGTTTGAACATATCGAATGCTAATCTTTTGTTTGATTCAATTTTTTGTGCGAACTCTGGCGAATTTCTATCGACTTCCAATTCCGTTTTGATATTAAGGGGTTATTCTCATGTGACCACTTCGAAAAATCAATTTTTTTTTTCATATTTCGCCAGTAAAACCTATCGAAAATATGCTGTGAAAAATTCAGACCGAAATTCTTAGTATTAAATAAGTTACAACTCATAGTCGCCGACGCGCCGTAAGCGACTTGTCTGCCGCGCGGCAGGTCTGCAGCAGCTACATTTCTAGTGTTTTCACGGGTGTTTTATACCTGCGTACGGAGTTTCTGACGATCAACTTTAGTATATTACGTACCTGTGAATATGTGTAATAGTGTATATAAATCTTTATCGTGAATATATGTAAAAACCTAGAACAAATTTAGCAGTACACTTTTGATGCTCTGAGTGGTCAACATCAAACAGCGAAAAAAAATAAAAATGGATCGAAAAGGTTCGAAAAGCTCCACAAGATATCCAGCGCAAAAAGAAAGAAAAAGGAG
The DNA here is from genome assembly GCA_963942545.1 of Oxycera nigricornis. Classification (NCBI taxonomy): domain Eukaryota; kingdom Metazoa; phylum Arthropoda; class Insecta; order Diptera; family Stratiomyidae; genus Oxycera; species Oxycera nigricornis. Next base: position 85,352,441 of record OZ012662.1, read on the forward strand.
GTTTCGAGGGAATCAGTATACTGCTGAAACCGATACCGAGTTGGCGAGCACATCAGCTGAAAAATTAAAAGACACGAGTGACTTTGATGTACCGAGTGACGAAGGATTCAGCTACAGCATTCTGTGTTTCTCACTAGTGTTTACCGCTTTACAATCAATTTTAAAGTGCAAGCTGTGCGATAGTGACGTAAAACTTTTGAAAAAATCGCCGCGAGGACTAGGATTCAAGTTGTGTGTAAAGTGTTCGTGCCAAGAATTTGACATCAATTCTTCTCCTATGGTCAAAAATGCTTACGAAATAAATAGACGTTTTGTGTATATTATGCGACTACTTGGAGTCGGTCTGGCTGGAATAAATTTATTTTGTTCGCTAATGGACTTGTGTAATGGAATTAGTAATAATGGATATTATGGTATGCTCGACCAAATTTATATTGCTGTTAAGTCAGTAGTTGATACTGCTTTTAAAAAAGCCGTTGCAGAAGAAAAAACATTAAATGTTGAAAACGGTTGTGCAGAAGATGAAATCACGGTTTCTGGTGATGGATCATGGGCCAAGCGTGGTTTTACCTCACTACTGGGTGTTGTTTCATTGATAGGGAAAAATTCCAATAAAATTGTAGATTTAACTGTCAAATCAAAAGTGTGTAAAGCATGCGAGCAATGGATTGGCAGGGAAGAGTCAGACGAGTTTTTGGAGTGGCATGAAAATCACATTGAGCATTGTGAAGCAAATCATGAAGGAAGTTCCGGTAAAATGGAAGTTGACGGTGTGATCGAAATGTTTCAGCGGTCTGTCGAATACTTTAAAGTAAAATATACTAAATACATTGGAGATAGTGACAGCAAAACATTTAAAAATTTACTGGCTGCCGATCCTTACAACGGCAATCCTGTGGTAGAAAAAAAGAGTGCGTCTTACACGTCAAAAAAAGAATGTATAGACGAGTGAAAGAAGCCAAAAAAACACATAACCAGTATTTAAAAGCAAAAAAAGGCTTGGAAGAAGCTGAAAAAAGCCAAAATGAATCAAAAAGATGCCGCAGGTAAAGATGCTGTCGCAAAACGTTCATCGGAAATAAAATCATCCGCTAGTGCTGCAACAAAGAAGTCAACTCTTGCATTGACAAATGCCATGATGGTTAAGCTGAGTAAATACTTCGGTTTGGCTATTTTGAGAAATTCAGATTCTCAAGAAGAAATGAAGAAAGCAGTGTGGGCTACATACTATCATTACATTTCAACCGATGATAACCCACAGCACTCGTACTGTTCAATTGCATGGTGCAAGTATTTACAACATACGGCAGAGAATACAGACGAAAACTACGCACATCCTCCAGCATTTGATGAAGAAGCAGCAAGTTTTTTGAAGCCAATTTACGAAGAATTATCATCTGATGATCTGATGCAAAGGTGCTTGGGAAAAAACACTCAGAACAACGAGTCGTTTAATAGTTGCATCTGGAACTTGGTCCCAAAGCATCATTTTAATGGAAAAAAGACGCTGGAAGTTGCGTCGTGGACAGCTGCGTGTATGTTTAATGAAGAGCGTGCAAAGCGATCCACGTCCGAGGCATCCAAAAAGACAAGGGCTTCCCTCAGGTCACAAAAACTGGCAGAAAATGATGCATATGAAGCCACCGAAGGGTTATTGTATGGTCCGGGCATAGCAGATTAGTGTAAGTATAAATTTTCCACGAAAACTCTGCTCTTGAAACTTTAAACGCATTTTTCTCGAAACATCATTTTCTAAAGCGGTCATGGTCCTAAAACAAAAACTATTCAACCGGTTGCTTTGAAATTTATATATGTTCTTTTACTCATTAATAGTTATCGTCCGTACCAAAATTGCTCATTTTCGAAAATATTTTCTTATATTTTTAAAATGATTTTTAACATAAAAACAAGATTTTCGTAACTTTTTTTCTACAGTCCGCCATTTTTTAATTTTTTTTAATGAAATTGAATAATTTTGGTAGGGACGATAGCGACAGACCTACTAAACAATAATCCATGCGATTTTTTTATTTCAGACAACATGAACAGCCGCTATTACCATGACCAGTGAGCTGCTTTCATTTTTTAGTGTCTAATTTAATTTAAAAAAAATATAAAAAATATAAAATGAGCAGAAAAACAATTTTTTTTATACAGTTTAAGATACAAATGAAAACATATAAAAAAAAATAAAAAGATTGAATTTTAATGTCTTATAAAAAAATCCCTAAAAAGAGGTAAAATTTATGCGTTCACATGAGAATAACCCCTTAAGCTCACATAACATTTTTACAATCTTATTCTAAAATTCTAAAAAGGAACTTTTAGGTCTCGTTCTTGCCAATTCGTCAGCGATTAAAAAACTATAAATCGACTATCTGTGAAGTTAGCGTACAAAAATGATTTTATTTCTTCCCATTTGTATATACACTCAGTCACAAAAGTGTACATACACCCGCAATATCTTGCATATTATGCATAGCTGAATAAAAAAGTGTATTAAAGTTTAGTTTATTTTAATGATTCTTGCTTGTATATACATATTACGAAAGAAAATTATAAAATTAGTAAGTACTTAAACCGAAATTTAAGATATTACAAAAAATAATGCCACAAAAGTGTACATACAGCAGATAAAATGACGAAAAAAAATGATAAAATGTACCATTTGTTAATAGATAATGTTAAATTTAATACCTAGTTTGGCCACTATAACAGCTTCCAATCTCCTAGGCATCGAAAGGATTATATTTTCTGTTATATCTGGACTAATTTCACTCCAAGCCACCGATAACGCATTTTTTAACATCTCCTTGTTACTGACGTTATATTTTCGAACTCTTCTTTCAAGTTCATCTCAAAGATGTTCAATGGGATTGAGATCAGGTGATTGGGGTGGAGAATGCGACTATTTTGGGACGTTATAAAGGATCCACTCCCGTACGACCAAGGCAGTGTGTTTTGGGTCGTTATCTTGTTAACTTCCCAGTATATGGGAAGTTCTTGTAATCGCCTCGAAAATCGAAATTGAAATTTTCAACTTTTCTTTACGTTTTGAGGTCTAAAGAGTATATATAAAGTGTTTTTAGAAAGGGAGATGTATGTGTGTGTGTGTATGTACGTACGTACGTCTGTACGTTCGTGGACACTTTTTTCTACGAGCATAATTCACGTAAACAAAGTCCGATCGACTTGATTGAGGTGTCAATCGAAGCGTCTTTGCAATCTTAAGAGCTGATTAGTTTTTCGGATACTTCGGTCGGGGGGGTTTGCTGTTTTGCCCGTTTGAAGGTCATTTCTGTCATGCGCTATATCTTGCGAGCCAAACATACGATTTTTTTGAACAAGGTGTCAATCGACGAGTATTAACGTTCGTGTGATTCTATCAAATTTTTAAAAAAATTCTTGGGGCGGTTTTCAAATTTTTTAAAAAAAAGTGCAAAAAATTAGGTTTTTTTTCAAAAACAATAAATTTTTAACCTTATTGTCAAGTCTTAGTAATCAATGTTTATAAAATTTATATACTCCAAACAATGGTCGCAAAAACGTCATCAAAACTTTTTCTCATGATAACGTAAAAAAATAAATTAAAAATAAAAAATCATTAAAAGTCATCATGATTTTCAAGGTCATTTTTATCATTCACTATATCTCACGAACCAGATATAATATTTGCATCATTAAGGTGTCAGTTGACGTGTATTAACATCTGTGTGGAGTTTTTAACTATATAAAAATTCGTTTTAGCCGTTTTTTTAATTTAATAGAAGAAAATGCGAAAAATTATGGTTTTTTTCATAGAAAATATTTTTTAACTTGATTTGCACAGCACAGTGATCCAGTTTATAAAATTTATACATTCCTATCAGTTTTTGGAGAGAAACCGGCAAAATTTTATTCCATGATTATGAAAAAACTAAATAAAAAATAAAAAAAATCATTCAAAGTTACCATGTAAAGAGGGTGCATACGAGTGCTATTACTTTCTATCTTTTATTCTAAAAAAATTGTTGTAAATTCTATCAAAGTTTTAAGATATTTGCATAATTTGAGCAGATTTTTAATAGTTTTTATAGTCTTTTAATTAAAAAAAATGGTTAAATTTTGAAAACCAACAAAATTTTTCAACACCAAAAAGGCCCCCACCGATTGATCCGCGTGAATATTCAATCTGTCCTCATCGACCAAAAACCTTACGTAATCAATGGACCCTCCCGTAGACGATATGATTCATATTAACTCATTCCTGTTACTGCTATGAATACCTCTCATTGTTGTAATGTTGTTGATGTTTATGCAGATATTACTGGGAAGTTGACCGTGTGGACCTCAAGGGTCGCACCTCGCGGCTTGTTGGAATATCTAGGTCGGTCCGGGTCCTAAGCGCTCAACAGATGGTTTTAGGTTAGCTCGCAATATGTTCAGAAATTGGTGACGGTCCATTATGCCTTCAATGAAATGAATATTTCCTACACCAGCTGCTGCCATTCCGCCCCAAACCATGACGTTACCGCCTCAATGTTTAACAGTTGGGATAAGATTTTCTTTCTGCATCTCTGCATTTAATTTTCGCCAAATTTTTACACCGCCATCACATCCAAATAAGTTGAAGCGACTTTCGTCCGTAAAAAATACTGTTTTCCAAACACTGTGGTCCTTATGTTGATATTTTTCGCGAACTCCAAACGTTTTAATCGGTTTGCCTCAGAAATAAATGGTTTCTTTCTTGGCACGCGTCCCCGATATCCTGCGGATCTCAAAGTCCTACGAATATTTTCTGGATGCAGTGCTTTTCCCAATTCATTTGCAATACATTTGCTTATATTTGGTGCGCTTATTTTCGGATTTTCCTTAATTTTTCGTAACACTGCTCTGACGTCACGGCCTTTCAAGATATTTGGACGACCAGATCGAGCTTAACTTTTCAAACTGACAGTTGAATTAAAGTTTTTTATTATTGTTTGTACAGTAGCCTGGCTTTGTGTCACTGTTTTTGCTATTTTGCCCAGCGATTTATCCTCTTGCTTTAATTTTATCACTAAATTTCGTATTTCGAGCGAAACCTCTCTTCGAACACCCATTTCACCGATATATGGTAACGGCACTAGCTCACAATGCAAACTGGAACAATAGCAATGACTAACCGCTAAAATGTTTCGCAGAATCGGAATAATGATGCTAGAGACCCGTTATTCCTGGAAATGTACTCGCTGTATGTACACTTTAGTGGCATAAATTTCAAGGTTTTTTTGATTTTCTGGTATCAATTTTTAGAAAAGTTATTATTTCGTTGCGAAATAATTATTAAAGAGCCCAAACCTTTGGAATAATGCATATTTTAAATTATTAATATTCGTAGTTTTGAAAATATCGATGATTTTCCAGGTGTATGTACACTTTTGTGACTGAGTGTATGACTGTTTATATCAATAATTATTCTAGCTTTACCTTGAATCTTAGTTTTAATTAAGTTATAAATGATATTTTGAGAGGTCATGTTGTATTTCTCCAAAGCTGGTGTGATGATGTTCACCGCATCGATGAACGGTTTAAGTGAAGATGTTTCCCCGTCGAAAATCAGCAAAGTTTTTATATATGTGATTGGATCCACTTCCAAGTTTAGGAGTTGCTGACTGTTGTCTTCCTGCGAGTCGCAATAGCTGTGTTGAATTCTATATTCGAATTATCTGGATTGCAGGCTTTTGATGAGTCCAGCGCAATGTGTGCAGATACGAAGATTTACTTTTTTTTGTTACAATTATTGGTTTTATAATGATGAGACGCCCCATAACCAGGCTCAGAAGTGCGCTTAGTGACCAATTTGAGTCTACAGTCAACGTCTATTCTAATAAGTTACTCCCACGATCACGTTTTGATTATGTTTTGTTATTAATATTAACTTTTAATTATAATTCGCACTTTAAATTCACGGAATAAAGTAAAAAGGTTTTCCAAAACCGACTGCGCCAGTGATAAGTTTGCTGCGTGTTCGCTTGTGCGAACACTTTTAAAATAAAAATACTTCTTCCTTTAAATATACGAATATTTATTTTATTTTTCGTCTGCACGATTCGAGTATAAAATTTGGACTGCGCCACTAGAAACTAGTTTTCAACCAAAGAAAGATAAAATATGCTAACTGAAATCGGATATGTCGGATTATAAAAATAAGCAGTGCTTGATTTATTGTCGCATCTTTAAAATGCACTTGAGTTCATCTTGTGAGGCGACATGGTTCAAAACTATCTTCGCTTCATATGATAAACACATGTTAAACGTTAAATGTGATGCCGCTGCAAGGAGTATCTTCGCGATAAATCACGTAGTGCCAGTCAATTGGGAAAAATAGAACATTTTGGATATGAGAAGTGAATGAGAGAAATATCCAAGGATATGTATCGTCGGTTGAAGTATCATTAAGGATAATATTAGTGAGAGGGTGAAAGTAAACTGTTAGAATGTGGTATGAGATTATTCTGGTCGGCAAGATTGGTCGTAGTTTGGAGTGCGGTATAATAAAAACAATTACTATTTTTTTGCTTCCAAATGGTTGAATGGCGTTTGAACAAAACAGATAAGTCGTTCCCAGAGAAAAGAAACACAGCTTATTGAGTATATATTTTCATAATAAAGGATACGACCCCAAGCAACGTTTATCCTTGCCAGGCATTTGAAATGTTATGATCATCAAAACAATCTACCTTACCGTCTATTTTTGCGATCAAAAACGCCAGTGGCTAAAGCAAACAAAACTGCACTTGGAAAAAGGATCATTTCAGCGCTTATTTCTTCACAGAACAACTAAGCGGGCTTTGTGTAACAGCCCGAATCAAGATACCACGCACCTCTGACCTGTCAGATGTTTTGAGGTTATGTTTCGATTACCATTCGAGATGTCATACAATGGAAGGATTATACAGAATAACACCTATTGAATTGCTGCAAACGAACCTCTTTAAAATGCCACCTTTTCCAAACAAAAAGAAATATTTGAACGCGCTGCTTTCCATCAACAACTGTTGCACGATTTGTTTCATGACTGCTATTGCGTGCGTCGTTACACCATATTCTGGTCCCTGAATCGAATTTTTTGCTAGAACCTTGTAAACTGCCTACGATGCGCTTCCAAACAAACAACTCGAAGGACGCGCAACTGTAGCGAAATCCTTTGAGCGAAACTTTTAAAAGGACCAGCGAACAATGACAGACAATACGACACTTGGACGATTGACAACTTCGTAAAGCATTTATAAAATTCCGACTTACCTTTGATGGGATTTATTTCGTAACCGTCGCGACTCCAGGAGTAGTAAAAGCAATGCTAACTTCTGTTTGTAACTATTCATGGTTAAATTCTGAATGTGGTAACACGATATGTATTACTATGCGGTTTGAAAAACTAGCAATTGACAGATGCAAGAATGTTATGCGTCTTCTTCTTTTTGATTTTTAGAATGAATCGTTTTGGAGCGTTGAGATAACGATGGAGCGTATTTTAGGTAGTTTTCATCAAAAATCATTTACAATTTGCCGTTCGTTACGTAAACCCGATTATTTTCATGCATAAATAGGTATTCAATTTCAATTAACGACTAATTTCAATTATAGGTCTAGAGTTGTTTCTTTTTAAAAATAGTATCAACAATATGACCGTTAAGGATTGGTGTCTGATTCACTTTAGAAATACTGATACATCTCCATCGGTTCACTCAAAGGAATCGTTTAAAACTAATTGTTTGGATAAACTATTTGAACTTTTACATGTAGCAACATTTTGTATTTCTTCTGAACAATAAAAGGCCACGGCATATTGGACATATTATTATCTACGACACATGTGCGGGCACGGACCTTGAACAAATGATCTCCGACGATCGCATTTTTGCCAACGATTAAATAGAGAATGCAGCCAATGTTTTATTCATAACAATAACACACTAAATGGATATGTACGCTCCTGCCCACCCGCCGAAATTGAACAAGTATAGGGTGGTCTCCGAATTCACACTCAACCTATACCCTACTAAAGTTAAATGTAACAAAAACTGAAGAGGACATTCTACAAAAACCTGAATATAGTTAACCCATAATACAAGCTGACATCAATCGTTTGGATTCCCTAATCAGAGAAAATCTCAACGCGGACTTGAGCTCTGGTTTCAAAAACGGTTGGGAGCCTTGAAACCCTCCTCCCATGTTTTCAAAGAAACTAATTATCTTACCAGACGAGCCACCTCTTCATATAACGATAACTACGACCCGATAATATCCGAACATCAGGTCAAATACGGAGCAAAAACTAGAAATCTGCTCGATCTTTTACAGGAATCTTTACCGAGAAAGGCACTCTCCAAACCCCGAATCTAAACGCTGAAATCGAGAGAAAAGCTGACGATTTTCTTCATGGTCATATCGGCTCATATCTGTGCGTATTTAAAAGAAACAGTCACTGGTCCAATAACCCCCTTTTGGCCCTTAGAGAAAGTTTCGCTCACTCCGACAATGTAACTCCAATCCTACGTTCTATTAACAAAATATCTTCAGGATCAAATGTCTTGAAAAAGTATGCCTAGACTTTTGCAAAACCACTCACAATCGTCACTAAAAATCGTGCACACTACGGTTATTTCCCTGTATCATGGAAGAAAACTCTGCTCATTTCAATTCTGAAGGAATGCTCAGATGGACAGCTCCCTTCGCTTAGACCCATCTCTTTGCTCTTAAACATAGGCAAAACTCGTCACGTTTTGTTCGTTTTCAGAATTTGCATAGCCTTTGACACAAAATAAACAATTTGGTTTTAAGCCTAAAACACCGACGGAACAAGCAGTTCTTTCGCTTCACGATTTCATATCCTGCGGCCTTCGAGAAAAAGAAGAAACCACTATTGATCAAGAAAAGGCTTTCGACTCTGTATGAATCGAAGTTTTGATCCGTCAATTACTCGCTGTTCAATGCCTTCTCCAGCCTTGTCGGTTAATTCCTAGTTTCTTATGTCACAAGTTACTTTCTATTGAAGTCAATAACAGCGCATGTACTCCGATTCAAGTAAACTACTTGGCCCCTCCCTTTTTAATTTTTATCTAAATGACCTTGCCGTCAATAGTCCATCTTCTTCTCCATTTGGCTGCTCATTTTTTTCGCACTTTTCTCGTTTTAGCGGTTTTGCATAGTCATTTTCGTTTTTATTTTCAAATATTATGTTTATCCCATTGTATTCGCTATCTCTGTACACAAATACATTCCTTTTTACCATTTTACTTTCGAAATAATAAATTATTAATAATAATAATAATTTTTCACCATTAATTTCCTACGTGGAAAATTTATAACAAATTCTTATCTTATCTTAAAATTATCATTTTCATTTAAGCCATATGTTGTATTTGTTCATCCCTGCATACCATTTCCACAAATCGGCCGTCGTTAGTGTGCTACATCATAATAGCCAATGATAATTTACTCGTAAATACAATTTTGAGCTTTTCTACTTTTCCTACTGGGACGTTGAGGTACAACCGAATGTTTACCATACCGGCAACCCGCTTGTCAAACTAAATTGGGCGCGTATGATTTACATCATAACAAATTCAAATTGCCAAGCTCACATTTAATTTTGTTATATCAGAGCTTTAGAATCAATTAGATTCGAAGGAAGCCGTAAATTTGATTAGATGCATAACTATGAGTAGATACACAGTTTTAATCCACCTTCGGCTTTTATTTGTCAACAATAGGCTATAAGTATAAGTATTTATATTAACTTTCCATCCACACTCACTGTTTCCGTTTAGTATCTTTTTTGTACGCCAAATAAAGCGTAAACATAGATGCCATTGCAGTAACCAAACCCAATACTTCCACCAACTTCTTCATTGCACTTCACTTTGAAAAAAACAAATGAGATTGCGACTGTTTGTTTACTTGTCAGAATCATGACACACCGTTCAGATCACTAAACAGCGCGGAACCTCCGAGGTAACTGGAAACCTGAAACGGTTATAATGGGGTACTAGACAGGAATTTAAAATGTAGAGACACAAGAAAAATTGTTTAATTCTATAATCCATAAGTTTAAATGGACAGTAGTTGCCACAATTGCCATTTGATCATTGCTAGCTTCGTAATATCATTGCCTCGTGAATCTAAACAATGTTTTCTTTACTCGTTCACTAGCTTTAATGTTTTAAAAGAATTAATATACTTTTTCTCGTACATAATAGCAGTATTATTTATGAGGAAAGAAAGTAGAGTTTTCCAACGTTGTGAAGTGAAAATTTTCGGTAAAGGTTAAGATTATGGCCCCCACCCCCGAAAAGGGTGAGAGTAGAAGGGATCGAAAAAGGGGGGGGTTCTCCCATTACTATGCCATAAAAAGTTCGCGGCGGTCACTGCCACATGAGAGTTTTCCCCGACTGAAAAAATGGTTAATTCGCCTATTTTTAGAGATCATATGAAACCGTAAAAATGGTCTCAAAAAATAAAAAAGGTAAAGGTCCCGCACTGGTGGGAGAGGGAACCCGGGGTGAAAAACATGTCTCCAAAGTGTTACCTCTATTTATATTACATTTACGCTAAAAGTGACATTCACCAATTTTTTTATTATTTAGAAAAAAAATTCTTTTATTTTTTTATTTTTCGGCTTCCAAACAAGTCTTAAAATTACTTCCCAGGCCATTTTTTCGGTTTCATATGATCTCTAAAAATGGGTATTTTTTTCGACGTTGGGAGGTGAAAATCTTCAAAAGATACCGATTTGCTCCTGCTCCTCGGCATGTCGGATTTTTACCGATTAAAACTATCTCCGTCTCCTCCAAACCTCTCACTCCATCACTCGTTGCTTGCACTGTCCGTGTGCAATGTATTTCCTGAATTCTTTTTCATTTAATAAGTACTTCCCAGACGATATACATCGGAATAAGGGATAGTACTAGTATCTCAACAATTTGAGTTCAATATATCCAATCCTGTTTCAAATTTGTGGAATAAATCTTAGCGTTCTTAATAATTGAATTGAGTTTTCAGTAAATATTTACGTAGCATGATTTTAAACAATATTATGTCATTGTAAAAATTTGATGCGGATTTAATCGGATCCATCCTCATGCGCTCTGTCCCAGCAAATTTTATTAAAATATCATTTGCGTTTCTCATATTGTAGTCGTTAGTTATATATAGCTTCATTGTATTCATATCTTCATGACGTAAATTTTTAAAAATGAATTTTCCTTTGTCCATGAAAATCAGTCCGTCTACGTTAAGTTCTTGAGCTATTTTATATACTTCAGATGTAGCGGTCATTTTTTGCAAGTTGTATATGGTCTTGTATGCTTTGGTTAGTATCCGTGGCATGCTCGTGCGGCTATTTTCGTAATCTGACACCAAATTATTATTATTATTTTATTTCTAACAGAAATAGCTGAAACGATGGAGCAGATCAACGATCCTTCCCCATGTCATTTATATGTGGTGTACACGTTAGTTTTAACTTCCCAGTATATGGGAAGTTCTTGTAATCGCCTCGAAAATCGAATTTGAAATTTTCAACATTTCTTTACGTTTTGAGGTCTATAGAGTATATATAAAGTGTTTTTAGAAAGGGAGATGTATGTGTGTGTGTGTGTACGTACGTACGTACGTTCGTGGACACTTTTTTCTACGAGCATAACTCACGTAAACAAAGTCCGATCGTCTTCGTTGAGGTGTCAATCGAAGTGACTTTGCAATTTTAAGAGCTGATTAGTTTTTGGGATACTTCGGTCGGGGGGGTTTGCTGTTTTGACCCTTTGAAGGTCATTTCTGTCATGCGTTATATCTCGCCAACCAAACATACGATTTGCATAGTAGAGGTGTCAATCGACGCGTATTAGCATTCGTGTTAATCTATCAAATTTAAAAAAAAATCGTTGGAGCCGTTTTTTAATTTAAGAAAAAAAAGTGCAAAAAATTAGGGTTTTTTTCATAAACAATAAACTTTTAACCTGATTTGCGTGATTCAGTAGAATATGTTTATAAAATTTATATACTCCAAACAAATTTTTTGTAGAAACACCATCAAATTTTTTTTTCATGATTACGTAAAAAATTAAATTAAAATTAAAAAATTATTAAAAGTCATCATGATTTTCAAGGTCATTTTTATCATTCACTATATCTCACGAACCAGATATAATATTTGCATCATTAAGGTGTCAGTTGACGTGTATTAACATCTTTGTGAAGTTTTTAGCATTATAAAAACTCGTTTCAGCCTTTTTCTTAATTTAATAGAAGAAAATGCAAAAAATTATAGTTTTTTTAATAAAAAATATTTTTTAACCTGATCTGCACAGCACAGTAATACCTGTTTATAAAATGTAAACATTCTTATCAAGTTTTGAAGAGAAACAGGCAAAATTTTTTTTCTTGATTATGAAAAAACTAAATGAAAAATAAAAAATCATTCAAAGTTACCATTTAAAGAGGGTTTATACGAATGCTTTTACTTTATTTTTTTTTATTCTAAAAAATTGTTGTAAATTCAATCAAAGTTTTAAAATATTTGCATAATTTGAGCAGATTTTAAATATTTTTTATAGTCTTTTAATTAAAAAAAATGCTTAAATTTTTAAAACCAACAAAAATTTTCAAGACCAAAAAGGCACCCACCGATCGATCCGCGTGAATATTGAATCTGTCCTCATCGACCAAAAACCTTACGTAATCAATGGACCCTCCCGTAGACGATATGATTCATATTAACTCATTCCTGTTACTGCTATGAATACCTCTCATTATTATTATTTAAAGTAGTACTATTTTCAAAATTTTTATTGTGTTTAATATTGTTGATGTTTATGTAGATATTACTGGGAAGTTGACCGTGTGGACCTCAAGGGTCGCAGCTCGCGGCTTGTTTATTTATCTTTTCAAATTTTTTATCTTCAAGAGCATTACAAGAATGAATTCAATTCATTTTCAATATCATTTAAAAGCCAATTCAAATTTTAAATAATGTACTAGACGTTATCCCGAGGCGCACTTTCCAGCGGCGGCATTAGCCGCGACAGATCACACAATGCTAGCCAACTGGAAAGCACTAAACTAAGAGCTGTCAAAAGTTAAAACTCATGTCGCAGAATCGTTAATTTTCAACATTCGCTTAATTTGCGAATAATCTCGTGAATTTATTGTGGAAAAGTCATATAATCCATATATTGAGCAAGTTATATTGATATCGAAGTGAATTTGTTTCAATTGAGTGTGCCTGAAGGCAATTAAAGCCGCAAACATTATCCCGGTTTTGCGCAACCAAGATGGAGGACGAAGTGCTGTTGAGCCGGCCGACCGACAGGCGATTGGTGAACGATGACAGCAGTTTACCTTCAGGACCGCCGGGCGCCGAAAATGATTCCTATGATGTTGGTGAGTTGAGATCCATGCCATTTGATTGTTTCGCTACCAAAAATTTCTACCTACAGAAAGCATTCGTTAAATTTATTGATTACGATAGTGCTGAATACAATTGTTTATAGATGTCTGCAAAAATATATCTGGTTTCCATTTATGCATTTCCTTTCCGAAAATCTAACAATTCAGACCATAAAAGTCGAATTGGCTTAGTTGAGGACAATTAGGGGTTTTTCAGGGGATAATGAAATTAATCTAGGGTTTCATCGCAAAGAATATCTGGCAACACTGCTTGGGCCCGCATGTGTATTGTATAATACATAGCTGCGGACATATAATTATAAATATTCATTATTTAAGTTTTATCATGGGTTAGAACCTCCTGGTCTATTCGACAACTTTCGTCTCTTAGTGTGCTTTTTGGTTAACGACTTGCTAACACTATCGTTGCACAATGTGCATACGAAACAAATTGACAGTCGTTATAATTCGCACATGTAAAATTATAAAATAGTTGAAATATAGCGAGCTTGATCCATCAACAAGCCAGCGGTGGTAGTGCTGTCTCGTAACGAGTGGCTAAATGGCAGCACCTGAAGAGGTGCCATTTGTTACGCCGAAACCACACTTCCCATATAAATATTCGTAGCTTACTAAAAGAAACCAATTTGTCAATGAATCCTTTGATATAATCCATTCCCCTAAGGCTAGTTTTTTTATCTGATTCAATGGCAATTGAGGAAAGTAGAGTGTTAGTCGATGCTACCTCTATAAGGACGACAGGACAACAAAGTCCCTCCAAAGGAATCTGTACTCCAAGAATCGAGTCAAACTAATTTTCTATCCCTTAATGTTCAAAAATGTCACAAAATGTCTTCCTCCTTAAAACCCAGTCTAATTGATCAGATCTGCTCCTTTTCAAATAAAAGATCTGGGTGTGATATTAAACCCGAAACTTTCCTTGCTTCAACTTCCTGCTTTGCAATCCCGCAGACTTCTTCTAGATGAGTCTTTTCTGTTTCAAATAAACTCTAACCTCTCTGATTGGTTAGAGTATTGTATTTTAGAACGCCCTGCTTAAGACTGAGGCTTTCTACCATTCGCCGATGTTTCGGCTCCCCCGAAGTCACAAAATTCTGCAACTTGGTCCGTTTCCTCACTCACTCTACATTTACAGGGTGGGCCAAATACAAGTTTCTTTTTAAAAATGCAATAAAATGAACGAAATTAAATTTTTTCCCATGTATTATGGCTTCATTAGTAAGAGAAAACATTCCCATTAATGATGAAACACAACTTCATTCAAGTGGTTGCCTCGGCTGGCTTCGCAGTAGCGCATTCTGTCACTCCTATTTTCCATGGTTTCGGGCTGTAGCTCACGGATTGCTCGGATGATATTGGCCTTAAGTGCTTGAATTGTTTCTGGGTTGTTGGCATAACGTCGTTGCTTCACGGTTTCCCGGAAAAAAAGTTCAAAGGGGTCAAATCGCAGCTACGAGGCGGCCAATTGACATCGCCAAGACGACTGATAACACGATTTGGGACTTTGGTGCGTAAAAGATCGATTGTGACTGTGTGGCATGGCGCGCCATCCTGGATGAACCAAAAGTCGTCCAAATTCATGTCTTCAATTTGAGTAAAAAAAAGTCGGATAACATGGCTCTGTATCGTTCACCGTTGACCGAAACGTTATTCCTAGCCTCATTTTCGAAGAAAAATGGTCCAATGATGCCACTACTGCACAATCCACACCAAACTGTCATTCTCTGTGGATGCATTGGCTTCTCGACAATAACGTGCGGGTTTTTCGAGTCCAGATGCGGCAATTTTGTTTGTTAACGTAGCCTCCGAGATGAAAATGCGCCTCGTCAGAAAAGATGATTTTTCGCCCAAAATCGTCCAATTCAAGCTGCTCTAAACTGCGAAGCGGATGGTCGTGCGCTTTCAATTGCTGAGTCAATTGGACCTTGTGAACGAATAATCCGAGGTCTTTGTGCAGAATTCTCCTCAGGCTAGTGCGTGAAATGTTGAGCTGTTGAGATCGACGGCGAGTTGATGTTCGTGGAGTGAGTCTCACACTCTCGGCTACAGCAGCCACATTCTCGGCTGTGCGCACCGTATGACGACGGGGGCGGGACCATGAGTGTTGTCCACTAACATGCCAGTCTCACGAACTTTTTGCACAAACTTGTGTACAGCAGGCGCGGTGGGCTTCATTTCGACCAAAACTTCTTTTAAAAAAAACGCACTGTTTAGGCTACACAGCACTCACTTTGGAAGTAAGTTTTCAATATTTCTCAACGTTTTTCAAGTGTAAAGCGACTCATTTCGTTCCGCGGAGGTATGATACTGACTTTCTGTCAAGATTTCGAGCGGGAAACAGCGTTCATTGTCAAAATAACCTATGATTTAAAAAGAAACCACTAGATGGCCCATCCTGTATAAGCAGTGTAGTGCCTTAACCTCCGCATTTATGAAACACATCTTTAATATATTTATTCGTCCATTTACAATTCCAATTTAACTTAAAACGTTTGATAACGAAACGAGGAGATGACAAGTTGCCGTGCGCGCGCGTCGGCGGTCGAAACTGAACAGGACGAGATTTTCCTTTTTGGTTCTCGTCTTTGACGTCTAGGTGCGCTGCTGTCGCAATGTCGTTCCTACAGGATCCCCCTACAGACAATTGTACATTGTCGATTGATGTCTTCGCTCAGCTGATCAACACTGATCACACGTTATCGCGAAATGCGACTCGTTTAACATTGGGTCCTGCGTAGGTTCTTAGCGATGGGCGAGGTGTTGTAAAGTCGTCATTGTCGCCTTCCCGAACGGTATATGCAGGCTTGAGTCGTTCCGTGTTGATTGTTGTATGTCGTCCATTTAGTGAGATGACGAAAACACGATCGTTTATCCGCTCAATTACTTCGTGCGGCCCCGTGTAGGGTAGTTGAAACGATTTTCTTCCGTCTTCACGAAGGAAAACATGTGAGCAGCTATGCAAGTCCTTAAAGACAAACATCTTTTCAGCTCGATGATGATCGACTGGTGAGGCACGTAATTGTTGCATATCTTTTCGAAATTTTTTCGACAAAGATTTGTGGATCGTTGGGCATTTCTTCATCTACCCATAGTTCACCTGGTATACGCAGAGTTGTTCCGTACACTATTTCAGCGGGTGAGCATTTTAAATCTGTCTTGATGGCTGTTCGTAATCCCAGTAGCACTGTTGCAAGTACTTCCGTCCATCGTGACGTATCATGACATTTCAGTGCGGTTTTCAAGGTTCTGTGCCAGCGTTCTACCATTCCATTGGCAGCGGGATGGTACGGTGAAGTTCTGGTGCGTTTACATCCAGATAGATGTGCCAATGCCTTGAACAAGGAGGATTGAAATTGCGATCCTTGATCCGTCGTGATGGTACTAGGTGATCCAAATCTGGAAATCCACTGCGTATAGAATGAAGTTGCCACCGTGTCCGCCGTTATGTCCTCGATGGGTACGGCTTCTGGCCCACGTGTAAAACGGTCTGGATGTGAGAGTTGCGTTGCTTTGGCGATCATTTGTTTGCTCGCTTCAAATGTTTTCTCTGCTTCGATGGTCCACGGAATTTTTCTTTTATCGTTCCTGCGACTATCAGTCACGAAGTTGTTAAGTGGAGCTAAAGTTGACGCTGCGTGGCTTAGAAACCTTCGATAGAAGTTCACGATTCCTAAGTATCGTCTTAGCTCAATGATCGTGGATGGCCTTTTAAATTTCAATATTGCCTCCACCTTATGTTGCAGCGGCTTTATTCCATCGGGTGTGATTTGATGTCCGAGGTATTCAATCTCGCTTACTCCGAAAACACACTTGGAAGGATCTATTTTCAATCCGTTATTTTTAAGGCGGTTGAAAATCATTCTCAAATGTGTTTCGTGCTCTTCAATCGATGAAGATGCGATTAGAATGTCGTCGAGATAAGCAACGGTAAAATCCATTCCACGTAAAACGGAATCCAAAAGTCGTTGGAACGTCTGCGCGGCGTTACGAAGTCCAAATGTCATGACTGTAAACTCATACAGTCCGAATGGATTTATAACGACCGTCTTTGGAATATCTTCTTCCGCTACCGGGACCTGATGGTATGCTTTAGCCAAATCGATTGTGGAAAATACCTTTTTACCAACTAGTTGCTGCGTGATGTCATGGATATGCGGTACCGGATATCGATCTGGCACAGTCACGGCATTGAGGCGGCGATAATCTCCACAGGGACGCCATTCGGAATCCTTCTTCTGTTTGAGTAGTAATGGACTGGACCAGGGACTACTTGATGGTCGGCATATTCCTTGTTCCATCATTGCTTCAAATTCGGCTTTTGCTGCACGGAATTTGTCTGCTGCAAGGCGTCTCGGGCATTCCTTCGTGGGAGGACCTTTGGTGGGTATGTGGTGAACTACTCCATTTTCCACAATTTTGGCGAGTAGCGTTGGAGTGATAAGTTCCGGAAAATCGACGAGGATCGCATGAAAATTGTTCGCAGGATTGATGGTGGACACTCGTGACCTGATGCCGTTGAAGCTTGTCGCAAGTACATGGAGCTTCGTTACGCGATCAACAAGTTTTTTGTTTTTCACGTCCACAACCCGGAATGTTTTAGGAAATCGGCTCCTAAAATTGGTCGCGACACATTTGCAATCACAAATTTCCACTTAAAGAGTTTTCTAAGTCCAAGGTCGAACGTGAGGAGTTTAGCACCGAACGTTTCGATGCGCGTTCCATTGGCGGCGAAGAGTTGAATATCGGACGTAGTTTTGTTACAAGTGGACTTGCTTTGGGGAATGACAGAAATGTCTGCACCAGTGTCCAATAAAAACTTATATCCGCATTTCCGGTCACGGACTAACATTCGGCTTGTCTCATCCTCGTCGCCGCGGGTCGCGTCTAGCGGCGACGAGGCCACTTGTTTTCCGAAGGCTTCGAAAAATTACAAGGAACACGGCACTTTTTAGCATTCGCACCGTAAACGCGATGGTAAAAGCATATCCCTCTCGATTTTGAGCGTGATCGTGCTTTAGTCTGGACTTTGGACGTGCTTCGCGAAAGTCTTGCGTTTAGACTTTCCACCTTTGGTGATGAACTTCGCGGGACACTAACACCAGCGATTTCACTTGTAAAGTCTCGTTCACGTAGAATTTTGTCCGCCATCTCGATTAGGCTTGTTACCGACACATGTGAAACCACAGCTAGCACTTCACAGGCACGCGAGGGTAGTTTTTTCAGCCAAAAAATCTTGAGAGCATCCTCACTTAGTTGCTCTCCAGCTAGCGCTTTCATCTTGCGCCACAACTGGGAAGGCTTTGCGTCGCCAAGTTCAACTTGCGACAAGACTTGTACAAGCTGATTTTCCGGCGAATCAGAGAATCGCGAAATCAAAATTAATTTGAGCGTCGCGTATTTATCTGTCGATGGCGGGTTTTCCAACAGATCCGCGACTTCTTCCATTACGGATAGATCAAGTGCGGCGATTATCGCGTGAAATTTCGTATTGTCTGTGTAAATTTTGTTTACCACAAACTAAGATTCCGCACTTAAAAACCAAAATTTTGGTTGTCGTTTCCAAAATGTCGGAAGTTTCACGTTTTGAATTGTTTCCACTGTTGAAGGCGATATAGAACGCAAAGGAACACTTGGGCTCACAGGGGGTTTAGGCACAATGTTTCTATTTTCGGTGGCGTCACTTCCACTGGGCGTCGCTTGTCCTTCCGCCATTTTTCGTTAGTGAGTGACGCGCGCGTCTTCGAGAGTTCACGTCGGCTATTATCACGTCGGGAATTATCACGTCGGGGTCACCAATATGTAGTGCGTTAAACTCCGCATTTATGAAACACTACATTTATCTTTAATATATTTATTCGTCCATTTACAATTCCAATTTAACTTAAAACGTTTGATAACGAAACGAGGAGATGACAAGTTTCCGTGCGCGCGCGTCGGCGGTCGAAACTGAACAGGACGAGATTTTCCTTTTTGGTTCTCGTCTTTGACGTCTAGGTGCGCTGCTGTCGCAATGTCGTTCCTACAGCAGAACGTAAAGTGTACATTTTCTAATTAGTTTTAATATGCTTTGTATTTGTTTACTTTTATTTTTTTCTTGTCTTGTAATTGGACTATGTTAGTCTGTAAGATGAATTCTTAAATAAATAAAACTTAGTTCTACGTGTTGGTTCGTCATAAGGTAATGCCGTTTGCAAATTACAATAAATGGACAGACACATTCAGCAATTGTTTAACATTTGTCTATTCGGTTAGCAAACAATTTGCTGAAATCCGCGCAGCTTCATAAACGTTTTCGCTAATTTTCTAGCAAAAATGAAGAAGCACAAATTTCAAGTCTTGGAAATTTATTAAATATGCACCCTTAAACCACATTTACCTATAATCAAAGAATATCACGCCTCAACTTGTCAGTTTTTCGTTACTTTGCATCAGTATACAACTCACCTACGCCAACACACCATATGTGAATTGAATCCAAATGATCATTCAAATATTCGATTGTCTTGATTTGTGTTAAAATATCGACGGTCGACGTGAAACTGCATGCCAAATATTTTGCTTGTGTTATTTCGATTGCACGGCATTAGCCAACGAACATCGTTGCGTCCTGCCAACTTTATTTACGTTCCATTATTCTTCCATATTAGTTTCAAATGTAGAGTAGTTATTTTCGAAAATATGGAAGAGTTTAATAAAAACTGTAATTTCTACGCCATTTTGTTTCGAATAAAACGTAAAATTTCGCGTATTTTTATTATTTTTTCCAGCCCAAAAAGATTCATCAGCGCAGAAAAAAGATTCAAAACCCATAAACCGAGACCCAAGACGCCGTTCGACATCACGTGATAGACGCTCCCGTAGCCGAAGTCGTGGGAAACGTCGCAGTCGTAGTCGAGGACGTGCATACAGTCCTCCACCCACAGGAAGAATGAGATATGGAAATAATCGTAACCGTCGTTCCAGAGACCGTACAGCCCGATCGCCACCAGAACGAAATAGATCTCGAGATCGAATCAATCGACGCGTGGATCGAAGTCGTTCACGCGATCGCTATAGAAATCGTCGATCGCGAAGTCGCAGTAACAGTCCGAATCAGCGACGTTGGAGTCCCATGCCGAAACCTCCATCTCCAGCGATGCCACCTCCACCACAATATTCCGTACCACAGTATGAAACTTATGGTTCGTATGGCAACCAGTACATGGGGCAATTTTCTGGCTATGATTATTCTAATCAAGTGCAAGTACAATACCCTGCAGCATATCCTTGTGATCCACAAACATGGCCG
This sequence comes from Oxycera nigricornis, assembly GCA_963942545.1. Classification (NCBI taxonomy): domain Eukaryota; kingdom Metazoa; phylum Arthropoda; class Insecta; order Diptera; family Stratiomyidae; genus Oxycera; species Oxycera nigricornis. The sequence goes on from OZ012662.1 coordinate 85,373,160, forward strand.
CAAGCGCCTACAGCTCCCCAAACAGCTCCTCCAGCGCCTGTACCCCAAGTAGCCGCTGTCGAAAATGAGGAAGAGCAAAGTAAACGCGACGGTAAGTTCATATTGGTCTGAGCACTTATTCAAAGCAATTTTTTCTCCAAGCTTTGCACTCTCACGTAGGTATTTCCATATAGTTTTTGTATTTGAAGAGTTCAGAAATTTATTTCTAATTCGAATATTATGTTTTCAACTTAGACTGGTGTATCCTGACTATTGTTGTCCTCTGCCTCTACTGCGCACTATCTCGTAGAGGTGTTGTTTCGAAAATAAATTTCAGAACAAAACAAGTATAAATGAAATGCTTTGAACAATTATTTTAGATTCGAAATATACGGTTTTATTAACAGATTTCCATGCTAAACGCATAGCTGATATTTGTATTGTTGTGTAATCAAAAATGCGTGGTAAGGCCATTAATGCGATAGAATAGCCACCGAGTTTAAGTAGTGAGCATTATAATAGCACCCTTCAACATTTTCTCATAGTCATTCTCTGTTTCGAATTTGATTTTAGCTGCGATCGCGCAAGAAGCACAAATTCAAAGAGATCAACTGAAAAAGCAACGAAGCGACTACTTGAAACGCGCCGCAGCCCTCAAGCGTGAGATGAAAATTCTAAAAGATCAGCGTAGCGATCTGGTGTCTACCACAGCACCACCGTCGCCGACAACAAAAGGATTTGTAGACGAGAATGATCGTTTGCAGGTAATTTAGACTTTACAGATTTTTGCACGAGGAAGTTGGAATTCTTAAAAATTAGAACTAGATGTTTGAATGACAGCGATTACATGCTATTAAAATTCGATTAAATAGGGTTTGTGAATTTGTTGAACCAACATTTTAATTTTTTCAATTACATTTCAACAGACAGATGAAATTTAGTCGCGGTGTCTAGACCTCGAGCCTATTATTAAGAATTCTCGCTTAGCTTTAATTATAAGCATACTTTCTATCACGATGCATCGCGAATAAATCAAACTTTTCCACAGCTACTTATTGGTCCTTTTATTACAAAAAATCTGATATTTTGTCACTGTGCTTAAGTATTTCATAATCCAACATGATTTCCCCAAAGTCGTCACAAACGTTATGATCAATGGCACATTTTTGGTTTCGACTTGGTAGACAAAAATATCGACGGAGCTTTTCGTGTAAGTGGAGATGCAGTTGGAGATAATTAATAAAATGTGCAGGCTATCATGTTGGCCTTTCTGCATTTAGAATTAAGATGAAATTTTCCTATGTATTCATTGTATTGTAAACAGGACTTCATTGATACTGTAGTTATAAAATGTAGCACTCTACATTATACGCGGCTAACATAAAATGTATGAACAATCACTGAAGTTCTGATAACATTAGAATGTTTTGTAAGCCTCTAGTTGTAAAAGACTGACGAGTGAGCACATCAACCTCGCTGTTCAGCTGTTGTCAATATGTAACTGCGGACGCATTCAATAAAGTTACAGCTTGAGATGATGGGAAAGCTCAAAAAGAAAGTAGGGTATTGTACCTCGAATCCGGCAACTGCTACCACTTCTACTACTAAACAGGATTGAAACCAAAAAATTGAAATATACTTTGTAACATAGTCGGTAAAGTTTCGAAAATTAATTGAATTTTTTCCCCATACAGAGTCAAATTCAAAAGAAGCTCAGCACCATTGAAAATGTTATTGACATGCTGTCGAGTATTATTGGTGAGGAAAAGACAACCGTTTCACCTGATTCTCAGCCTGGGAAAAAGCAGACAAAGAAGACGAAACGCGAAGATGACGGGGATCGCAGTTCATCATCACCGGAACGGCTGAAGACAAAACTGATTGAAAGTATGAAGTCGAAAAGAGACAATGGGAAAAAATCCAATGAGAACAATGTCGCGATAAAAGTCGAAAAGGTGAAAGATGAGCCAACGACTAAAATGTAAATGTTAACATCATAAAATTATATGATATGAATACGTTGCTTAATCTGTATTTCTTTTACGACAGGCAAGCGGAAAGTTCTACAGTTCCAGTAAAGAAAATCAACTTTTCGTTTTATGATCCTGAAATGCATTGGTGTATAACATGTGACGTGTTTCCAAAAACAGCGAAGGATTATCTGACGCATTTACATTCGGACGCGCATTCGAAGAATTCTATAACTCAAGAAACGCCATGGCACGAGAAAGCAGTAAATGATGTGAGTATTGACGAACATAGTTCAAAGTAATATGAGTGTAGACATTACATTTCCTGTTTATAAAGCGCTGAATTACTCAGCCAACCTTATGCCACGAGAAAACCTAGTATATCTGTAATTTGTATAAAATATAGAGATTGAAAAATATTAGCACGTTGGAACGTCAAACTAATCCTCGGCTTTTGAAGAGTCCAATAAACGACTTGTACATTTGCGGGCTAAATCTTTTGAGAGCTCTAGTTCGCATTATTGAGACGGAATATGGGACGCCCAAGAACGAACTGTTTGCGAACCGTTCGAGCTCACGGATCGGTATGAGTTCGTTGTGAAAACAATTACAAAGATCAGCTCGCGAACGGTTTGACTCGCACCTTAGATACCAAACATATTTATATAGAGAAGCTAACCCTACAGTTGTGCCCTTTCTACGAATTTCCCAATCAAAATTAGATGAAATGAAATGAAAAATTTGTTTAAATTTTGAAGGTAATTTATTCTTATTATTTATGGCAGACAGTTTTTTTACAGTTAGCATTTTTCTGGAAACATTTTTAAAATGTTTTTTCTCGATTAACATAATTGAAAACTGTCTGCTGCGTAAAATTTGATAGTCTTATTTTATATCTATAAATTTTTTAGGGTCTATTGGTTTATCTGGACTTAAAAAGAAAGTACTGTTTTATCGGAAAAATATGATTTTCTCAGGAGAGGTCAAAAACATTTCAATCCACATTTTACGCTCGTACTGAGCAGTCTAATTGACTTTTCTCATTCGATTCAATATATGTGATTCCGTTATACGGCAAAGAAGTCGAGTTTCTTTCGGTTTATGGCCTATTTAACTCAAAAATGTCCCATATTCATTAGTTAACACCTCCGTATGAATTTCTGTTTTTTCGTTTGCGAGTACTGTTTCTTGCAATTTGTTATTGTTTTCTTTTTTCACGATGTACTGCAACGTGACAGCATTTAATAAGTGAACGAAAATGTTTACTAGTAGATGATAACAAGAAATTTCTTCTGAGGAAATGTATGAAGCTTCTTCATCGTTCTCGGCTGTTTCATTGCATCCAAATCCTCCATAGAAACAAACAAGTATTAGAGCACCAATCGAAAAAAAAACACGGAACCGACCCAAAATGTAAATAGCCAGTTTTGACACTTCTCATTTAGATAGGGAGCGCGGTTTCGGGATAACGAATGGCTTCCTCTTCAGGTGCTGTCATATGCCATTCGTTATCAGACAACACGACCACGGGTTAGACACCAACCATTAATCTGGAACAAAAGAACCTCCATTAATGTGCAAAAATAGTGTTAGCAAGTGGCTAACCAACAAAAGCACACTAGTAGGCGATTTGTCTCGACTAGAAACGGAGGTTCAAATCCAAAAATAAGAATCACTTCTCATTTATTGTTTGATATTCAATATATTTATTTTGAGTAATCTTCATAAAAAGATTCTCACTAACGTTTAATTTAAAATGTCTATGTGACTATTGTAAATAATCGAAATCTTTGGAAAGGAAACACTATGATAAATTTGAGTATTTTAGTTTGAACTGAAAGTATTAGTTTAGTTTAAAACAAAGAAAGCCACGACGAAATTTTTTTAGCAAACAGTATGTTCTAAGGAAAGCAAGGGATCCGGTTATAGGTAATCTCGTGCAATAAATTTTCCACTACAGTAAAACTCGCTTAAGTGCATTATGAAAAGTTTCCATATTTTTACTGCACTTATCCGAAATGGGCACTTAACCGTTTTCGGCTATATGCACTGATGAATCTTTTAAATGCCTCAAAATAGGCAGTTATCCAAAGTGTTTACATTTTCTGCAAAACATTAGCTTTATAAAATTTAAAGAAAAAATATCATCTTCATCTTATTAATTTTTATTGAGAATAAAACGACGCTATGCTTTAAGACAGAAATGTGAAAAAAAAAAATTCTGTTTTTCGTTCAATTTAAACATGAATTTGCAAAGTTAAATAAAAGATGGATTCTTACAATGATTTAAAATAATCCGTAAGCTTGGTCTGCGTTAAATATTTTTGTTGGGCTTCAAACATTTTCTCTTCTATGTCTTCTAATTGAAAACTATCTATATTTTTCGATGGAAGAAAAGCCTTAAGGTATGAAGTGCTGTCAAAGCATCTTTAAAAATTGGTTCTTTATCAGCATCAGCGTTTTGGAGAATACACCTCTCTTCATCGCTACTTTCATCCGTAACGATTTGATTTTGATTCTGAATTTCGGCTGTTATTTCACAATCTGTGAGAAATCTGTGGCATTGCAAATCGTTATCGGAATTAACGTATTTTCGGAAGTCTGAGTTTTCTAACAAAGTTTCTCCAAAACCCCTTAGCGTTTCACAATAAGACTCTTCATTGGATCCAGCATTTGTTGGCACGAATCCTGCCTGTAATTCAAAATCAAAGAATTCTCCAGAAATACTAAGCGTCTAATTTAAGGTTTTGTACCTTTGCAAAATAATTCATAATTGTTTGATTTTTTACCAACCACCAAGCACGTTTTACATAAAGCATTGTATCGTACAATGTAATCGATTTGATGAAGAGTTGTATGGAAATTTCTCTTTCAATTGCAAGAATTTGTTTTCGCAGTAATATTTGTCTAAAATAGGTTTTAAAAGATTTAATGACACACTGGTCTAACGGCTGCAATTTCGCAGTGGTATTTGGCGGAAAAAAAGTGAATTTCAATATTGCCTAGTTCCACGTTGATTCGGTGACATGAAGCGTTGTCAACAAGCAACGTTATTTTTCTATTCGCTGCTTTCATTTCATCATCGAGCTCTAACAAAATTTTATTCCAAATTTCTGTCGTCATCCAGGCGTTTTTATTAGCACAGTACGGAAGTGGTATATTTTTTCCTTTAAAGCATCGAGGATTTTTCGAAGATCCAATCACGAAAACTTTTTTAAATGTTCCAGTGGCGTTGCAAAGAAAGAGGAGTGTTATTCGTTGTTTTTGAGATTTCAACCCAGTTAGAACGTCTCCTTTGTAGGCTAGGGTACCTTTCGGCAACGCCTTATAAAATAAACCACTTTCATCAGCGTTGAAAATGTTGGCGATATCTCGTTTTTCCAAAATCGTTGGCAAAGTGTGTTGTAAAAAGTTTTAAGCACTTTCCTGGTTGACCTTGGCCGTGGATTTTTACAAATTTTATATTTTCCCTTTTTGCCAACGATAAAGCCACCCAGTCGAAGGGTTGAAATCAGATTTCATTTTTATAGCCAATTCTTTAGCTTTATTTAGCAGAAGAGGTCCATTTAAAACAGCGTTTTGACTTCGGCATTGATCAAACCAGATTTTAAGTGCTTTTTCTACGTTTTGATGTGAACCACTTCTTTGACGTTTAATTTTCGAGTTTTTGGACGCAATTTTCTTGATTTTTTCTTTTTGTTTTAGCATTCTATTAATCGTGGTTCTATTGCATCCATACTCTATTTCTATTTTAGATTTTTCATTTATCTTAATCTGATTAATTATTTTTAATTTTTGCTGCGCAGTTAAAGTAACCAGCCTTCGGCCCATTATTAATTCAGATGTAATTTCAACTAAAATGTAAGCGCAAACACAGATGATATTGGAACGAATTTGGGATAAATTAACTTCTTGCATTTACATATGTACATACATATGTGCATAATTGGAACAACACATTATTAACAAGATATGCCCTGCAAATTCACTAATACCGGAAAGGGAATCTTAAGCCAGATTAAAATTACATATGTGTAACACATTTTCATTAGAGCTTTTGATGCATCTTCCAAAGCCTTACAAATCTCATCAAAAATACACAAATGTAAAATGTTTCTAATAGGTAACTTTAAAGTGCTTTATAAGGTAGGAAACATTGATCAAAATTCGATTTAGGTTCTCAAAAATCTTATGAAAACTTACTTTTCCTTTCTTCGGAGTCATATATTTTGAATTTACGTTACATATACTGTGTACATATGCCAATGTAAGGAACAAATACTCGTACAAATATTTTTTTAAATCTGTAATTACTTACATGTATCAAATACGTAACCAAAACGCGGAATGAATCACAAATGCGTGCAAGCAAAGTTTGACTCACAACTCGAATGATTGATCACTTAACCGAATATTTTTCTATGAATTGTGCTTATAAGCTTCCAAGAAAATGATGCACTTAAGCGAAAAATGCAGTAAAGCGAAATACACTAAAACGAGCAGATATGTATGAATATTTAGCAAAGAAAGCAGAAGATTGTGAGTTTGATGCATTTTTGCGTGAAATGCACTTAAACGTGATGCAGTTAAGCGGGGTTTACTGTATTTGAATGCAATTGCTGATGGCGATTAAGCATAATCTGATTCAATTGTTTTCTTCAAAATTATACCTTATTAAACATCCCAAAATTTACGATGGACTGTTGAACAGTTATTGTATTTTAGTTATTTAGCATAGGTTAGAACCTCCTAGTCTAGTTTTTGTTTTTGTTTTTATATTTTCGTGTGTTTTTTTCAGTGTCGTCGTAGTTTACGTCACTCATTTTTAAATCTTATAAAAACGGAGATCGCACAGAATGCAATATTTCAGCTGTAAAAACTGTTGTTTAAATCGTGGATTGGTTGCTAGAGCAAATATTATATTTTTTCTAACTCAAACCTTGCGGTTCCAATGAGTGTTTCATTTTCAATGTATCTTCACGATTATAACTTTGTAGATACATTGACACTGTTTTCAAGCGTGAGATGGATTCAGGTATTGAAGAACAAGAAAAACTGATGATTTTGCTTATTTATTCAAATGATTGCAAAATATCTAGGCATATCTTTAATGATTTCCGCTTGTCGCTGTATAGAGATTCAAAATTGATGTTTTTGTCATATATATACATACAGCTGCGGTAAATAATGGCACCATGACAAAGAAGCAAGTTTTCTTGAGGAATAAAAATCAAATTAATCAATGCAATCAACTTTTAGACACATCAACAAACACATTAAGCTCAAAAGGGAGACTCACAATAACGGCATATCTTCTTCTATGTAAGCCAGCATCACTTTTTCCAGTATATAAACATAGACGTGTTGATCCACCATAATTTTTATCCAATGTATGGGGCCAACTCCATAGTAGGAAATACAAGTCCATACCATGATGCTTGAACCTCCGTGTTTAATAGTTTTGGTCGTGTATTTAATGTTGTATTCTGCATTCTGTTGGCATACATCACAATTTTACTCTCATCTGTCCATAAAACGTTCCTCTATCTCTCCACTGGTCAGTTCAAATGTTGTTTTGCGAAGCTTATACGATTTTTTGCGTGCTTAGCAGTTAAAAGGGACACTTTTCTAGGGCTACATACGTTTAAACCATGCTCTCCAAGTCGGCTGCGAACTGCTTCAATACATGCTATAATATTCAGACCCTTTTTGAGTTCCGTTGTAAACTTAAAAGGCTACTTTATACTTTGCTGGACCAAGTGTCGGACGAGTAACGGCAACATAATCTGTTTTCATCCTCGAGTTTCAGCTTTTGGTGCAAATATTATTGCATTGCGAATCATTTTATTAGAACAGTCAACTAGACGTCCAACTTCTGCATAAGTATGACCCTCTGCAAACATTATTTCAAATAATTTCTCGTTTTTCGACACTACAGTATTTTCCGCGACCCGTAGATTCGTTAATAATTTAAGAATTTAATATTTTTTTTGCAAATACCACATCAAATATAACCTGTAATATTTGATAGTTTATTTTGGAAAATTTAACACAAAAACCTTTTTTTCAACAGAAAAGTAAGAGCAGTGCTATTATTTTCACCGTAGCTATTCGTACTCTTTTCTTAAAATAGCTTTACATAAAAAGAATCAAATCAGTACAAATGATCATATTCTTAGAAAGTGAACACACTGTGTAAAGTTATGAAACAGTTGCAGCTAGACAAATAGTTCCATCCGAGGTTTTTTTAAAAATTAGCTAAACTACTGACAGTGGTGCTATTTTATTACCGGCACTGTAAATACATAAGAAAACTGGTCGGTTTTGTTCGAAAAAACCATATATAATATGCTGAATTTCGTATAGTGCTGATGTTTTGAATACATTGATATTAAGATATATTCAATTCAGCTTAAATACTTGGTAGCTTATCCAGCGCCGAATGATTTAAATGTGTGACAATACATCGGCGCTTTGTTAAAATCAGTGTAAGGTTGGCAGTGTTTTGAAGAGCGTCATGGCTCACAACTTGAAGGGTGTGTACGAAACTTAGAATAGCTTTGACAATATTTGCACCGTTATCTCAAACAATTACATGTATTTCGTTTTATTTATCTTCCAATGCACAAAGTACGCGTCGCTAGGATGCTTCAACAGCAGTTTAGACTTCTTTGCATGTTACTTAAGAAAACAGAAAATATTTAAAACTCAAAACGCGAACGAGACTACATATTGAAATTGTATATGGCTTGGTTCGCTCGATAACCTCCGCCGCTGCCAAGGAGTCTCGCGACTTCCAACTTGCAACTTGACTCTCGAAATCGTGATTTAAATTGTCCTCGAGACTCTCGACGGAACTCTGGGACGTCCAACGATCAAAACTTGCTACCCAAAATTCACATTTAAAATATCCCCGGTTCTGTCGTTGATTCAGATTCTTCGTTGCCTGTAATTGTTTTTTTACATTCTCATAATGCTCAACATTTACCCGCCCTTTGTCATATTCACTATATATTTTAAAAACCAACACTAAAATCAAATTTTCGACTGACTGGAATCGATCCGGAGACTGCTCAGTGGACGACAGAGAATTTGCACCGAACTATCCCATGTTGAGGTCGACGAAATCATGATAATACTTGGACAAAGAAGATAATATTGATTCTACTTCAGCTTCAAGCGAGTGAACTGGTCCATTTCCGAGAGCGATCTGCTTATATACAATATCGTACGCACTTCATTTGCAACTCATTAATTAAACTTAAGGCAAACCCACACTTTAATTTTCTCTGGATATTTAGTGAATGAGTCGGCCTTCAATTTGAAGCTCTCAGAACGATAACCTTTGATGTTAACCTTAAGATTACCGTCAATCTATGCATAAATCCTCTACCACAAAATAGCTTTCATAGATTTAGGTTGTATTTCTGTATGCTCTTCTAGCATCAACTTCACACTAGGAGACAGTATCCTAAGAAGGCGGACGTGCAGAGGCACCCCTTTTATGGAACTTGGTGGTGGACAAACTGCTGTCAACAATAGTAGCGACTGGCTGCAAAGTCGTAGCCTATGCCGACGATGTTGCAATAGCAATATCGGGCAAATTCGTTAACACCCTACCTGAAAGACTAAACTTTGCCCTATGTATTCTTACCAAGTGAAGTGAAGATTGTGATCTAAAGATTAATCCGCAGAAAACGGAACTTGTGCTCTTCACGAGAAGATACAAAATTACAAGATTTGTCCCACCTAAACTTGATGAGACAAGTCTCGATCCAACACATCAGGTCAAATATTTAGGTCTGATTCTGGACTCCAAACACGGCTATTGAGCTATTGAGAAAAGGTGGGAACTGAAACCCTATTGGGTATCATGGCGCTATACAGCAATAGTGATACCAATTCTTCTGTATGGCGCGGTTATCTGGTGGCCAGCGATGGCAAAAACATCAAACGCGAACCTGATGAACAGGGTCAGAAACATTGCAGCTATTGCAATCACCGGGGCCATACGCACTACCCCGACAATGGCATTGTTTACGCTATTAGATAGGCTCCCGACGAAGTTCCTTACGAAACAGTAGGCCAAGTGCTCTGCTATTCGATTGAAACCTCTAAATCTCTGGCATGATGAGAATATCGGCCACTCCACCATATTATATTATTAACGCCAGAGAAAGTAGACCTCACTCTTCTAATTCCCTACTTTCACCACGGTTTCCGGTCCGTCATCCCTAGCAGAGATGACTGGATCATGGAAAGAAGTAGGATACATGAATCGGTCGACATCTACACTGATGGATCAAAAATGGAGGGAAGAGTTGGCTGTGGCGTGTTCTCAGAACAGCTAGGCCTGAAACACTGCAGTGTTTTTCAGGCAAAGGACATCGCAATACATAAGGCAGTGGACTGGTTGGGAAATCAGAAAACTTCCATAAGAAATCTCAACATTTTCTCTGACAGTCAAGCTGCTATCCAATCATTATCCAACGTGTATACCTCATCCAAAATTGTAATGGAATGTCGCACACAACTGAACGCGATGTCGCTTCACAGTGAAGTGATTCTTTGTTGGGTACCGGGGCATAATGATATACCTGGGAACTGGGAAGCTGATGCCCTAGTTAGATCTGGCACTGAGCTCCAGGATTATACAGTAACACCCCAAGTCGGCCGTCCATTGGCCTCTGTCAAGCTAAGTTTCAAGTAGTATTATATAGAGGCTGCAAACAGGGCCTGTGTGCTGAAAGAAACCTGCACGACAAACAGGCAAACTTGACACGCACTGTGCTCCGAACGCACCAAGCGGCTACTCAACAGGAGTCTCGAAACATTAAGTTTCATCGTATCCGTAATGACGGGGCATTGCCTCATTGGCAGACACGCAGAAAGATTGGGCGGTCCCTTCAACGATTTCTGCCGCAGCTGCAGTTCGCAGGACGAGGAGGAGACGATCCAAAACTTTCTGTGTGAATACCCAGCACTATCCAGGAAACGAATGCAAACTTTAGGCTCACCTTTCCTGGACAGCGTCACGGAAGTAGCCAGTTTAAATATTAGCTACATAGTCGGCTTCATACGAAATCTAAATGGTTATCGTCACCCCACAGGTTTTAGTGCCTAGGCCTATCTTGGCCTAAGAGAGCAGCCTTTTGACAAAGGGGACTGCCACTACAACCAACCATGCTCTTCTAATCTTTCTTCTGTGTTTTTTTTTGCAAAAACAATCATTCCCACACTAAAATATCATTTATAAGCGAAACAATAATGTATAATTTATTCAAACCATGTGTATTTTTCAACCCTTAGGAATTTCCATCTTTTCCAAATGCACCGACCAAAAGAACACCTATTCGAGGATTACAGTTCTTCGTCCCATCGAATGGATGGTATTGCAAACTATGCAACTTTTGGATGGGCGACTTGCATTGCGCTTCGACTCATTTGAAATCCCGCACTCATTGGGATAAATATAATGTAAGTCGTCAAAAACACCACAGATTACATGAACTCGAGAAATTAAATAAAATCCTATTGTAATTTTGCAGAAATACACTGAACAAAATCCACATTTCGAAGTAGATTGGATGGCTGACAGACAAAAAATATTGGATGGAGTTCGTGCCAGTGAAGGTTGCGCACCGCCACCACCGCAAATAACGCCTGTTGTTTCGACGACCGGTATGGATTTATTGGAAAGTATTCCATTACAAATAAACAATCAGAAAGTCGTGAATTTAGATTTGGACAAAAAGGACAAAAAGAAGAAGAAAAGGTATTCTATTGAAATGATTTCTTTGAAGTAAACTTTTTATGTAAATTCCATATTTTCAGAGATGAAAAGAAAGAGAAGAGAAAGAAAAAACGTTCCAAGAAACGCAAGAAATCATCATCATCGAGCTCTTCGTCAAGCAGCGATTCCTCATCAGATAGTGAAAAAGAAAAAAAGCCAAAGGAGAAAGAAGATCGATCCAATTCAATTCGTGTTGCAATGCGTAAAATTCTAAACAACGACAGTTCGAAAGATGACCTTGAGGCGAGTAAACTACTAACTCTTAGCAAGCTGGAAGAAGTTAAATTAGCAGCGAAGGTCGCTGGAACTGCATCCGTCTTGTTAGGTGCAAAAAAAATTGCAGACAGTAATAAGAAAGACGAACTAATAACGCAATGGAACGTACCGCAACCGATTATAAGTGAAAGTGAGAAGAAGCTTTTAGAGGATTTGAAAGGAAAGCTCAAAACAAAAACAGCTACTGAAACACAAAAACCTACTTCGTCTGAATCGAACGATACTAAGAAACGTGAACGTAGCCCAAGTGGAAAATTGAATGAAGCGAATAAAAGTAAGATGAAGCGTCGTAGCAGAAGTCCCGCGAAGAGAAGCAGTAGTGTAGAAAGTGTGAAGCGCAGCAACAGCAAGGAAAGACGCAGTGCTAGTCATGATACTAAAGACAGACGCAGCAAAAGTCCAGAGGAAGTAAAAGGGAAAAGTATGGGCAAAAAAGAGCAGACCGATAGTCAAAATCTACAAAAGCGAAGCAAGAGCCGAGATCGATCTGACAAACGGAGTAGAAGTCGTGATCGCAGAAGCAAAAGCCGAGATAGGCGCAGCAGATCAAGAGGCAGAAGAAGTATAGAACGGGATCGCCGCAGCAGAAGCCGTGGAAGAGGTAATCGAAATCGTAATCGCAGAGGACGATTTTCGCCGGATCGAAGATGGAGACGAAGCCGATCACGTAGGAGGAGTCGTTCTCTGAAGAGAAGCAGATCGCCAAGAAATAGTCGATCGCCGAAAAGGGGAAGAAGGTAACAACACAGTCGTTGCTGATATTTTCAAATCAAATTTTTCAATGTATTTTCAGATCACGAAGTGGTTCTCCTAGATACGGTCGCCGCAGGTCGGGTTCCAGGTCTCGTTCGCGTTCACGATCCAGAAGCTATCGTATTGAAAAGCCAATTGTTCGCTTTCCAGAATTCCGACCCCGTGTGCCACCAAATGAAAAGAAATTAGCTAAAAAATCGGAAAATGACGCAGAAAATAAGAAGACGCCACCTCCAAAAAAGCCACCAACAACGCAAGCGGTAACAGGCAAAAAATTGCCCTTTATTGGTAGGATGCCAGTTTTTAAAAAGCAAAATCAAGGTGACGACAAGAAGGATGACGAACAATATGACGATAGCAGTTATGATCCAATGACAATGGGCTATGACCATTATGATCCATCTCATGTGGTTGATTATGATGACCTGATGCCAGATCCAATGCAGTATGTTACTATGATGGGTGCTCCGCCGCCGCCACCGTCGGGACCGCCACCAGAAGACGAAAAAGATATGCTTCCTCCTGGAATTGACGAATCTGAAGCGGATACGGTTCCGAAACCCATTAGCGATGCTCCTATTCCACGTAAAGGGCCGCTACCTAAAGATTTCCAAGAAGCACTCAATATTATTTTCCCTGGCGAAAGACGACCAGATGACGGTGTTAAGAACAGTTCCGAAACAAATGGAAGTCAATCAAAAGATGAATCCGACTCGAATTCAGCAGTCAGGCAACCAAACATGGAGGAAGAATCGGTTGATGATAATTCACTTCAAACTGATGATGCATCACAACACAGTTCAGGCGAAGCATTTCTAGGATTCCCTTCGGCACCCGTTTCATTTTCAGACATAACTCAAGATGTTCCTGACATTGCTTCATTGGTTGCTGCAGCTCCACCGCCGCCACCTCCTCCACCCTCAAATGCGGAAGATGACGATAGTAAAAATAGCAAAAGCGAAGTAGCTAAGCCGAAGTCCGCAAAAGATAACGGCTCAGCAGGTTCACCTTCGGAGGAAGAAATGCGAAGACAGGAAGAGCTGGATGACCTGGCAATGCTTGGGATTGATGCAGACGACCTTGCGGCACAGTGTATGTAAAAGTCACAAGGAGATTTTTAATTATTTGGTGGACATGACGCATCCAAAATATCTGAGCAGATTTTACACAATTGTTCAAATTGAATTTATATAGTTTACAAAAATAAAAGTTTTAAGCTTTGGAAAGTGACGAATTTATTTGTAATTTTACTCCAGGAATATACTTGCTAGTCAATTATTGGCGTAGAAGAATAGTTCTTCCTTTTAATTATTGTTATTATTTTTTTCATTTAAAACTTTCGCTGAATGGGTTTTCATTATGTCGTTTAAAAACGTTCCTTTTACCATTTATGTACGGACAGCAATTTTGTGTTAGCTTTTACGGAGAGTTTTATATTGTTTACATCGTTAGAAAGCTATCCATTTGTAACACCGGTGTAATCATCTTATGATAATAGTTGCAATCGTGATATAAAGGTAAAAATACAATTGACTTAACGCGGTTGCGTAGAGTTACAAAATGAGTGGGAATGCATGGTTTTTACGCAAAGGATATTTGAGAGTGGGCTCTACAGACGTGAACGAAGTTTCCTTCTATAGCAGCGTCGCAGAGACCGGTGCTACTGGATTAAATTATACTGTGAATAGTTTACCCAATTATTACAGCAAAATAAGAAGTGATGTAAAATATTGTAGTAAGTTATATTTATGAACTGGTTTGAAAATATTAACTCCACGAATGTATTTTTCGGGTAAGTGTTCAAATAAACATTGTCGAATTTATAATACATCGTCCCAACGCGACTCCTTTCACACAACAATGACCAAAAACAGACACTATTTTCGAAACCAACTTTTTGCAGATGTAAATGATAATGTAAAGAATATGAAAATCGGTTTCCTGATTGCATTTGAAAGACATAATTATATCACACAAATCTGGGATATAAGGTATATCGCCTCCTCGCGGTGCATCCTGAAAAACGTTAATTGATCTACCATGGCACGACCCGGCGGGTTACTATCTTGTCCTAGCGAGTATGTTTTGTACCGCTAATTGTGATATTCCTTTACCTTAGTACGCGAAAATGAAACCTTACAGAAATGGCTTTTAAGCTAACAGTTCAATTCGTCCCGAAAACTCTGGTAGGTCTTGTAGTACGTTCGAACATGTCGTTATTAGTTGCCCATAAAGTTCAGTTGAGTTCATACTTCTAATTAATTCCTTAACTGGCTCTGAGCACGTATCCATATCAGATAGTAGAGAAAGCGGCTGTGAGAAAGGAAACCAATTGTAATGACTACAAAAGTCACAATCGGCGCCAATCCACAGAGAAGGGAAGTAGACGAAGGTGAAATGTCGTTAAAGGCAAACTGCTTGTTCAAGCGAGCAGAACCCAATGAACCCCCCCCCCCCAGCTTCGATTGGATTCAGCTTCAAGACAACTATACCAGACGCTTGACCCACCTCAGGAATGTCCAAAATTAATGTGCATGATAGAGCTGAGGAAACGGCAAGCAAGCTGGCATACAAAACAGACGATGCACCCTCCAAGACCACCTCCAAATTAAATGTTATCAAAAATCTCAACTCCTCCGCATAGACGTACAGGATTAGAGGGGCTTCCTTCAGGATTCCAAAAAAGCTGGGAGCCGTTCGTTTCGACAGTTTTCTCGAGGAAAGCCGTCTTTAACAAAGAATCCGAAAAAATGTTACTTGAACATGCCTTGGCCATGAAAGAAAAATTTTGCGGTTTAATCGCTTGCCAACTAGCAGTACAAAATAAAACTAAACATGCTTTTAAAAACGGGTTTGCTGAGAGATACTGGCTTCATGGTTTTCTTCATAGAAATGAAGGTATGTTATCTATTAGACAACCAGCGGCAACTTCATATGCAAGAGCCCTTGGGTTCCCGTAGGACTGTATGCAAGAATTTTATTGAAAAATTGGATAAAATGTAAGGTGAAAAAATGCCCTCCATCCAAAATATTCAATGTTGATGAAACTGGGTTCTCTATAGTTAAAACTAAAGTTCCAAAAGTACTTGCAAGACGGGGGAATACAAATAGCTACCATAACGTTGGCTGAGCGAGGTTCTTTAATAACATTCGTTGCATGCATGAGTCCAGCAGTTAATTTCGTGCCTCCAATGATTGTGTTTCCACGGAAAAATATGACGGATCCCTTATAGACCAGAGCGGATCTGTTTTCAGTTGACTGTTGAGAGGGGGCACAAGTTTTTTTAAAACATTTCACAATAGCAATAAATATAAACAAAACGGGAAAAAAAGCTTCTTTTTATTTAATTTTTTTAACCACTAAGAATTTACTTAGGACCTTCATAATACGCATAAATTTTTATAATATAATATAACAGCACACAAAAATTTTCATCAAAATCGATTCAGTAGATTTCGCATAATAATTTTGCAATCTAAATTTATTTAAAAAAATTCAAAATTTTTAAAACTTTGCAAGTAGGACACTAAAGCATATGAAAGTTTGAAATTTTTTTCACATACTAAAGAGCACTTCGTCTATGAAATGCATTTTACAAAATTAAAATTGAATTATTAGGGCGGCCTCAGAATTTTTTGCTAAACTTGGTAATAAACCCTAAAATAGTGCTGGGCGGCTGCGGATTCAGTTAGTGGAAGCATAGTCAAATTATTATTTTTTACAATTTCCTTTTTAAAACTCAAACACCTTAGCTCATTCAAATCAACGGTTTTTTACCACCATAAAGTGCCGTTATTATTTTGAAACCAGCACTTTTTATTTGGTCTTGTGAGGAATTTGGCTGACTGGAGCAAAGGTGTATAATAAGCCAAATTCTTCACAAGACTAAATAAAAAATGCTGGTTTCAAATAATATCGGCATTCTATGGTTTGTGAAAGAGGCGTTGAAATAGATTTGAATAAAAATTAAATAAAAAAAAAGGTTTTTCTCCTTTTGTTTATATTTATCGCTATTTTGCGGCAAGGATACATTTTTTTATAACTATTAAACCAATTAAGAAAATTTAATTACACAACTTTTATTTCCTCACAAATTTGCTCTAAAGTGAATCGATTTAAAGTTAGAAGTGAGCAAAATAGGAAAAAAACGATTTTTTTTATAATTTTTAAACATTTCGATCTATTTATTAATGTTCCCGACTTTTTTAAGAGGGAGGACAAGTCATTTATTGTTATACAAAATATTCCACATTTCTGCAAAAATCAATGTGCCCCCTCCCCTCAACAGCCAAATGTAGTCGTTATTTTACAGATCCGCCCTGGTCTTACATGAGAGGTGCACCACTCGGGTCCTTTGGCAGAGCAAATCCTTCTAGATGGATGCAGACAAATCAGTTCACGCAATAGTTTGAACATTTTATTAAATACGTTCAACCTATTCCAGAATCTCCAGTGTTGCTTACTATAGTGAAGAAGCGTAAAAGTTTCTTCGAGAAAATGAGCGCGCGCTCTGCACTTACATTGCTGAGATTTTTGGTAACGAATACGTAAAAGGTCTAATCAGAAAGATACCCTCCAATGGATTTAGAATAGGAGGGTCTTAGCCATTCAATCGAAATGCCTTTTCTTTACCTCGCCTCAGCATCAGTGGACTCAGATTCTATCCTAATAACGCAAAAAACTCCTGGACCGTCTTCTTCTGCCGCACAATGCTTGGACCCATCTTCATCAAAAGTAGATAAAATAACTACTCCATTCGATATTTTTTCAGTGCCGACTTTGAAAAAAAGCTTCAATCAGATGATGAAAGCGAGGGAAACTCTCCCTATAAAAAGGAGTTGAAACACGAAAGGCTGCAAAAAGTAAGAATTAAAAAAGGCTGAGCTTAGAAAAGAGAGCACTGATGCTGACAGTGACGATTGTTGCGATTCTCGTTTTTCTGGATCCTGTTATTCGCATAAACAACCAAACGACACCGATGTTCCTTGCTGCTTTTGTGATGGTAAATATAGCCAGGATAGGACGGGAGAAGGGTGGGTACAAAAATACCTAATATGTGAGTGTTGGGTGCACTCTGAATGCGCAGGATATGAAGCAGAAGACTATCTTTGTGATTGCTGCAAATAATTGTTAATGAAACTTTTTTGATCTTTGGATATATTCTTTTTGAATTTGAAGATTTATATTTTTGATAAAAATTTTATTTTAATTGTTATTATTTTGTTTACAATAAGGATGAATTATTATTTGTTGAATTCATGAACTATTTATGAAGAAATATTTTTTTTTTGGCAATTAAATATGACTTTTCATAAATTCTCCTGAATTCATTAGGAGATGTTGATTTGGAATAGTATCTTCCAAATTACCTTCCACGTAAGTCCACTTTTAGTTCAAATCAATTTTTCAAATGAATGTTTTAGTCCCATTGTTAAATTCTTGAAATGATAAATAGTGAATATATTCTGATATTTATTAATGCATCCATCTCTACTTCATAAAAAAATATCATTCCCAAACAACAAAATGGTATTCAAAATATGCTGCACTTTCTCTACATTTGATAAACAAAAGAGAAGAGCTAAGATTCAAACGTAGAAAAATGTATTAGTTGTTAAGACAGAACTTCCAATTGCAAACTGACGCTATAAAAACAGGTACTAAATCCCATATGGACATACGAAATCCAGCTATATGTTTGCACTAAATCAAGCAACCTTAAAATTATATAAACATTTTGAAACAAGATATGAGAGATGATTAACGATGACCTCTTCAAGGACCTAGGAATGGGATAAGTCGTCAGATTTGCACGGAAGCATCAAGACAGACTACACAACCACCGAAACATGGCGAGGTAGGTCAGGATCAAACCATTTAAGTTTGGCCACTTCGATATAAACGAATGACCCTGGCAAAATACCCTGTTTTCGTCAAAATTGAAAAACATTCATTCCTACAAGGACCACAACGAACCCACTACAATCTGTCTACCGTAAGAATTTGAAATAGCGTCGACATGATTCCTATAAAATATACAATGCATACAAATAAATAAAAGTTAAATTTATTGATAAATACAGTATACAATATCTAATTAATTCAAAGGCTTCTAAACTGCGTATCCGCTTTTTATGTCACAAGTTTTCCTCCGTTTTGACTTCATGTCTATAAACTTTCGTTCGCTTATCATTTCCTTTTGATACCCTCCTGTATAAGATGTTGATTTGCTTCGCATCCTTTTCGAGGTACCATGCTGATAACCAAATTCACGCTGCCCTTCCATCGAAAAACGTTTGCTGTTGTAGTTCTCAGCTCGCTTCACATTGATCCGTTGTTTTAAATTATCAATTTCTTCCAGAATATATGCTTCAATGATTGTTATACAGTGCAAACACGTCAACAGTCGAATATCACCAGTATAAAGTTGACCACTTGCTACCAAATTATTTCGGATTCGTGTATCCTTACACGTGTGAATTTTATAACCGTCCATTTTGATAATAAGTGTCAACTGACTTCTAGCGAATGATTCTTATGATGCAACAGCACAGGTATTTATAATCCAGGTATTAGATATTTTTATTTGGAACCTAACAATTTCAGTTTTAATTTGATCCTTGAAGGTTACATATCTGGTTCCTTTATCCTCTCAAGAAGGGATATAATTATTATATCTCTTTAGTGGAAGAACATTACACGAACCATCTCAAATTTAATTGAAACTCATTCTAGTTTTATTTTGTTGACAATTTCTTGAAATCTTTTTCCACTAAGATTTAATATATGTTTGGTTGTTTGTTTATTATCTTTTTTCATGACGATGGAATTGCTATTTTGATGGTGAAAAATTATTGAAGATTGATCGGAATTATTTTCATTAGATACAAGATCTTCAGGACATTTTCTTTCCAGCAACAGCTTGAAAAGATCATGACAAAACAAACTGTTTGAGCTCATTATTAAGATGTGGTCTATTATGGAAAGTAATATTCAGATTACTTCGATGGAACATTGTAAGATAAGCATTTAATATTTTTTGGGATATATATATATATATATATATATAAAGAGAGGGACATTATCCATATGCCTAGAAAATATATAAATTGGATTTCTTTATCAATATTTGAAAAAAATATATTTTCCATCAAAGGAGAGTTATATAAGAAAATATTCTTCCAGAATGGGAGGTTAATTTCCAATTGTGGACTATAATTAACGATTGACCCCATTCACAATTTGACTATCCAATGAAATTCCTACCGGAAAAAAGTTGAAAAATAACGATTAATTACACACAAAGATTTGTAATTTATGTTCGTCATCTTCGCTTGATCCTCCTTCATTAGATACAAGATCTTCAGGACATTTTCTTTCCAGCAACAGCTTGAAAAGATCATGCTGCACAAAACAAACTGTTTGAGCTCATTATTAAGATGTGGTCTACTAATGGAATTTCATGTTCGGGGTGACTTAACATGGTAACGTTTGTTGAATCCAAAATAGCACAGTATATTCTAATAAATCCTGCTTTGAAACAAACAAAGTCAATAGTATCAGGGTATTACTGACAGAGGCGTGATTCACCCTGTGCTTGTTCTCCTCGCATATTTTATCTTTAATTCTTTTTAACTTCCCTGTACCCTGTGGGAAGTTATTGTAATGGGGTCGATTTTGCGAATCCCAAATTTTGACATATCTCCACGTTTTAAGGTCTTTAGAATCCAAATCCATCGTTTTTAGGGAGATGTCTGTGTGTGTATGTGAATTCGGTGCGTTCGGAATTGTTTTTCGTCTCGATTATCTCAAGAACCAAAGATTGCATTGACGTGCGACGCGTAATTACGTAACTTAAAACTGAATGAGTTTTCAGCAAAATCGGTCAAGCCGTTTTTTATTTAGGATGAAAAAACGACTAAAAATGGCTTATTTTGAAACTGTTGAAACGCACTATTAATTCGTGCATATCCCAAATACCTTCATAGAAATATTATTATTATTATTGTCTGTTTTGCAAAATTTTGATCAATGTTGTAAAAATATTATTTAAAAAAACATATCAAGATTAATTTATAGAATTCCAAACTTATATTATGAGGTTTGCGATGTGTGACGCTAATGCAGATAATAATTGAATATTGTTATAAATAATTTAAAATTGTTAATAACAATCAAATACTATTAGTTTTAATTTGATATTGTAAATATAAACTCAATTATAATCATTCAATAACGATCAAACATTCTTAATAACGAATGATTAATATTAATAATAATTAAATATCCTCAATAATGGTTGTGAATACCAGGGCTGAGATGGAGAACGAGGAGGAGGACAAAGAGGTGAACGAGGAGGAGGACGAGGTTGCCGAGGCTTTGGTAGAGGATGACCAGGTGGGGGAGGCGTCTTCCTCTACTAAAGCTTTTATGGTTAGATAAAAAATTAATAAAAATAATAAAAGTAATTATTATAATTTAGAATGATGATTATTAATGATAGTGATTAGTAATAATAATAATTAATAATAAAGACAAATTATAGCTTTTTTATTCACCCCACTGGGAAGTTTGTCGTGTTGGCCTCCAGGGTCGCACTTAGATCACATTTTTATTTAAAGAAGTATTATTTTCATATTTTTATTGTTTTTAATACTTATGTAGATATTACTGGGAAGTTGACCGTGTGGACCTCAAGGGTCGCATCTCACGGCTTGTTAAATTTGCATCTAATTGAACCTGGAATAGCGATAAAAAATTTCGATTTGGAGTTTTTTTATGACAAAAGCATAAATTTTTTATTCAAACGCGTCACAAATGTTCAATTTTCACTTAAAATCAGGTTCATCGAGGAATTATACATAAAGGTAATATGAAAAGTTTGCTTGGATAGCTTTCACATTAAAATTGTAGATTCCAGCATGCACGGCAATGAGAGACTTGGCCAACGAACCTTCATGAAGAACAGCTTCTAACATTGCGAATTTTGATGATAATCACTTGAAAAAAATATGAGGTGTAGTTCAAAATATAAGTAAAATAACCTATTAATTCAATCAGTTCTAATCATTTCTTCTCTTTAAAAAAAAAATCACGAAAAAAGCGTAATAATAGGCCTTCTAATGTTATTTATTCCCATAAGGGGTTTTTGTACTCACAAAAGTCAACTGTTAGCACCTACTGAAGACCATTCTCGTTTGAACTAAAATATTTTACATTTTGAAGGTCCAAAATAAGCATCAACCTTCAGAATTAAGTCTAAAATTTTATAATTGCACATATTCCAAATTAAAAATGTCTTTTGTGGCCGACTTTTGTAACATTCACTACTTCGATTAATTTATGATTTGCAATGCTCCATTTTATTTATTTCATTCTTATTATAGTACATTTGGTAACCATTTAATTGAAAAAAGGAAGCTAGGATTATCAACCGTCCATTCTTCAGAATAACGATACAAATTGGTTTATATTTTAAACTCTTTATAAAAAATAAAATGTTAATAAAATTAAACCCTAGATTTTTTGACTCACATTTTTTTTTAAATTTTATTACGCCGCGTTTCGATCCTTAGATCATCTTCAGGTTTAATACAATTCACAAATATTTCCTGGTTTTATTATTATTTAATTTGTGGTTGAATGAGTGATTAATGGAAGGGAAGGGTAATTTCATTCAGCAGGTTTTCCTTATTCTTTGTGGCCCGACTAATCGCAAGGCATTCCAAGTAGACAATTTTTACCCTTGCTTATTTTATGGAGGATATTAAAATTGCTAATACTTAAATTATGGCCCGTATCTAAAATGTGTTCGGCTATCCCAGAATTTGGATTTACCTAGCTGTTTGCTTTGATGTACTCATTGTACCTAATTTTAAAGCTCCTACCTGTTTGTCGTATATAAGCTGCATCGCAATTATCACAGGATGCACGATACACTCCTGAATGGGAAAGGGGATCATTTTTGCTTTTGTTGTTGAAAGGTATTTTTTTTAAAATTAATTCTAGACGTATGAATGAAGAATACATCAGAGTTTTATTTTAAATATTTGAACAATTTATTATTGGGGCCTACATAATTTTACTTTCTCTATGACTTCTCTTTGAACTGGATATATTTCTTTAATAATTTTCAATTTGAGTTTTTTGTTTATAAGGCTTTAGTTGCTTAGGGTATCCATTATTTTTGGCTATATTTTCAATGGTATAAAGCTTCTTCTCTAAATTTTCTTGGAAATTGGAATGTTTTGAGCACGATTTATCATAGAATGGAAGGAAGGTAGCTTAACATTTAATGGATATTATGATGTTTTATTTGGGTGTTTTGAGCGTATTTTGGTGGTGTTTTAAGATTATTGAAAAAGTCGTGCAGTTGCTTTTTACCAAAATATTTTGTATTTCCTCAAATACGTATTTCGGTTGCTACTTGCAACCTTCTTCAGTGTTTTGTACACAACTACGAGTTATAAGGAATGAGTACATCTGAATAAGTATTTTTCCTGTAAATATTAAATTCTAATTTTGATTTTTGACTAGTAATGCTAAGACCAAAGTGGTCTATTTCCTTTTCCATAGTAAATTTGATGCTTATCAAGGTTTAAAATTTATTTAATTAACGATCTGTACTGTTTCATAAGCAAATTATGTCATCGACATATCTATACCAGAAAAGTATAATTTCAGAATGGGGATTAACTGAACTCAAAATAATTGTGTCTTTAAAAAATTCATGTAAAAATCTGTAAGAAGTGGAGAAAGTGGTGATCCCATTGGTAAACCGTCTTCAAACGAGAAGTATTGATCCTCATATCGAAAATATTTCTGATCCTTACAAATTTTTTCAGATTGAGCAGTTCACTCGCTTTTGCCTTAGTTTTAATTTTTTACAAGATAAGGTCTTTCAATACTAGGTCAAGTTACTTAAGGGGGAAGTACCTTTAGAGGCCGAAAAAAGGTATTTTTTGCAACTGATTTGTGGGGAAATGAAGACAGTTCTTATTAAATCAGTATAATATTTATTTTAGACGATGTTTGAGGTTGAAAAAAAAACATATTCTACAAAAGTGAAAGTTGAAAATTAGTAAATTTTTCAAGAATCTTGAAAGCCATGTCGTCGCTGACGTCGTAAATTGCGTAAGCGATGCTGGCTGCAATTTTCATCTGAAATCAACAAACCAAACATTTTCTTACTCGAGAGGTTTTTTTTAGTAGATAGACTAAAATATTTGCGACATTCGAAAATTAACCCTTCAAAACAGGCTCAAAAAAACAAACAACGATTTTGACGAAAAATTTCGTTGTACTTCCAGTCAAAAATAGTCCCAAAATAATTTGTTTTTTTAATCTTTAGTATATATGGAACAATTTTTTATGCTCTTTAAAATGAATGCTAGATGATGAAAATCAATTCACTAGTTTTTTTATTATCACTTACGCAATGTTAAAAAACATGGTTTCGAGAAAAGGCCGTTTAAAGTTTATGGTCAAGAGAAAAAGAACTCGGCGCCAAACAATTCCGGGATGCATATCTTCCACAATTTTGAGAATTAGCTTTTGAAACTTTGACATGATATTCTTAGGCGATATATCTATCGAATCAAACAATTAAAAAAATCGATTTTAAAAAGTGTCTAAAGGTACTTCCCCCCTTAATGGGAATGAAGGAAAATAAATTTACTATGTCGAAAGAAACTAAGCTAAAATTTTCAGGTATTTGGAGTTTTTGCGTCAGTTCTTGGGAATTATTAACAGAGACTTTTGACGCAAATCTTTTTGACAGGTCATTAGACCTGTAGTTTCCTTTTGTAACGCATCCACTTATAAAATTTGCCTACTTTTCAACAAAACCTTTGTAGATGAAACAGGATTTGTGTCAGAAGTCTCTGTTAAAAATTCCCAAGAGCTGACTCAAAAACTCTAAAACTTCCAAATACTACTACCTAATACTAACATGTTAAACTATAATAGTATGGAAAGAATACCAAGTTTAGCTTAATTCTATATTAGTATCACCTGCTTAATGGTGATGTGTGCTTCAATAAATTTCTATACTTTGTAATTATTTGAATTTCGTCAGTTGCCTTGACACCGCTGTAACAGAATCTCAGTTCTAAACGGTTTGCTGGTACGAAGCAACAACCTCATGTCGTTGGGCAAATTTATTTTCGTATTTTCGCTGTTATACCGAAGAGGTAGTGCGCGTTCGGCTACGGGAGAATTTTGTTGAGATTGCGGTTTGTGTCCCTTCACGACTGGCATTTCAGTTCAGTACAGTATTCCAAGTGTCTTTTCATCCTGGACGGTCCGTGTCGGTTTGTCGCTGTCATCGGCCTCTATGTTGCGGGCGTAGCGTAGCGTGACCAAAATCGATAAGGATTCTAGTGATAGGCGAAAAGTATTCTTGGTGGTGTATTAAATTTGCTCCGCAATAGTCATTCGAAATTTGTGCTGAACGTAATTCGCCCGCGACCACAACTCGACCCTAGATCTCGTGTGCAGTGCTCGTGACAAGTTCCTGGAAAGTTTGTTAAGTGGAAAAAGCGTGCTCGAGGCGAGATGGCGGAGTTCGATCTGAATGTGGACAGCCTGATACAACGGCTCCTTGAAGGTAAGTCGCGCGAGCGTTGGAGTTTTCGCGGGCACGGATTATCCTAGGGGCAGCTGGGCTGGGGAGCACCCACACAAACACAGCACACTCGCAGCATTCTGATAAGGAAATCGATTTGATATTAGTCATCTGATGACAGAACTTCGGTGCTGCTCCCAGTTTGGACAGTATTATGTAATTGTCAGTGTGCAGCAAGCGAGGACAGACCATGACGTAGGAATGCAGCATTGAAAAAGCCGATAGCAAATCCTGCCGTTCAATATCTGTCAAAACGGCCACCCGGAGTGACAGCTCGCCGTGCAGGTCGGGTGACAACACGTCATTCTTCCTCTTAACCCCATTACGCCCGAAATAAGTGAACTGCTTCGTGGAATTCACACATGCCCGTAATGTCACTGTACCGTAACTGAGTTTTGGAAGGAATTGTGCAATGTGCCTGTTAAAATTAATGGTTTTCGGTATGTGGAAAGATCACTTAATCGTTTTTATGTGTTAGCAGCCGCAACGTGTCAAGGAGGCCGAGCAGGGCCTGCATGCGCTCCGGCTAATGTATTTTTGCATGCGCCCGTAAATCTTTCTTTGCTTTACGTCTTGAATTTGTAGGTGAGAGATGATTTGGCCTACATTAGGCGTCTTGCCCTGATTCAGTCAAGAGATGCTTTTGACCTGTTCTCCTCGCCTCGCGCCCCGTCTGTGAACATTTCGACCGCCGTCCACGAGATGTTGCGAAGACTTTAGCGGAAAGTTGCTACTATGTAACGTATGCAATAGCGGTAACAGTTGCGGCCATAATTGAATGATTTGTTGCGGGCATTTCTTCTTCCAGTGCTGGAATGAGTTTTCACAGAAAATTGCCGGAAGATGTCTTTTTACTGCATACATTCGATAAAGTTTGCGTAGCGCAGCTTAAGCCAGTCGTAGTGAAAAGCTGCTCGCGAAAATAGATCTGGCCAACTGCTTTCTTCGCTTCGCATCGAACCTGAGTTCAAGACACAAATTCCAATCTTTGACCAATGTTTACTTGGTGGCGCACTATAGATCCAGCTAAGCTGCACTGCCCGCTGTTGATGGCTATTTTATCGGCTGACTCAGCCGAAATACCATCGATCTGGTGAGAAACACTGTGTATCTACATACGATCAATTAGGGATTTCGCGAAAGTACGGTTATTGATATGGATGGGAATGGGAAGAAGCAGCAATATCTACTTATGATCAGCACTTGAGTAGGCAATCGATGTTAATCGTCTTAATTGTCGGATTTCCTTCGATTTTCAAAGGTACTTGAACTCTATAAACGATAGAGGGTTTCTGCACCTTTAAGACTAGTCAAATTGAAATAGCTTTTTTAAGTACTTAGGCTTTTCTGTAAGATCAATCAAATGGAAACAATGTATCTTGTTATAATAATGTACATATGTAAAACGCATCCTTAAAAAACATTTCTGGATGTTGATATTTAATGTATGCTTTTTTAGAGGCATATAACTTTTCAAACAAATAAAACACAAATCAATTGTTGAAAAGGTTTTATTAGTTTGCAAATTTCATTGCATCTAGTGTTTTTAAATAATTTCTGGCATATGACCACCGCGACTGCCTCTTAGAAAGGCCATTCTGTTGGTACAATTCGGCACCACTTTATTTCCAAGTCATCAATAGTTGGTGGTTTATCAGCATAGACAAGTGACTTGACGTACTTTTACAAAAAGTAGTTCAATGTAGTAGTCGAATTACATCATCTGGGCCACAGTATATGTAAGAACCAGTATGTACGAGTATACGGTCATATAAAAGCACACTATCAAGTGCGGCCCGCGGTTCTACGGGACAAAATCATATGTTTTCCTTCATTCATCATATGTTTGCTGTCAATTATGACAAAATGAGAATCAATTTTTCCAAGCACATGGCGCCATTTCTTCGAAGGAAATTTGTTGTTTAAAGGTCTCAATTGTATACTGCGTCTTACATATACAGTGATTTGGGCGACCAGTTTGAAGGTTTATTTCTTAAGATGATTCGTTCGCCAAAGGTTCGGAGCCATTTCTCCCTCAGACGATTGGCATTGATGTTAGAAATCAAAGAATTACGAAGCACTTGTCGGTAGCGATCGCCATTAAGGATTACGCTGATTCCGCTTTCAAATTTGAATAAGAAAAGACCAAGTATGCCGCCGGCATGCAAACCGCACCATTCGGTGACTTTTTCGGGATGTAATAGAGCTTCCAAAGTCTCTTGAGGATTATTTTCAGGCCAAAAACGGCATTCTTTCTTATTTTCGAACCCATTAAGCCAGAAATGAGCCTCATCGCTGAAAATGATGTGATGGTGGAACAGCGATTCAACTTCCAACTCATTCTCAGCCCATTCACCGAACGTACGATGCAAAGTTAAATCTTATAGGACTTTAGTTCAAGATCTTTCCTTAAATTTTTTTATGTAGTGGATGGACAGAGGCCATGTTGTTGACAACAGCGACGAATCGATAAATTCGGATCTGCAGTCACACTGCCGTTTACAGCAGCGTTAACTGCTTCGTTACACATTGTACAAGTTCGTGTTAGATGAACACTGTCAAATAGTGGACATAAATCATTCCATCGTATTGCGTATGAGCTAGACGATTATGAGCACCATAAATTGGACGAAATAATCCATAAATTTGGCGCAAACAACGCGAATTTCTGAAATAAATTTCCACTATTTTGAAACGCTGATTCCATGGTTTCAACTCTCTAATCTAATGCAGCTATTAATAGAAACTAGTGGCGGCTTTACCGAGGAAGCTTCTCCTGTCAGCGTATGTCCCTTTTCCGAAAAAAAATTTGAGCCGATTTTTATTTATCCATGCAAAGATAATCTACGTCTGCGAGACAAGAGATATGAGCGTATTTTGCTAAATATATAACGCATCGCGTCACGTCGCCGCCGTTTCGGTTGGTTGGTTATAATGGCAACCCCTTTTATCCAAAGGTGGCTCACTTAGGTTGTCCAGGAAAGGCGAATCCAAGGTTTGCATTCGCTTCCTGGACAGAGTTGGGCATTCGCACAGAAAGAGTTTGATTGTTTCTTCCTCTTCCTTTGATCTGCAACTTCGACAGAAATCATTTAAAAGGATACCCAATCTTTCTGCATGTCTGCCAATCAAACAGTGTCCCGTCAGTACGGAAACGACAGAACTCAGGGTTTCACGGCTTATATTGAGGAGCCGCTTGGTGCGTTGGGAGCACAGTGCGTGCCAAGTTTGCCTAGTTGTGTTACAGGTTTCTTCGAGCAGCCCGGCCCTATTCGCAGCCTCCACGTAGCACTGCTTAAATTCTAGCTTTATGGAGCCTAGGGGTTGGCCGACTTAGGGGGTAAGTGCATACTCCTGAAGCTCAGTGCCAGCTCTCGCTAGGGCATCTGCTTCGCAGTTCCTAGGTATATCACTATGAGCCGGCACCCAGCAAAGAATCACTTCACAGTAAACCGACATTGCGTTCAGTTCTGTGCAACATTCCGTTACAATTTTGGATGAGGTATACACGTTGGATAATGATTGGATAGCAGCTTGACTGTCAGAAGAGATGTTTAAATTTCTTATGGAAGTTTTCTGATTTCTCAGCCAGTCTGCCTTATAAATCGCAATGAACTATGCCTGAAAAACGCTGCCAACTCTTCCATCCATTTTTGATCCATCAGTGTAGATGTCGACCGATTCCTGTGTCTCACCTCTTTCTGTGGTCCAGTCCTCCCTACTCGGGATGACTGACCTAAAACCATGGTGAAAACAGGGATTCGGAGAAGCAAGGTCTATTTTCCCTGGCGTTGGCCCATCCCTCCGTAGTATTGTGGAGTGACCAATATTCTCCTCATGCCAGAGTCGCAGATCTTTCAATCGAACCGCAGAACACTTGGCCTGCTGTCTCGTAAGTAGCTCTGTCGGAAGCCAATATAATAGTATAAATAATGCCTTTGTCGGGGTAGTCCGTAGAGCCCCGATGATAACAATAGCTGCAATCCTTCTGACCTCGTTTAACAAGTGTACATTTGATGTTCTCGCCATAGCAGGCCACCAGATAACCGCGCCATACAGAAGGATTGGTTTCACTATCGCTGTGTAGAGCCATGATACAGTTTTGGGTTTCAGTCCCCATCTTTTCCCAATAGACCTAAATATTTGACCTGATGAGATGGGTTGAGACTTATCTCATCAAGTTTACGTGGAACAAATCCTGAAATTTTGTACCTTCTTGTGAA
This sequence comes from Oxycera nigricornis, assembly GCA_963942545.1. Classification (NCBI taxonomy): domain Eukaryota; kingdom Metazoa; phylum Arthropoda; class Insecta; order Diptera; family Stratiomyidae; genus Oxycera; species Oxycera nigricornis. The sequence continues at coordinate 85,402,780 of OZ012662.1, forward strand.
GAGCATGAATTCCGTCTTCTGCGGATTAATCTTTAGACCGCACTCTTTGCTCTGCTTTGTTTCGAACTTTATAATAACAAAAATGTGTTCACAAATATCTTAAAAATTAATAAAAAATGATGTATTCCTGTCCAGGGATTTTTTCTTGCTGTTTTCTACATTGGCGTGGATTTTCTTTACATTTTTTCCCTTTCATAGCAACGATTTTTACATTTGACCTTTTTTGCTTTATAATTTAACGCTATTATTCTAGTACAGTACAATGGTAGCTCAACATGCATTTTGGGTAAGCAGGCGAACTATTTTGCGATACGTAAGAGGTCAAATGGGAAGTTTAATTTCAAATTTCTGGGGTTTTAGACACTAAAATCCCACATTTCTTCATCATCTTGAAGAGAAGTCGAAAATTGGATATCCCTATTTATTTGTGAAGATATTTATTCGGCAACGCTTTTTCATTCTTTGGATATTAATGAAATTTACTGGAAAAAATTAAGCTGCCAATATCTAAAATTTGAGACTCTCTTTAGTGTGATTTAAGTTTCGCTGATGCATTAGTTGAAGCATTGACGATGTGTTTGGTGGCTTGAAGGCTCTCAATTGATGAAATACAGGCGAGCCTCGGTTTAGTCGTTTTCGGGACCGGGAAAATGCGACGTAAACCGAAACAACGTATGTCGAATCTAACTGAAATGTAGCCCATGGAAATGAACGTGTCTCGCATAACGATTTTTTTTATTAACGAAAAGCAACATTTATATTAAATCCAACATAAAAAATAACAGTAAGTACAAAATAACATTATTTCAGAAAAACGTGACAAAAAATAGTTATTTAACCGACGTAAATTGAAATTTTGTCAACGTAAATCGAAACTGGGAATTAAAAAGTAAGACAACGTAAATCGAAACGAATTAAATCGAGGCGACGTATATCGAGGCCTGCCTGTATTATCAATGGGAACAACAATTTATTCGTCATATCCTTTTTAACTGTTTGTCCCAATTAAAAAAAAAAAAACTTCAAAAAGCCTTCTGGATATATTCATATAAAATTGAAAATTGCTCGAAATTCATAAAACACCTTAGATTTTGTAACTTTTCAATCACCAGTATCTTCTCTTTTATCCTAACAGTCATATTGGCTCGTATCAGTACTTTTATCCAATCTTTGGTCATTTTATTTTTCAACATTCTTCTTACGTTTAAATTTAAGCAAGTGTCACTTTGGAAAATCATTCATCGTTTAATTTTACCTGTTTCGTTTGCATCCTTATGCAAATTAGTCACAATTAGTCATTAGTCAAGCTGTCCCCGTGTGATCTTATGTCTAATTGGCATCATTTTCCTTGTTTGGGTCCTTAGTTTTGTTTCGTCTTCGTTCATTCGCTTTTTGATTAAAGTCCGCATCCGTCACAATATGCGTAGAGTTGATAAGTAGCGGTTTTCTGATTTCAATTGGGATTTCATACTCCATAATGTTTGTGAAGTCTACTTCATTCAATAGACGAGAAAATGCGCCAGTCATTTTTTTTTTTATGAAGCTAGACAGACAAAGTAGGCAAATTCGGTCTGTAAAAAATTGACTTGATTTTCCATTATTTTCATAAAAATATGGATGTTATTTTTTTATTTGAATTTGAATCATTAGAGTTCGTTCTTAACCATAAACGAAAATAAGGATGCGAAGGCTTCAAATAAAATAAAGTTTTTAGATTCTAAATTACACTGGAAATCATTATATCGATTTTGAAAGCGCTGATTTGGCTACTGTTGTTACAGGGGAAACAAAAACTTATAAAATTTTAGAAAGAAGAGAAATTTTCATGTATTGATATTTCAGAATTGTATGATAAAATCTCTCTTAAGGTAGGCTTTCTACTTTATCAAACACCATACAACTAGAAATTATCAGACATGCGTCTGATGGAGGCATTGACTAATGGTTCTTATAAAACTTTTTTCCATCAGACCTCACATTACTGGACTCTACTTTCCTCTAGTTATTAAACTTATTTTTCTAACAAAAAATCCATCATCTCGTTCCTTTAAAATCTCTTCAATGACGCAAGTATTTCTAGCCCTACGAAATGTGCAGATGTATACTAAAATAGTTTTTGAGCACATTAAGTATCATCATCAATGCGTATGGATAAAACACATGTATATACATATGCATATCTTACAGAAACAAAATTCATCTTTCTGAATATTGCTTGCGTCAATTGGCCGTTTTGCCTTTCGTGATGATTTTGCGAATTTTGTTAAAAAGTACATTTATTGACGTTGCTTGTGTTTGGCTTTTTTAATTTGCAATATTTTTGCTATAGAATGGAATGCAAAACAAATTATTTCCAAATTAAATTGCTATTTTAAACAATCAAGCAATTATATGTCTAAAAGATGCAATAATTAAAGTTGTTTTAAATTTTTAGTAGTAAAGATTTTTTTTGTATGATTTGCAGTGTGGTTAATATTTTGAAGCGAAACGTTATTAATTGATTATTCCCGGATTCGTTGAAACGTGACAAACCAGAAATGAAGTTTACGGGAATGTTTCTCATTTTTTTGAATGAATATTTTTTTCCGCGCTATTAGCATTGCAATTTCTTATGGTACTTTTAATTGAAACATAGACCATATTGCCTGTATGAAAACCGATCAAAAAATTTCGGGGCTTTTTAAATATTTTTAATGTAAATATCTTAAAGAAATAAATTAAAGCGTTGGCAAATTTCGGCAAGGTAGCTTTTTATAATTCTCTTGGATTGTACGTATATCCCCTGGTATAAAAACTGCCAAAGGAGTGACACCAGAGAAATGACATAATCGTAAAGAATCTCGAAATACAATGAAATACATAAATTAAACGTAGTTGATGAGGTCTGTATAAATGTGCATTTTGTCAAGAAAGTACCGGGAATCGATCATTTAAAAAGTTCCTTAAACGGATTGTCGAAATTGTTTGTGTCACTAAATTGGCACAACTGTCCTTTATAGCGTTGACACACTGACCCATCATCAGTACGAAAACCATCATCAGCACAAAAACCCCATCATAATAGCGTTGACACACTGACCCATCATCAGTACGAAAACCATCATCAGCACAAAAAACCCCATCATAATGACGGTGAGATAAGCACGAAAAAAGACCATACTTATCTCGATAAGTACGAAAAACTGCCATCTATGTTTGGGTAGAATAATGAGAAACCATCTGCCGTGTATGGAATTTGACATTATTTATATCAGCTTCGAACCAAATCTGACGTGCCATCGCGGACAATTGCCGTTTGAAATCGAAACGACACCAACAACCGAATGATAATGACAGCACCAATGACGAAAACGTGTGTGTCACCCCGTCATTTGCAGTTTCGTGCTGATGACGGTTTTCGTCCTGATGATGGGTCAGTGTGTCAACGCTATTATAGCGTTGACACATTGACTCATCATCAGGACGAAAAGCACCATCAGCACAAAAAACCCCATCATAATGACGGTGAGATAAGCACGAAAAAAGACCATACTTATCTCGATAAGTACGAAAAACTGCCATCTATGTTTGGGTAGAATAATGAGAAACCATCTGCCGTGTATGGAATTTGACATTATTTATATCGGCTTCGAACCAAATCTGACGTGCCATCGCGGACAGTTGACGTTTGTCATCAAAACGACACCAACGACCAAATGATAATGACAGCACCAATGACGAAAACATGTGTGTCACCCCGTCATTTGCAGTTTCGTGCTGATGATGCTTTTCGTCCTGATGATGGGTCAATGTGTCAACGCTATTATACTCACGCGCAGTTTGAGCGTCACTTGTTATTCAGTTGGTTTACAGTGCGCCATTTTCTTAGTTAATCTGAAGTGTAGTTTACGGGTTTTTTCGTTGTTGAGAGGTAGAAATCTTCAAAAGATACCGATTTCCTCCTGCTTTTCGGCATGTCGGATTTTTACCGACTAAAACCACCTCCGCCTCCTCCCAACCTCTCACTCCATCAATCATTTCTTGCACTATCCATGTAAATGTATCTCCTGAATGCTTGTTCACACGATGTACATCGGTATAAGGGAAAGTACCAGTATCTCAACAATTTTTATTCAGAGTTCAATATATCCAATTTTGTTTCACATTTGTCAAATAAATCTTAGGGTTCTTAAAAGTAGTCGAAACGAGGTAGAAGATTTGCCTCGCTCTGGTTGGTCATCAACGTCTTCAACTGAATCTCACATCGCTAGATCAAAGAAAATGTTGAATGAAAATCCTCGTTGAAGTCTTAGAGAGATAGTCGCTGAAATTTCTGCGTCTTACTAATCAATTTCTACCATTTAAAACGACTGTTTTGGCATAAAACGCGTTGCCGATCGTATGGTGCCGAAAGATTTAAATTTCCTTCAAATTTCAATCATGTAAAAGTCGCTTGCATAAAAAGCATTGTATCTGGTGATGAGATATAGGTTTACAAGTTTCAGAATAGCGCTTCCAGCTGAGCCGAAACCGAAAAAAGGACGCTAAAGTCGATCAAATGTGAAGGTGATGTTGACAGTTTTTTTTAATTACCGCGGTGTTGTGCACTCGGAATTTTCGCCAGAAGGTGATGCAGTAAATAAAGAATATTATCTGAACATTATGCGTGCGTTATTCGTTGGCGTAAGTGTATTGTTCCGGAAAGCGCCTACGTTGAAGACGATACAATAAATTTGGATGAATAATATATATTTTGTGTTTTAATTGACCAATTTCCGGTACTCCTTGATAGAATGTATAATTACAAGTGAAAATGCTGCAACCACAGGCACATTGTATTTTTTTTATATTTTCCGCTAGCCGAAAAATGGCTATGCAAAATATTGAACACATGCTTATATTTAATTTATTAACGCCGTTAGAGTAAAAAATTTGTGTAAGCTGTGTTCCAATTTGGCTTAGCAGCAAGTTCGAATGTGGCTTCTCAAATGAATTGTTCACTACGTCACTTGATAAGTCGGTCATATGTCTTATTCCCGAACTGTTAGAGCCCATAATATTGAGCTAGACTTTTATTTTATTTAGGGACTGTGGTCTTTAAGTTATTACTAGGTTGCTGCAGATGAAATGGCCGATTAAGTAATAAATTTTTAAACAGCTGTAACTGTAAAGACAATTTATCTAATCAAAATCGGTACCAATACACGCAACACATTTTTTCCAAAGAGATATAAGTACGCTTATTCCAGTTTTGTAGAGTACCGAGTTTCTGGTTCGAAGAAACTCCTCGAAGGCATTTTTGACAGCAGCTTCATTATTAAATCATTTTCCTGTCAAAAAGTGATCCAAATGTTTAAAGAAATGGTAATCTGTTGATGTGAGGTCTGGTGAATATGGAGGGTGGGAAGAGTCTCATAGCACAACTCGTTTAATTTTTGGACCGTTGTTCTCGACACATGAGGCCGTGCGTTATCATGAAGCAGTATCACTCCATCTCTGTTGGCAAGCCTAGGTCGTTGGACTATCAATTTCTGATGCATTTCATCCAGTTGAGCACAGTATTTCTCAGCATTGATGGTTTCGCCTGGTTGCAGGAACGAATAGTGGATAACTCCAGCTACAGACCACCAAACAATTACTATTATTTTCTTTGGATGAAGGCTTGGTTTCGGCATGTGTCTTGGCGCTTCATCGGCAGCTAACCATTGGTCCGGTCGGCGACGATTATCGTATAAAATCCACTTTTCATCACAGGTCACAATTCGGTGCAAGAACGGTTCCTTTTTGTTGCGGGAGAGAAGAGAACTTGAAATCTCCATTCGACACGTAATGTTTTGTTCGGTAAGATCATGCGGAACCCATTTGTCAAGCTTTTTCATTTTTCCAAGTTGTTGCAAGTGGCGGCAAACTGTCGAATTGTGAACGCCTTATTTCTCGGCAAGATCCTTTATGATTCGGCGGGGGTAAGACTTCACTAATGCACGCAGCTCGTCGTTATCGATCGATGGTCCTGGATGTCCACGTGGCTCACTTCCAAGGTCCATATCTCCGGATCGAATTTTTTCCGCCGAGTAGTTTGTTTGCAAACTGTATCAGGCCCAAATGCGCTATTGCTTCTGTTACGTGGTGCTCTAATTTAAATTCGTATAGTAAAAGTAGCCGTTTTTGATTCACATCTATGTTCACTTTATCTTTTTGTTTTTACGATCACTATGAAGTGCAAAACAGAAATGACCATACTTCAATATGTCATATCATTTGCGCCGCCTTGTGTCAACATAATACAATTGCAGCCAACTTTATGTCATTGCTAAATCGGCCATTTCATCTGCAGCAACCTAATATTAAGTGTATTAACATTAGATTTAAAGATGCCCAACTCCGAAAATGTGCGCTTTTCATTCACTTTTAACCTTTCATATTCCACTGAATTTGTTGCTAATTTCAAGAAGAAAAAACTATTATAATTTGATGTGTCTCGCCACAATTAGTAAGATATGATTGATACACGATCTTCTTAGCATGCTAGGAAAGATGCCATCATGACAGATAGTGTAAAAATCAGACTGGAAATCATTAAAAACGTAACCACCTCATTGTAGCTAGCATAAGTAACACTTAAAATGTTTTCAATAATTCGCTTGCATGTTCAGCGAGTTATTTCATTGATCCTAGTCCTACTGGATTTATTTATTTCACAAACCTAACTATTTTTTCAGAACTCACTCACCTGATACTTCATCTTACGAAATAATTTCCTAAATTCATTTCCATTTCATTATAAAACGATCAAACACAATATCCCGCGAATCAATAACTAAAACATTCAAATTTCATCCACATATAAAAATAGATCGACTTACAGTTAAATGCTGTTATATTAATGAAAATGGATCGTTTGAAAATTCCACTTCATTTGAGTGAATAATTAAATTCGAAGTCATTTTGTGTGATGTCCTAGAAAGACATTTTCTTCAGATTCTGACGAAGTGAGCTGTGAAATCATTAAGCTCCTTCAACCGAATCGAAAATGACTATATATTAAAAGGATTTAGTGATAGACACGTTTTGTTCATTTTGCATTTATTTCTCATTAACTAAAAGGAATCTCAAATATTCTACGAAATTATTCTTCGCGATTTGCCCTTTTTTGGGGGCTCGTTTTGTTTCTAGACTATTTATATGTTGATTTTCGGACTAAACTGTTTGAATTGTATAATTTTCGTTGGATGACTTTGAAGCGTTATCCTCTATCAAAATATTATTAAAGTATTCATTATTGCAACTTGGATGGAAGTTTCAATTAATTTTCCATTAAATTATCGTCAGCTTGAAAACTTTAATTTGATATTATTGTTGTCACATTTTCAAATCAAGATATAACTGCATTATTTCATTATTCCTTCTTATCAAAATCTACACAAGTGCTGAACTTCATTTGCAAGATCTAAGAAGAAATTATGGCAAGCTTATCCGGATTGAGCACTCCTTGGAGTGATAAGTGGTTACTGTTTACGTGCTTTATGATATACTTTTATGGATACCATAAACAGTTCTTGGAAATTTTTAGTTGAAAGGAAAGCTTTGCTAATAATCACAGTTCACACTCTCGGATTATACTTTGTTCTTGTTCATATTCTTACAAAATATTCAATACATACAAACTATTTGCAAGGCGATAAAGTGTTGCATAAATTATAATATGGTATCCGTTCGAACGGATGTTGTTTAGAAAATATGTAAAATTACCGTGTATACATACTATTGGTATCTTTTTCTTTACAAGAGCTATTGACAAACTTTTTTGTGTTATATTTTATAATATACTTCCGTATAGATAAACAAAAACACTGTACAACAATCAATAATACTCGACATAACGAAGTTACAGTGAAAATAAACTTGGGTATACTAATGTGTACGTATTGATTACTATTTGTATAGTAAAGTTTTCTTAAAAAAGATTGGTTGGTTTATTAAACGGCGTTTCAGAAATATAATTATTATATTATGATATTGCTGAAAATATGGCAGCATTTCTAATTTTGACTGTCCAAATTTTCTGCTTTGTTACAGTGTTGCATAAATCATTATTATGGTGGAAGCTAATGACATTTATGGAAAATGTTTATTTATTTTAATGATAAAGATTTTTTTTATCATAAACATAACATTAGGGATCATTCAAAAAATAGGTAACGCCTAATGGAGGAAAGGGGAGATTTTGAAAAAGTTGTGTCTCGTTGCATGGTGATGGGAAAAAGAAGTAATGATACATAACGGAATTTTCAAACTTATAACGTTCATGCAAAAACGGGGAAAAGGAAAAAAAATTAAATTCCGCGCTTTTCTGCTGCCATTTGTTGGTCTTTGCAGATAGGTGTCAGCAGGTCCCACTGAATTATTTATATATACAGGATAAATACGGGATAAATTTGACAGTTTCGTAAGGAAAAAGAAAATCTTCTTTGTATTTATTAAATTTAATGAATTGACAAAAGAAAACACAGGCAGAGTAAATTACAATACTATCAACAAGATTCACTCAAAATAACCACCATTAACACCGATCACAGCTTCAATCCTGCTTCGGAACCTGGAATAAGCTGATGCTACAGTCTCCCTGGGAAGGGTCTCAAAAGCTGTTTTAATTTTATCCATTAACTCGGCATTTGTATTACTGGAAGTGCGGTTGGTGTCTTTTTTAACTGCGCCCATGCAAAAAATAATCCATGGGGTTAAGGTCTGGGGAGTTTGGAGGCCAAACATTTGGACTGGTGAAGTCGTAGAAATTTTCAGACAACCATTTTTGACTTTTCCCAGAAGTGTGGCAAGGGGCTGAATCCTGCTGCCATACATACGACCTACCATTGGTTCCCTTTTTATCCAGGGCTTGACTACAGTGTTTAACAACTCCACGTGGCCATCCGAAGTCAAGCTGAGGCCCTCTTGGAAAAAATGCAGAGGCATCACATCGCCTTCAGAGGATACACATCCGAAAACCATTACAGTTTGGGAAAATTTAGTCTGCATTACACGAGGAATGTCCTTTGTACTGTATGCGTGTTGTATTTTTGATTCTGGCAAAAAGTTTTCTCATCGGGAAAGAACCAAATTATTTGTGGTTCCGCAGGATGTTTCACTTTGCTTAGAAGTTTCTTCGCGTTTATCAAACGTTTTTCACGAACCTTTTCTATGGGAAGCTGACCTTTGCGGCGCTTATATGAGTAGTAGCGAAAGTCTTCATTGAGTGCAAGCTTCATAGTAGAGACTGCAACATTCATTTCACGTTACAAAGCCCGAATTCCAATGCCAGGGTTCTTCAACACCTGTTCCTGCAGATTTGCAAGGAATTCTGCTGTACGAACGCAATCAGATCGTCTGCTAGGGGTCACCATTGCAAGTCTCTAGTTCATGCCTGATTGTTTTTATTGTGTTCAGGGAGCATTGGGCAGCAGTCATAATATCCTTATTTATATGGCCGGCACGAATCATCATGATGCAAGTTATTCTCTTCCATGATTCAGGTGGGTTCCAGTCATCCATCCTTTCTGACATCTTGTATATGAATGAAGAAGGGTCCAAACTTTTAAATGACGAGTAGTGTGTGTTAATACCTCCAACCTACGGAAAAATAAAATCAATTATAAATATGTCAAATTGATCCCGAACACCCTGTATAATGTTGCAAAACGATTAAGAAGGTGACGGGGGGGGGGGGGGGGGTGTGACGGATGGCATGACGAAAAATGTTGCATAGGTGTGTGAAGGGATCTAAAAATGCGAAATTTCAGCGTTACGTATTTTTGGAACGATTGCTTATATGTGGATACACTATGATAGCGTCATATAACACATAATTTGGAACTCCATTTGAGATTTTTTATTTAAATTTTATAGCACTAGCAAAGAGCGAATTGGATAAGTTCAAGGTATTGATTTGTATAAAAAAAATCAACAAATGTTAACAATCAAAAATGATAGCACTACTTAACAAATAGGAACCAGCCGAACTTTTAAGGATATTTTTAAATCTCTGTAAAGGCAGTTTGGTACACTGACAGGTGGAGCATAAATTCAACTATATGATCTACCATTCGAACTGGAGTCAATGCAGAGACTACAGATAAAAAAGCCTCCCAAAATATATACATATATGTACACATATAAATGAGTTTCTGATAACGCGGTTTACGGTTTGAAAAATTTCGCATAAAATATCTGGCACATCTATTCTATTTGCTGCCGACTTGTAATACTTTCTTATATACTTTGGGCAGGAATTAATTTTATTGCAGTTTTGACACAAAAATCACAGTCTCCCAATCAAATTCCAATTTTCCAAAAAATAGTGATGTCACTTAGTTGCAACAAATGAAAACGTTGTTCACCGAAATTCAGCCAAAAACTTCAAAATAAATAACTTTTCAAATAAAACGCAGTGGTTTTCTATTTGGTATTCATGAGTACAATAAGAATATAGGGAAGGATAGTGTAAATTGTTAGGCTGGTAGACATAGCATTCCTTTCGGCAGTGTGCACCGGCCTGGGATCACTTTTCACGCCGACAATTCTTCCGTCTTTTCGATCAAAGAATTGCATAAAAAGATTGATTTTACTCGCGAATTCTGTGATATTCGATAATTGCGAATATGAATGAGATTCGATTAATGAAAAACTGTCTGCAATGTACTCGGAACAAATCTCAGCGTATACGCAGGCTTGACGATCTACATTAGGCGGCTTGTAAGGCTCGACATTCTGCGCCAGAAAGATCTTAACTCAAAACATAGTTTTTCTTTCAGCGGCAAACGCAGACCACCTTTTCATTATATTTCTATAATCTGATCCCTTACATTGGCTCGAAATCTATATCTTTAAACATTGACTTGATTATACTCAGCGTTATTCCATGAATCTATGCTATTGAAAGTTCTCCTTCTGGAAGCCGAAATAAAAATGAAGGGATTGACCTCTTCTCACCCAAATATTTGATCTTTCTACGCACATTTCCCCGGGAATTGTACCCGAAAACCTCCATTTTACAGCCAGGGAACTAATGGCTGTCAAGACTTCATTCGAAATGTCACCCACAAGTTAAACGAAATACTCTCGAACACAATGCTTGCCACTGAACCGAATACCGCAACTTATTTTGAACCGAAGCTGCACAGGTCTTGCAACCATGGGATCACTTTAAAGCCCTTTCTATCTGAACTGCCGAAAAACTTGCCCCGCGAAGCATTTGTTGCTAGATCCAGCCGTAACGCTATTTTTCCTCTTGGGAATGTCAAGGTTATGGCTGCGGCGTCATTCGTCTCTGCCATTCCATCTGCCCTTTGCCTAATTCAATTCGATTGGAACAAATGCGCTGCTACACGACTGTGCAATATTACGGACTATTGAAGAAAACGAGCTCTTGTTGTTCCGTTCTTTTAAATTGACAATTACGATTATGTATTATCCTATCGTTTTAAGATTTCGTTTGCCGCAACATCCTACTCATTGAGGACTCATGTTTTTTCAAGAATAGATGAAGAATCTTCACCGATGACTAAAAAAATTACCAATCAAGATGATTGTTTTCATATTATAAAGGACAGTGACTATAATGCTCCAAATTGAAAGTAACGTACATACAGTATATTTAAGACTTAATTACTACTTCCTTTTCACGTAAGATTTCACTTTAATCTTAATTTTTGCGCTTGCCGTTTGAAATAAACTTCGAATTGACAATTTTTGATCTTTGATCCGAAATTAAAAAAAATAGGTTTGATCGATGGGGGACTGTTCTAAGAATCTGCGCCAATTTTCAGTTGTTTTTACTTGAATATATTCTGGTTTAGACCCAACCGGAATGTAGTTGAAACTTCGGTCACAAGCAAGATTTAAAAGCTTGAACAACACTAGTGGATCAGGGTTAAATTGTACCATCTTAAGCTTCAAAAACCCTGGTGTGCAAGTGCAATAATGATGATGATAATTTTAAACTTAAAAACGGAGTTTCGTATATTGAGAGATTGGACACTATTTACTGAACGCAATTTGTCTGAAGTGGATAGTACTGCCAGAAAACTTGACAGGATTCAAACAAAATACAAGTTTTTTCAAGTCATCCAAAAAGCGATTCTAATGAAGAAATCTGCTAGGTATTAATAAATTGTTGTTAACAAATTCACTTCATTTCATTTGATCTTAAGGGGGGAAATACATGTAACTGCTCAAAAAATCGATTTTCTCTCTCTTACATTAAAATGTTCCAAATACTCTGAGAATACGCCAAAAAAAGTTATGAAGCGATATTCGTATTAGTTCTAGAGTTATAGTCCGTTATAAGCAGCGTGGCGTTCCCCAGTAAGTAGAGCACACCTGCCGCGCATTCCTGCCTACTTTCTTTCCGGCGATATGGGCGGTTCTCTATTTGTGTATCCCTTCCATATTCTTATAAATCTGAAATTCTAAGGAAATAGGATCTGGAATCGTTGACTAGCGAGTAATTTATGATAAAAACTAATACATAATCAATGGTTTTTATCTACTGCAAACTTTAAACGCGTTTTTCTCAGAGTAGTAGTAATATAGTTCCGCACAAAATATCTCAAAAAATATTGAACCGATCCGGTTCAAATTCTCTACCACATCTACAAAAGAGTATGATCGACTCGTTGAACCTATATGTTTTTTTGTAATTTTAGAGAAATAATTTGATTATCAATGTTTAAAACGCGATTTTTTGGAAAAATAATCAATGTTTTATTTAATCTAATATTAATGTAAAAATTTAATTTTTTTTTATAAATTTGATTGGTGAACCTATGAACTATACATCTCATTTACATATTTTTCTTCTTCTGAATGTTGCAGGATCTCCGGAAATGGCGTTAAGTTGTACGAGGCATTTTTTGAGGTGTTTTTTCCATTCGCTCGCACCGCTGCCATTTTGTGCTGAAAAATTATAAAAAAAAATTTTTTTAAGTACTTTGAGACATGTACTTTAAGGATTTCATGTTTAAAATCTTCTGAACAAACAACATATTTTTCAAACCAATCTGAAATTAGCATTATTTTTTTAAATTTTACATGTACATAAATCTCCCCTTAATAAAAATAAAAATAGATCATTTCAACAAACCAAGTTTCGAGATAAATGAATTTCAAGTTTCTATTCTCATCCAATTTTTTTGCTCTTCTAGAGTTAGCGGAAATGACCTACTCTATCATATTGCGAAATGGTGTTTTTGGGGATTGTGTCCATGTACCCTATTCTAGGATCCCATAGTGAAGCCGAAAACTTTTTTTCCCAAAACTGGAGTTAGCGAGTTTTCCTTCTACACCCACGAAATAATGTGCAATGTATTCTGTTATTTATATTTGAATATGCAACATTAAGTTGAGGTGTTCAATGAAACAACATCACGAAACCCTTAATACTGCTGGGGTGAATTATATGAGAAATCGATGTCAAAAACTATAGTTGTACTAAAACCGGTTGGAAACATTGAAACGATTTCGAATAAAAAAAGCTTTTAGCAAGTCCACATGCTGCTTGTCGTTCTTCAAAACTAAGTGTTATGGAATGCTAATAAAAGATTCTATTTAAACTCACACTATTGTAATGCAGAATAATACTTTGACAAATAGGAGCACACTAACTAAAAATAAGTGCTCTCGCAAGGATATGTCCCTTATGAATCTCCTACTTTAACATAATTATTCAGTGGATAGGTCTGACCTATGGAAAAGATACATACATCATCACAGTGAAATGGAAGAGTCGGTAATGAAATGATGTAGTGGAATAATTTAGGTCAAAAGGCTTTCCCTTACTATTTACACCACAGCATGCTACATTTTCAGCATGAGTACGAATGTAAAGTTCAATGCAATTTATTTTAATTGCATCCGATGTGACATTCCTCCAAAAGCAGATGGTAATAATAAAAAAAATGCTTCAATGTGAAACACTACTCTCTCTTTCCTATTGACTTTCATTTGCATTATCTAGCCACCATCATTTGCTCTAGCATCCAAGATATTTGATGACTGTTGCACATGTAGTGTTTAATTAAAGTACCTACATTCTTTTTCAAGTAGAAGTGTATGAACTTGATGTGTTATTCTTGTTTTTGTTTTTTGTGATTGCGGTTCCATTTTAGATGTTAAGAATGTCATTAGACACGAGATTGTATGCACTCTGTTCTACAACTTACTATAATTAACACTTTCCCAGCTCGCTACTTGCATCTTTTTTTAGAACATTTATTTGGGGATACATTTAATGATACATCTTGGACAAATATTGCGATACAATATGTGTGATTATGTTGTTGCATGCAAATACCATTTGTTGCGACATGCTTCGTTACACATGTCATATGTGTATGATATTGTATCGTGCATTGTTAATGAGAACGTGCAATCGATTTTAAAGCCACGTGAGAAATGTATACATTGAAAGTAATGCTTTTAGTTATTCGAACGAAAACTGATATTGACAGTTTTTTTTTTGGATAGTAATCACATGGATGTGATGGATAAAATGTGGAAAATTAAAATATTCTTATTTTAATTAACACTAGTTTACAGTGTATCTGTTGGCGGTAAATTTTTTGCTGTTGCCGACAACAAATGATATGCTAGTTACAAATATATAAGTACAATTTTTTCATCAGCTCTAATTTATGAGTTTCAAGTGGTTACGGTCAAAAATGAAAAATACGAGAATTTAGGAAATTTTTTTTTTAAAAAATGTGGTCTAAGTGCGACCCTTGAGGCCCACACGACTAACTTCCCAGTGGGGTGAATAAAATGCTATAATTTGCTTTTATTATTAATTATTATTAATAATTACTATTATTAAACATTATTATTCTAAATTAATATAATTACTTTTATTATTTTTATCAATTTTTTATCTAACCATAAAAGCTTTGGTAGAGGAAGACGACTCCACCACCTGCTCATCCTCTACCAAAGCCTCGGCAATCTCGTCCTCGTCATCTCTTTTGTCCTCCACTTCGTCCTCAACCTCATTCTCCATCTCGGCCTCGGAATCCACAACTATTATTGAGGGTATTTAATTATTATTTACAATAATCATTCGTGATTAAGAATGTTTGATCGTTACTGAATAATTATAATTGACTTTATATATACAATATCAGATTATAACTAATATTATTTGATTGTTATTAACAATATTAAATTATTTATAACAATATCCAATTATTAATTGCATTAGCGTCTCTACTCCCATTCACCCAAACCTGATAATATAAGTTTGGAATTTCATAAATTAATCTTTATTTTTTTTGAAATAACATTTTTTACAAATTTGATCACAATTTTGCTAAAACGCACAATAATAACAACATTACTATGAAGGTATTTGGTATTTTCACGAATTAATAGTGCGTATCAACAGTTTAAAAATAAGCAATTTTTAGTCGTTTTTTCAGTTTTTTTCATCCTAAATAAAGGCTTTACCGATTTTGCTGAAAAGTCATTCAGTTCTAAGTTACGTAATTACACGTCGTTTAAAACCGGTCCCACGTCAATCCGATCTTTGGTTCTCGAGATAATCGAGACGAAAAATAATTCCGAACGCACATACGTACATCCGTACATATGTACATCCGTACATACGTACATACACACATACGTACATACACACTCACAGACATCTCTCTAAAAACGATGGATTTGGATTCTAGAGACCTTAAAACGTGGAGATATGTCGAAATTTGGGATTCGCAAAATCGACCCCATTACAATAACTTCCCATAGGGAACTGGGAAGTTAAAAATTTAATCCGTCATTGATTTCCAAAAAACTTTGCTTTAAAGCTCTTCTTTTATATGTTGACTTAGGGAAATGGCGTATAAGACACCAGCAATAGTCAGACATCATATTCCTATCCCAAAAACCCTGATAACGCTCCTCTATGACGCGTAAATCCTTATGCATACGCTCTCCCTGCTCTTCACTCATGTCTCTCAAATTTTCTGGAAACCGGTCTAAGTGACTATGGAGCCTAATGCTCATATTGCATCCCAGAGTTTTTAATTGTAAAAGAAAGTCTACAAGTTCAGCATAGTTATCTGACATTCTGTTTCCAAGAAAGTTTTGCATCACCGATACGAAAGCTGGCCATGCTCGTAATTCAAGCTTAGTCATAGAATTTCTGAATTCAGTATCGTATAATTTGAGGTCCGTCAAAAATACCGGCTTTAATCTTTTCCATAGTGAGCTGAGAAAATTCGTGGCAAATGTAGGAAAAGCAATTCCCGTTTTTATCGAGTGCTTTGACGAACTGTTTCATGATTTCCAGTTTTATATGTAGTGGCGGCAAAATAATTCTATCACGAGCTACTAGTGAATTTTGGACAAAATTTTGCTGGCCTTGGCGTCATATTTTCTCTCAAGGGCCAGTTTTTTCTTACCCAATATTTTTCTTTAGATCTGCTGTCCCAGAGACATATTAAACAGGGAAACTTAGTGTAACCACTTTGTTGACCGGGAAGAATGTTCACCATTTTTGAATCAACACAGATTTTCCATTTGTGATCATTGTATTTTATTTTATTAAAAACTAACGACATGTTATCATATTCTTCTTTTAACTTTGTACTGTGAGCAATAGGTACCCTTGCGTATTTATTTCCGTTATGCCACAGAATGCACTTTAAGCTACGTTTGCAGCGGTCAATGAATAAACGCCATTTGCTCATATTGTTCATATTGCTTTAAACCCATTTTTATCAACAAGTTTTTAATATCTAAACAATAAGTAATATTGTTTTCTTCGGAAAAATAACTCCGTAATTCTTTTTCCCATTCGCGGTAAAAAGTAATTTTATTACAAGATCATCTAACTCATTTTGTGAGAAGCATTTTGACTCGTTAGATGCAATTACAAAATTTTTTTTTCAACGTTGGGAGGTGAAAATCTTCAAAAGATACCGATCAGCTGCTGCCTCTCGGCATGCCGGATTTCCACCGACTAAAACCACCTCCGTTTCCTTCAATCACTCTCTCCATCAAAATTTAGTAACTCTCCGTATTTAAAGTTTTAGGACATAGTCCTTCCCAGACGATAAGAATCGGTATAAGGGATAGTACCAAATCTGTATGTTTTAGTGTCCTTTTAGTTAGATTTATAGTTCAGACTATATGTTTATGAATTATTTCCTATTGATAACATGTTTGGTTTTGAGTTTAGTGGAGCTGATTGTACTTGTAACTTACTTCGAAAGTTGGTCCTGAAGGAGGTATTTTTTTAGTGTCATTTTGAAGGAAGTTGGGTTCGCTATGTTTTTAATTTTGTCCGGTAGTGTATTGTAAAAGTTTGCTGCTTTGTTGAAGGGGTCTTCTTTTAGCCGATCAGTTCTGGCAAATGCGATAGTTATATTATTCATGTTTCTCATTCTGTAAGTGTTTTTTTCCTCAATTCTATCTAATTTCACAGCGTTGTACTCATTACGGTGTAAATTCTTATGTATGAATTCAGCTCTTTCCATGGAAATCATGCCTTGTAAATTCAATTCTTGGGCTGTTTTGTAAACTTCGTTCGTTGGAGTTGACATAGGGAGATTGTAAATGATCTTATACGCCTTGGTTACTAATCTGGAAATGATCATGAGGTTACCTTTAGAAGTTTCGCTCCAATTCAAGATGCCGTAGGAAATTTTGGAAAGGAGATGCGCATACATAATTTGGATTTTTTTTCTTTGGAAAAAAGTAGAAGCGACGTAGAAGACCAATGAAGACAGCCAGTTTTTCCTTAGATCATTTATGTGTGGAGTCCATGTTAGTTTCTCGTCTATTAGAAGTCCTAGAAATTTTATTTGTTCTACTCTCTGGAGGCTTGTGTCATTGATATTCACGTGTGGTTGTATATCAGTCTTGTTCTTTTGTTTGAAAATAACATATTTTGTTTTCCCCGCGTTTATTGCCAATCTACTTTGTAGAAGTCAATACCAATACTTGTCCAGGTCAGTATTTACTTTTTGTTCAATTTCGAGACTAGTTTTACCTGAGTGTACGAGCACAGTGTCATCTGCGTACATAACCACTTTCGCAACAAGGTCTGCTTTTTTATGGAGTTGATATAAAGTAGAAATAGCGTTGGTCCTAGGATCGAGCCCTGCGGAACACCTATGCTAAATTCAGCAGTTTTACTTTTGACACCTCCAATTAGTGTATTCTGAAATCTATCCGTCAAGTAACTGCGTATAAATTTATTTGCTTTTCCAACAATTCCACATTCACCGAGCCTGTTGATTAAAGTTTCATGTGTAACTGTGTCGAAGTCTTTTTTTAAGTCCACGAAAACTGCTGCAACGTAGTGGCCCTTATCCAAGTATTCATTCACAAATCTAATTACATAAGGAATGGCATCTGTTGTACCTTTGCCCACCTGGAATCCGTACTGGTTTCTATCCAAGATTTCGTTTTGCAATAAAAATTCTTTGATTCGAGAATCGAGAATTTTTTCGAGGATTGGGTCAGTTTCATCTCCCACTTTAAAAATCGGTATAACTGCAGAGATTTTTAAGTATTCCGGGAATCTTCCTTGCTTAATACATTTATTTATTAATTTCACGAGAGTATCAGCAATATTTTCTTTGATTAATTTGAGGTCATCAACGGAGACACCATCAGGACCTGGTGCAGTATGGTTTCGTAGAGAATTAATAGTTTCAATTATTTCTTTTTTATTGGTGGTTCTTAAATGAAAAGAAAAGATTGGGGATGTGTTTCGAGATGATGATGTCCGTATCGTAGGTAATTTCGTTACTATTTCATGACCTATTTTAGAGAAATAGTGATTAAGGCAGTTGGCGATTTCTTTCGGTTCACTGATCATCTTGTTCGAGAAAGATAGTTTATCGATATTGTGTGTCTTACTTTTTTCGCCTTTCCTTAGAACACCGTCAACTAGATTCCAAAACTGACTATGGTTTTTTGAGCTTTGCTCAAGCTTTATGGTGTAATAGTGTTGCTTCGCTTCTTTTATTATTTTGTTACATTCGTTTTTTACTACATATTTTATATTGTTTTTGTTTTCTAGGACTGTAAGGCTCCTTAATCAGCAGTTTATATACTTTATGTTTCTTTCTTTTAGGCAGTAATAACTTTTTCATTAATCCACGTTACATTCCTTTTCCTGATAGATTTAGTAAACGTGGCAGAATCTTTGACTTCCTGTATTATCCTGGCCAATTCCTGGAAACATCCTGGGGTTTTCTTTTTAAAAAATTTTAGTTTCATATTCTTATGTACTTGATCCTTCAATGTCTTTTTTGGGCTCAGATGTATTTTCTAACATTGAAAAGTCAGGTGACTCTTGCACTGGACGTTGAACACAAGTAGTAGTTGGGTACTGCCATTTAGCTCGATTTTTAGAGTTTATTCCTTTAATATTAACACTACAAAACTAACACTCATTTAGATGCTTATGTGATTCTCGCCAAATGGTTGATGTTCCAAACTTGAAACTACTTTAGAAACGGAAACCTATGTATGAGAGTCATTTTTCATGCTTGGACCTCCAAAACTGAGACTGTAAATTCGCCTATGGCTCTTTAAGCGAGAGTTGGGCGTATTTGCTATCTGTTAACGATGATGCTTTCTAAATTTCGTGGAACTAGCATGCTAACACTAAAAACGAATTGAGCGAGTTTGTATCCCAGGTCATTGTTTTTATACCGCATGTTTCTGTAACGGCCAAATTAATTACGAAGAAAGGTTCGACTAGTTATGCCAAAACGAAAAAATACGTACCACAGTTGAAAAGTGTCTTTTAGAATAAATTAAACAAACTCTCCATAAAAACATTTCCATGGACCATTGTTGAAAGAAAAGTCGAAAGACTTTGCTAAAACACGGAGTACAGAGCTTTGCTGCTAGTAATAGCTTTCAAAAAGCAACCGGGGAAAGCAAATCTTTAGATCAAGGCGTGTGTCACCAGTGGATTGAAGATCTGCCATGCCTTTATAGTCCAAATAATGTCTATAATGTGGATGAGACTGCTTTATTCTTCAAGTGTATTTTGGATAAAACCTTTACAAAGGCGAAAGGTGCCGTGGAGGGAAAAAAATCAAAGAATGCCTTAGTGTTCTTCAGTGTACTCACATGATTGGTGCGGACAAACGCTCTCTTCATATCATAGGGAAATCAAAGAGATCTAGATGTTTGAAGGGTAAAAAGATTCTGCCAGTTGATTACGACAGTAATACGAAAGTTTGGATGATAAAGTTATTATTTCAGAATTGATTGAGCAAACTTGAATTGAAGATGAAAATTTATACTTTTCATTGATAACTGCTCTGTCCACAAGGACATATCTTCGCTAGCAAACATGAGAGTCATGTGGTCGATCATGGTATCATATGCGCTTTCAAACGTTTTTATCGTATAGAAGAAAAAATATTAGCCCTGAGATAAACGTGCTACTAGCCATTACGTACGCAAGGAGAGCATGAGACACAGGAAGTGACGTTTCTGTCAAGAATTCCTTTAAGAAAGCTGGGTTCTGGATCAGTGCGAATAAACAAGATTTCGTGCCAGAAGAAAATGATGTTGAATTTGGACCTAGCAATGAGGAATGGACCAGTCTTGTGCCTTGCGAAATCAGTGTGTCAACGCCAAATTTCAAAAACTTTGTACATATTGAAAACGACGTTGCGACTGCAGGAAAAAAGATGGACAACAACATTATTGAGGAGTGCGTGAGCATGTTCGCAGACACAAATGAAAGCGAAAATGATAATGATCAGGCAAATAGGGTTTTGGTTACAAGAGTAAACATCATTCTAAAAAAGCAAGCAGTTTTAAATGCATTGAGACGTTCCAACGTTTTTTTCGAATTTTCAGAAGCCGTTGACAAAACCATTTATGAACTTAAAAAACATACGAAAACAGAAACACAGAAAAAATCAACAATTTTTTTAAAGTAAACAATCAGTACAACATTACATACATATATAATTATTAAATTTTTGTAAAAAAAAGCATCTGTACCAAATTCCAAGTAAAATGTTTTCACATATCTATAACTGTTTCTTTATGTTTTATACCTCTGATAGTGAGAAAAGCCTGTACCTCTTTAAGTGAGAAATTTGGTTAAGTGCGAAACCTATAAAAACAAGCCGCGAAGTGCGACCCTTGAGGTCCACACGGTCAACTTCCCAGTAATATCTAGATAAACATTAAAAATATTAAACAAAATAATAATTTTAAAAATATTACTACTTTAAATAATAATAATGAGAGGTATTTATAGCAGCAACAGGAATGAGTTGATATTAATCATATCATCTACGGAAGGTTTTTTTTGGACTTCTATCATTTAAGCAGTTTTTTTATTAACACTAAAACACTGTAAAAACTATTAAGAATCTGCTCAAATTATGCAAATATTATAAAACTTGGATTGAATTTACAACAATTTAGAATAAAAGATATAAATTAATGTCATTCATATGAAACCTCTATACATAATAACTTTGAATGATTTTTTATTTTTTATTTAGTTTTTTTTTATAATCATGGATTATGGTTTTGCTGGCTTCTCTTCAAAAACTGATAAGAATGTATAAATTTTATAAAAAATTATTACTGTGCTGTGCAAATCAAGTTGAAAAATTATTTTTTATGAAAAAACCTTAAAACCCTAAAAGCCTAATTTTTTGCATTTCTTTTATTAAATTAAAAAGCTGCTGAAACAATTTTTATGTAATGTTAAAAAACTTGCAGCAATGTTAATAAACGTCTATTGACACCTAAATGATGCAAATATTATATCTGGTTCGTGAGATATAGTGAATGATAAAAATGACCTTGGAAATCATGATGACTTTTAATTATTTTTTATTTGTAATTTAATTTTTTACGTAGTCATGAGAAAAAGTTTTGAAATTGTTTCTACAAATATTGTTTGGAGTATATAAATTTTATAAACACTGATTACTATATTTCGCAAATCAGGTTATAAATTTATTGTTTATGAAAAAAATCTAATTTCTTGCACTTTATTCTCTTAAATTAAAAAACGGCTCCAACAGTTTTTATAAAAATTTGATAGATTCACGCAAATGTTAATACGCGTCGATTGGCACATTAACAATGCAAATCGTATGTTTGGTTCGTCAGATATAAAGCATGACAGAAATGGCCTTGAAGAACATGATGACTGTTAATGATTTTTTATTTTTTATTTGATTTTTTTTTGTAATCATTAGTAAAAAACTTTGATGTCATTTTCAATAAAACTGTTTGGAGTATATAAATTTTATAAACATTGGTTACTGCGACTTGGAAATAAGGTTAAAAATTTATTGTTTTTGAAAAAAAACCGTTATTTTTTGCACTTTTTTTTAAAAAATTAAAAAACGGCTCCAAGAATTTTTTTAAAAACTTGGCAGAATCACATAAATGTAAATACGCGTCGATTGACACCTTATTCAAGAAAATCGTACTTTAGGTTCGCGAGATATAACGCATGACAGAAATGACCTTCAAACGGGCAAAACAGCAAACCCCCCCGACCGAAGTTTCCCAAAAACTAATCAGCTCTTAAGATTGGAAAGACGCTTCGATTGACACCTCAACGAAGTCGATACGACTTTGTTTACGAGAGTTATCGTCGTAGAAAAAAGTGTCCACGAACGTACATACGTACGTACATACACACACACACATACATCTCCCTTTCTAAAAACACTTTATATATACTCTATAGACCTCAAAACGTAAAGAAATGTTGAAAATTTCAATTTCGATTTTCGAGGCGATTACAAGAACTTCCCATATACTGGGAAGTTAAGAAAAAGATTCCGGCTCCTTCAAGTCTCGCTCATCCAGGTTTGACTGTATATTAAACACTCTCTAATAGGGTCCGTTTATATTAGATAAGAAATCATTAATTTTTGTAATGTTTTGGTGGTTTCGCAATCACAGGTCGACGTCTACTAATTAAATACTATAAACCCATATCACTTGTTGAAAAAGATTAGATACCGAAAAGATTAGCTTAGGTATTCTTATAATCTGCAAACATTTTGGAATCTTATCTTTTAAAAATAGATTCTCATTGTATGTTTTCTATAATACTATAAGTCGAGTTTTTTTTGCCGCGCTAAAAATTTCTCAATTTACAGACTTGTGCAAATGAACAGCATATTATGCAGACTTTAAAATTGTTTACTGCCGTAATTCAATTTGATTTTTGTGTATGTGTAATAATTGAATATATAAATAAAAATAGTTTGTATTGCAACAGTCGACATTCGATGATTCTTAAATGACTGGAACAAATAAGAATTGAAAATATTGAGGGCTTTAAAATATAAGCTTAAAGTAAATAATCAAAACATAAATATTCAAAACTTCAAAATAACAAATAATATTGAAAAAATTTCACACATATATATTGTACATGAAATGAAAGTAGATTTTGTCTTTCTAGTTTTGAAAATTGCCTGTAATTTTTATAAGCAATTGAGTTCATATCTAAAAATACATTTTTGCCCAAATCGATTTGCTGTAAATGCAAGTATAATGTTAAAAGCGAGGATTAGTCCTCTTTGAATAGAATTTATGAAATGCAATCATCTTTGTCTTCTCCACTATCAAAACATAATAAAAATATATAAGTAATTATCAAAATTAATAGATTCGTGAAAAGTACTCGGATATGATTCGATTATAGGCAGAATATTCCATTCTATATGGACCGTTCTCTCTAGAGAAGTTATGTCTTTATGCTGGCTTGCATATTCTTTGTCGGATCTATTTTCTTGAAATAGTTACATAAGCGATGGGTGATCCGAAATTAATGATAATTGAATATGTATAAATATTTGAAAAAAAATCGATTTTATTTCTTTACACCCTTTAAAATAATAATATGTAAATAGATAATCCTAATATTCGGAGTTACCCGACTAAAAAATTTGCCTGAACATGATCAAAATCCGATTGGGCATGCCCGGTGAGAATAAGAACATGCATGTAACTAATATGATTACTAAGGACTTGATCAGGATGTGTAACTGATTAGGTTTTCTTGACAAGGAATGCCTGATTTAGAACCAACCACCCGAGTAGAATTTCGGATGCGACACACGTTGGGCCCATAACACACAATAATAGCAGAATAAAAATTTGCTGTTAACTTCTTCGTGATTTTTTTCTTCACTTTAATTAGCATTTTTACTCGGGTCAAAATCCATTTGTTGTGTGAAGTCGTTGTCATGAAAGATTGAACCGCAGGTCCACTTGCTGAAATTAGTCGTTGGGTGTTGGTCGCAAAACTAATTATATTCGATTAAGCGTTGTCCGTTTTCATTAGTCATTGCATGAAGGTTATGCTAACACTGCAACGGCAATGCGATTTAAGGTGCTGTAAAAATAGTCCTTCATTGCCTCTTTTTTTCCAGGCAGACATTTGATAATTTTGTCTTGATCCGCATCGCACATATCCGTATTTTTATTAGTTTGAATTCGATGGCAATCCGTATAAATTTGTTTTTTTTTTAAATAATGCCACTCCAAACTCAAGGTTTCCCGATATTTTCCCACTTGTAAATATGGTGTGCGCTTGCATGTTTTTGATTGCGTTACCGAGCTGTCGAATTTCTTGCACTGCAAAGATATTGAGTCAGTATTGTTCGGTTTTGCTCATCAGTTGACGCATCTAACGTTCCATATCCGAAACGGAAGCTCCTTATTTCGTGGTGAAGGTCGTTATCGTTTTCACGATCCAATCCAGGGCTGCTTCCGATTCCGTGACTATTTTTTGCATGGATTGCGTTGTCGGAGCGCTGAAAACGCCCCTCCATGAAAAATCAATAGCCACAGAGCCGAAACTACAGCCCCGGAATGGAGGGGAGAAGTTTGTGATTATGTGCATAAATGTACTTTTCTAAAAGTTTAGAGAGTTAGGAGAAAAAAATGCGGCTCCTGAAATAAACTTTCATGGTATTGTTCATACTTCAAAAAGGTCCTGTAAATTGGGAGAAGTAAACTAACAAGCATAATAAATAATTTTATTGATTTGATTAAATCATTGAAACAAAATTTTCTCGAAGCTATGATAAAAAACACCAGAATTAAAATATCAGAAATATTTTATGTTATTGAAAACCCAATAGTTAAGTAAAACTGTTTTTGTGTTGAGAAAAATTTACAAATACCCCTCAATAATACAGTTTGCAGGGTAGTATCAATTCTAGAGATAAGACGATATGCTGTATGTGGATGTATAAATAATATCGTATTATTAAAAACGGTCCATGTTTTGATAAGTATTCGAATGAACTGTTGTAGACTTTAAACAATGCGATACATCAAAATTCTACAGGAAATTAACTTTTTGTTTATTGCCGTTGTAAATAAAGGATTTATCTGCAATTGCAATTTTATCAATTTTTATATATCAATAAATATGATTTTGACTTGTGTTCTCTAAAGATATGAAATAAAGATAATTACTATCATACACACAGTTGAAAAATGATTCACTGAACGGTTCGGAAATAATTAGAAATAAACCTGCAGATATTATAGTGTATGTTTTTTAAAAATAAAATTTGTCCCAAAAGTCTGTATGTAGTTTAAATTGAAAATATAATTATTGAACATTCCTGGTTAATAATTTTGAACAATTCACGGCTTTATTTTCTATTTTACTCCAACATTTCTTCCCGAATGTAACGGTGAGGCCATTTAGTAAGAAAAATAATTTATGTGTAAACTCGGACTCTATCCTGAATAGATAATCGTTAAAGATTTATCTTGAGGGTAGTTGTAAATTCTCGCTGAAATAACCCACTTTTAATGGACTAGTTAGGCATAAGTGATGCTATCTGAGCCCACCCTTCCACGGCCGACCATGTGAGACATCGCATAATGTTCGTAGTTAGGCTCTTAATTTACTTAATAAGCCACCACCACCATCACGATTGAAATATGATCAGACTATGTTGAAGTAATTGACAATCATTTACCGAACAGATTATCTTAAATACTTCAAAGTTATCAGGTTACAGTAAGCTGGGCGACTCAATATATTGAGACAAGTCGTTTGTAAAAATTAAAAAAAAGAGGGTCAAGTGTAAAACCTTGAGGATCATCAGGCGATGGATTGAAGGAAAGGTAACATATTTGTTAACGGCTACTTGAGCAAGTATGAAGCAAACCACGGGAGTAGAGTAGTACCATACAGTTTTGTTCAATTAATAAAAATACTATGATCACCGAAATAAAAAGCCTTGGATTGGTGAGGCTTTATGCAATCAGTATCGTTTAAAAATTCGATCGAAAAGTTAGGAAATTCTATAAGGCTGGTGAGAAAAGTAAAAAAAAAGTAGCTAACAAATTCCTGCTGAATGCTAGTATATGTAGGCCTTATGGAAGAGAAAATAGCGTTCGATATAAGATGGACAAACAATTCAGGAAAATATGCTAATGGGGCGATAGTTCGAAAAAAGGAAAAATTTACCTGTTTGCGGATTGCAATTGTATGGAATAGCTACTTTGAAGCAGGAAAAATTTCCCAAGAATTGTTTTTGGAAAACATATATAGAGAAAAAACGATTCACTCGTTGAAGGTTTGGTTTAAAAATTCCTTCCAGGAAGCCGGGCTTATTAAGTAAATGAAGAAGAATGAAAAATTTTACTGGACTTTTAATAAAACAAGCCAACAATTGATTTAATGAAGTATTACAAAAACAAGTGGATCAACCCATCCTTTCCGAGGAGGTAGAGGACGGAGCGTTCAAAACAACTCTCCTATTGTCTTTACTGATTGTAAAATTTTCGGATGTTTTGGATTTCTAAAGGGCTAGCTGAGCGACTTTGCTGCACCGCGTCCCAGAGACCCGCGCAAGTTGTTGGTGAATCACGCGCCGCTGGGCGCAGCTGCTTCGATATGCCTCTCGTGATAATAAGTAGTCTTGTTACCTTCATCACGTGAGGTATTTATAATTTCAAAGAAGGTCAATAGATGTCGCTCATAAGACGCTTATGTTTTTGACTACTTAACAGCTACAAAAACTTTAAACGCGTTTTTCTCAAAATCACTTTTTTCAAGCTTACCGGTAAGATTATTTTGGAACGGGTGCATGGATCCATTTGAAATTTTGACAGTAATTTTGAAATACCAAAATCTAGTGAAGTACGTAGGGATTTTTTGATTAATTGTTTATTTTTAATTTTATAAACAATTTACAGCTATTTTTTTGTGAAAAATCATGTTTTTTGGTTCAAAACAGCGCGATTTTGTTAAAAATTAGATTTCAAAAAATCTCATACTTACTTCACTAGCTATTAGTATGCACTTCAAAAAAAATTAGTTTTTTGTTCTAGAGAAAAGTTACTGGTAACTTTTTAAAGGTGGATCACACAACAGCCGAATACGGGCTCCTGTGGCCGCCATTTTGGAAAAAAGATATTTTTTGTACTTGTTGAGTTATATAATATACTACCATAAGCGGATTTGATGTTTTTTAATTTATTTACTTACGAAAAATCATGAAAAAAGGGAGTCTCTAGACTAGTGTTACCCCTTAATTTTTAATTTCGTCAGAGAACATTGTAAAACTTTTTTTTATTTCATCTTGTGTTCAACTATCGTATCTTAAATTTTTTATAACATGCGATCGATGTAGCATTTTTTAATTCTCTTTTCATTTCCGCGTTACTGTCTCTATTGTGATGAAGTTCACAAGCACGCATATCCGTATAGTGATATAAGTTATAATGCAAAAATGAGGATACATCTATGCATTAGGTACGCGGTCTAACGAATGTACTTGCGGCTTTGTTAATGGTATCATTCACTCTTCGCTGAAATTTTTCGGCAGAATTTAATTTTTATGTCAATTTATCAAACTTCAGATAGATCTACAATAGATTGTCGCGCGAAAATGCTCAAATAAACTACTACGTAAGTAGTGAATCTGAGGTATCTCTTCACCATCTATTGGAAAAAAATATTTTTAATCATATTAATGTCGCTAATTTGTTCTTTTACACCATGGTGGAACACAAAAATTTAATTCCGCTAGCAATTCACTATTACTGGCCAGAAAAAAGTCTCGCTAACACCACTGTTGCCGGCGGCAGGCATTTCGGCGTAGCAGTAAAAGCGATTGCACACTTGCGCCTTCACTAGGTTTTACAATTTCAACTTGAACTATATATTTGACTTCTATGAAAAAACTTTGTGATCTGATAAGTTTTCAATGTTTAAGTTATAGCCTGGATCGATTAATATGATTTTTATTAAGTTTTTCTTTTTAAAAATATTAATAAAACCGGCATAGAAAAATTTGGATGAAATTTACATATTAAATATTTTTCAAAGTATATTCAGTACTTAGAAGCTTCTAGCGCAACAAATTCTCTTCGGTCAGAGAATACAAACTCAAATAAAATCAATATTCAAAACAAACTAAATTATGCTGAAATCTATTTCTATTCCTGTATTCAACATTTGCGATTGGTGTGGCAATAATTTCCAACATATTGAGTGGGCAATATGTGTCCATGATTCTATTTATTGATCATCATGCTCTCAATATAACATTAATACATGCACTAATTTCAATGTAAATGATTGCCTTCCTAGATTAGCCTATGTCGTATGTTGCTTTGAAATCCAATAGACTTGCTCTAGAACACATAAAAGATGTGCTCGCATAAAATGCACTTTGAAATATGTTCTATAAACCGCACCAAATGGAGTTCATGGAAGGCACTTGACTTTTTCAAATAAGTATATATGCTGTTCTTAGATGGGGTTAAATGCTGTTACCGTTTTAGTAGACCATCAACATACTTTAGCAGCGGATGGATACAACTAAATAGGTACTATAATACGTTTTGTGTATGTGAAAGATGTAGAACTACATTTGATAAAGTGGCGTTTTTAATTAGTATCAAGAAATATTCTTGATTGCGCAGCTAAATAAGGTCAATTTTAAATGCTGGTTTAGTTCATTTAAAAGAAAGTCAATGTGGTAAAAAAGGTAAAATCTTAGATGATAACCATATTTTACCGTAAAACAGCTACATTATGTTTAACTTTCTTCTTCTTGTTTGTATACTTTTTACTTTAATATTCTCTCGCAATTGAAAATTATTGTCAACTTATTTATAGCCAAATATAAACTCTAGATCAAACTTTTAATGCAGTTAAAGCAAAGGAACTATTGTTAAGGAACTTCAAACGTTTAGCATTAATTTTGAACATTTTTCTGATTATGGTTTGACGCCAACAATATCAAATAGACAGTATTCAAACAAAAACAATGGAAAAACACGACTTCACATTACATATGTACATAGTTGTTACAAGTAGGAGCGTCTGGAAAATTTGCCATAAAGATTACTTTCCTATTTTTTAAATACTGTGCCAATATTATTCAAACCATGAGATTCGTCAGAAAAAGGTGGAATATCATACTCATTCCAATATTAATTAGCAACCAAAACTCAATAGGCCTGGCAGGAGTGAGCTGCCTACATGGGATCAAAGTAAAACTCCGACACTCAGATATTTATTCTTTATGAGGCGATTAATAGATTAATAGTGTAAGGAAATAATTTAAACAAAAGATGATTTTGTTTCATAAAGCTTTGTTCATGGTAATACAGAATCGGTAAATACAAAAGCAACATTTATTCATATAAAATCTTCAAAAAAATTAAATGTGAAAAATAACGAAAACTGATCTCAAAATTAAACTCGGACCGTAAGAAGTTTTAAATTTTTTATTTGGTTTTAACATTTTGTTGGTAGTCATTTACTTGCTCTAACTTTGTTTGTTTGTTATCTGCATGGCATCGAATAAACACACTTTTCACAATAAGAATGGTCAATCCTGTCCCATTCGTATGTCAACGCGTCCTTCAAGTCTTCTGCATTAGATATTGTGTGGTTTTTCAATTTCTGTTCAAGATGTACTCATAAATGTTCGATGACATTTAAGTCGGGAGATTGAAAAGGTGGGTCAAGAACATGTGAGCAATTATAAAGTAACCACAGTCGAACATTTGCAGCTTTTTGTTTAGTTTAGTTTTGTTGTTGTATCTCTCTGACGACAAATTTTCACAAGTGTAGAGCATCAAATTTCCAGCTAGCTCCCATTGACGAACCAACGACTGGTAAACCAGAATACCATTCGATGTGAAAATATACTGGCGGCCGATAAATAGCCGATCTCTGGCGTACAATGAATGACAATTGAGCAGCTGTCATTGTTAGACACGATCTTGAAAAGAAAAAGAAAATTGGATCCCAATGTATCTCTCTGACGACAAATTTTCACATGTGTAGAGCATCAAATTTCCAGCTAGCTGTACAGTTCTGTTCCTGGATTTAACGTGATTGTCTGACTAGTAAGTTATAGCACCACGGGCCTCTTCAGCCACGGGTAAAGATTAGCACGCACCAACGCCCCTCACTAAACGTACTAGTCAGTACCCATAACTTATGTTATGAGCATTGCTTTCCGGAGTATGGGTACCAAGTGTATCCAGAGTTTGCTTGGACTCCTTCATATCCCTGGTATAGATTAGGACCTACCAGTATCCTAACCGCTCTTTGGGAAGTAGTATTCCTGTTGAGAACGCAACAGCACGCCAATGCACCCCGATACAGAAGGGTTACCGAATAGCTACCGGTCTCAAACTGTATTAGAAATGACTGTATCCGCTTTGGGTGTCAACCACAGCCACCAAGTTACAGTCTCCACAGGGTCCTCAACCAAAACCGACAGGTACAAGTCCCTGTGTCCCCGGTTACCCACTATACCCCTGGTAAGGTTCCGGGGAAGTGCAAGTACAACCCCTTCGATTGAGTCCCAACGCAAAACGCATCCTTTAAATCCTAGAAATATATGATAGACCCTATTAATCGGTATCCCTTTACCTCAGCATCCTGTTGAAGGGATGTTCTGAGGATCGGCCAGAAACCCTCCCTCCTTTGTATTGGTTTGAGACAGTTCTCCTAGCTGCTTTGGCCGATTACTAAACATCTGCTGGTCGACACCCCTGTATTCTCTTTCTGCAAGGTACTCGTTCGGCTATGCGACTTTTCCTAGGCATACTCAAGGTCGGTTGTGCCTCTCCCAGCTCCTCGCCGACCACAACGTCGAAAAGTGGAGTTGCAGCTAGCTGTACAGATTAAGTCGAGATTTTAAGTGCCTCACCCAGAATTAACTAGTAAGACACTGACGGCTCAAGTCCGGGTAACAAATTATAGCATGCACCAACGCCCCCATAAGCATACTAGTCAATAGACCATAACTAGTATGGATACTGCTTTTCCGAATACAGGTTC
The DNA here is from genome assembly GCA_963942545.1 of Oxycera nigricornis. Classification (NCBI taxonomy): domain Eukaryota; kingdom Metazoa; phylum Arthropoda; class Insecta; order Diptera; family Stratiomyidae; genus Oxycera; species Oxycera nigricornis. The sequence continues at coordinate 85,434,113 of OZ012662.1, forward strand.
CAAATCTTATCCAAAGCTTGCTAGCTGTACAATAAAGCTATGTTGTAAAAACTACGCGAATCGTGGAGGTAATTTTTCGAAGGTCTTTCGCTTTCTTTGATCAAGTTGATTAATTTTTCAGTAAGCGTTCCAGGCTTAAAAAGGACCATAAATTCTTGAATATTCGAAAGCGATTCGAAATCGGCCGACATCCACAACAACAGTGACGCTACGATTCCTCCAGACTGGGTTGCAAGGACAGTTTTCTGTTAAAAACACTGTTGGAAAAACAGAATGAAGCGAAAAGACTTAAATTTTCATGGAACACGAAAATTGCAGCTTGAATAGATGGAGCAGAGTTTTTTTCCGTCGAAGTTCGTCAAAGTTCGAGCTTTTTGGAGGAAATCATTGGTAGTGGCGACACTTGTAAGGAGAAAAGGACCTTCCATACTGTATACACCCCAAAGTACATGGTGGATAATCATTAATAGTGTGTGGCTGTTTTGGTGGTAGGCTATCATGAGAAAACAGGAGTACCACTGAATACTTCAATGTCAATCAAAAACAAATGGAACAAGAATCATTCGAAATAGATTTTTTTGGATGCAGTAAAGCTACCTAAAACACGCTTCTAAGTTATACTGCAACTATGTTCACGATCAGGAAAAGCTCTCCAATAATATTTTCTGAACCTGAACGAGCTTCTGTGAAATAAACTGAACTAAACAGTTCAAATTATGCAGCCTGAAACTTTCGACAGCTTTGATTTCATCCTCAAATATCATGTTAAGACATTATATAATTGTAGCCCTCCCGAAATTGGTTCCAAATTTGTCAAGAGTCAGAGTCTGGCTGCTATTATGGCAAATGAAGTAACTACTTCCACGAATCAAAAATCTAGACGTTGTCCACTATTCAATAGTCTTCACTCTTTTCTTGTGCTTAAGCCACGGGTGAATAATGGATGCAAAATTTGCTGCAAATTATATTTCACACGTGTTTGCCATAACAAACATATTCTTGGGAGTTATGACTATCAGGAAACTAAGAGATTCCGTTTTCGACTTCTTGTTAAGTACGCAAGTACGACGACTAGCACGTGATCTACCCATCAAAATATCTAATCTTTCAAACTAAGTGAAAATCAAGCGGCATAACGACTTTTCCAAAGGCAGTCACTCGGATTGGGGTTTTATGTCAACGGTTCCTATTACTTGCCTAACACTGCTGGAATGCAGGCAGCAATGAGCCATTGCCATGTTCTATTGCTGGTCCAAGAATCGGCCGATGGCTGGCTTTGTTTCCAATGTGTTCGCTTATCAACTGTCTCCATGTCTGCATTTGTTAGAGCGCTGGGTTTTTATGGTTTGAGGGCCTGGTTCGATCCCCGATGGCGGCGGCTCGCAATGACTCAACAAATAGATTTCAGCCGAAGTGAACGACACATTCCATATGATAGGAAGGGATGTGATTTCAAAATATCCAATGCTCTTCTAGACAATTTCTGTTTGACATTCGATAATATTTATTCACTGGCCAATCAACTTATTTGTTGAAGGCCATTACTGCCCCAGTAACTTTTTGGTTATTGGCCCATTGTTGCCAATTTCCGCTTTAACATATCCAAAGTGTTCATGTCACTGGTCCAATGATGGCTAAAATTCGGCCAATGTTACAAGAAAAACTATTGTTGGGCTAGTTGTACATCATCGTTCGGGAAGTTCAAAAAATAGGAAATCATATGTTTTTGCAGTCCTGTCAAAAGTATAATCAAGAAATGTTGATCTTATTTTAATTGCTACGTTTACCTTAAGAGTCAATCATATTTGATTGTTATACTTTAAATTTTTATTGTGATGAAAAAATTTGAATGAATTCTAGACAAAATTACTAGTTTTCTACTTCTAGTGTTTTTCTATGGTTTTAAGTTATTGCAAACAATTTCGGTAAGCCATTTATTTTTTCGAACAGACCGATACAGATAAGAACCTGCTCCACATCCTTTCCTTACGAAATGGTACTTTGTGTGACGTGTCTTGTAACAATCTTTTCCAAACCCTCCACTTCACTACGCATTGCTAGACAACTGATATTTTAAGTAACTTAACAAGCCATTCTACATCGTCTTTGGAAACAAGTTCCATTGTGCCATCATCATTTTTCAGCTTTGCGATTTGAATCTTGGCTACCATGATTGGGAGGCAGGTGCTCTATATGACGCTTTTTTCGTAACATATCGCAAATGATATTCCATGATCTTGGAATCATTTTCGATATTATAACTGCAATCTAACAATACACAACCATCTTACTAAAAGCGTTATCAAGACGTTGTTCACTTAATTATCATATTTCTTCAAAAAGCTCTCTGTCGTCTGGGAAATTCTAATCACGGCATTTGGAATATTTCCTGTGGTCATGTACTCGTATTACACCTACTTCATTCTTGGAATTTCAATAGGCTGCAGACGATCAGAAGTAAATAAAATAGGGAATTTTAAGCAAGCCCAAGATAGATTTCTAAATTAGTTTAGGAGATACATCAGTAAAAGTACGTACATGTCGCTCTGAGCTTGATACCTGTCGCTGGTTAAAGCCGGTTGGTAATGTAAAAACACATTAAAACGGGGACTATTTTTCAATAATATTGATTACGTATTATTGTCTTACTTGTCTGTGTCATTCTTAGGTTATTTAATACCTAAATTTAAAATAAAATGTTGAAAGGCAGTATTCCATAATCATAAAATATCGTCTATATTGATCATATCAACTATTGTTTGTTATTAAAGCTTTGGATAACATCAATTTACTAAATTTAAGGTCGCCCTTTGATCCACATTTCTTCGTCACTCAATTTGCACGAAAGCAACAAAATTATTCTCAAGTTACCACATTATCAGGTGGAACAGTACACAAACAGAACAAACAAATATTCCGATTTCCGGCAAAAAAGCAAATCTCAGTTTTGTGAATCATTTCATCCTGTTTGTGGAAATCGAATTTCCAAGCAATTGAAGTTTACCTTTTATCAACATCCCCTTTTCAAAACAAATTCTACGTTTCTTATATTATTTTTAAAAAAAAAACAAGTCTAGAATGAAATATAGTATACAACTGTATTCAATCGTTGCCGAAAGATATTTCCTCAAAAGCACGTTCTTCTATTCAGAGCATCAGATTATGGAGTGAAGGAACCTCAATGAGCTCCTTGAAAATAAATGTTGCTGAAAATCAGAAATCAATTCATCGAACCGAAGTGAAAATATCTTATTTGTCGCGAAACGGTGAAGTTTGCTTTTGATATTGATGGTTGTTGATTGCTTGCTTGCTTGCCTGACTTACACATTCTCTATTTTAGGAAAACCTAATATCCTCTTGGAATTGGGCCAATTTTATTGGCACTGTAAGCAGGTATGATAACATCTATCATCCAAAGTGCTGAATAGATAAATTTAAAGTTTGTGGATATAGGAAAAACATTTATAGAAAATATATTAGGTGTATATTGAAAGGAAATTTATTCTCTTGAACGATGTATACATGCATAAATTTGAAGGTAATTTTCTTCACAATAATGATATCAAGGCTTTATACAGCATTGCATTGACGTTTTTTTTCTTGATTAATTTATTTTGAATCTAAAAAAATCCGGAACTTTTCATAAGATTTTTTCTGTCCTTCTCTCCTACAATGTTCAATTATTTACTCCTATTTGACATACTCGATGAAAAGGAAAACGAAACATCAATGTATCACAAGTTCATAAACACTGCCAATTATTTTCAATTTGACAATACAGGAAATTTATACCGTCAACCTATATAATCTCACATAATACATTTCATTAAATCTGGTATATAACCCCTTGTCTTTGCTGCTTATTTTGACGTCATGGTCTGTGAATCGTACAAAGTTCATAAATATGCTAACCACCCTCCATACTGAAAACATACAAACCGAGAATTTATCCTCCACACAAGTTAACATATACTTTCGTAGTCAATGATGAATTCAGTTCAACAATTGATTCTAATTTAAGACTGTGATTAGATTTACAATTTTAGATCAGAAACTAGGGGCCCCAATGCATTGTTAATTGTTTATAATAAAAACCAGATGAATTCTGTTTGAAATGCGTTTTGTACAGTTTTATATAGACAATTTTTTTCCTAAGTAGTATGAAAATAAAATTGATAGAGTTAATACGAATGCAACTTAGAAAGTTTTAATAGATATGAATTAAATTAATTTGAAATTTTTTTTAGAACTGCATAACTAATTTTTAAATAATTTCGTTAACAGCATAATAACTTCTTATACAGTTTTTTTTATTATTTGTTAGTATACAAACAAAATAGCAATCAACAGCCGATAATAGAAGAGACACACCAGGATGAATATAATGTAACGTTTATAAGCCATCCGAAAGAGGAAAAGAAAAAGCCGAAATTCAAAGATTTGTTCTCAACCGAATTCGGTATTGATTAGCTTTAGAAAACGAACAATACAAGAGATGTTTTCATGTAGATTTTGTGTAAAAATCCATATATTTCCCTAGTAACCTAGAAAATCTTCCGACTTTCTTGAAGTGCCAACTAAAAACTTCTTCTAGTGCGAAATTGTAGTCTTTAGACAAGCCCTTTGTATTTAGAAATAGATTGTTGTTCGTGGAATTAGATTGATTTCAATTGTTTTGAAAGTAGTGTATTTTGTTTTGTATATGCGGGAGTAGGCATGAATAGTTATTTAAAAAATTTATAGAGTTTTCATAATCGAAACAAATTTGACATCATAATTTCAGCAGGAAAAAAATGTGAAGTGAAGATTGTGAAGTATTCAAAATGGTCTATTTTTTTTTACAAATATAGCAAATCCCTAGAAACAAAGGAAAATATTATAAAAGCTAATCTTTTGATGATCACATGTTTGTTTAGAGGGATTTTGCAATTTGAAGCTACGTTTGCGATAGTGCTCATTATGTATATATAAATATACATATCAAATATTTTTAACAATATGAACGATAATGACTCCGCATACCACAAAATAACAATTTATTTGAAACATTTGAATGTATATCATTAAGTTCACACTAAAATCGCATCGAAAACTTCACAAATCATGTATTAAAATAAATATTTACAATCAAAAGTACACTGCAAGTGCTAAATGTGCTATAACAATACACTTTAATGTGTTATTTTTATACAGTTCTTTTGAACACACTTCAAAGTGAAATTTTGGAACATGTTAAAGTGTGGTGTTTTAACACATGCTAAATTATAGCGCAATTTATTGCCATCAAAAATGATCTGAAAGTTGTCTATATCCGGTATCAAATCAATTTATTCTCTCTTAACATCCGGAAATGCCGTGAAAACTCTCTCTCTCTCTCTTAAAACCCAGTCCAATTGACTACATGTACATCCTACATGATCCTCCGGTATCCTATCTCTTCTAATTGAAAGACCTTCGAGTGACTTTTGATCCGAAGTTTAAATTTGAGCCCACATTGTTCCAATCTCCTCGTGTGCTTCATTCATGTTTATAGACATTTTTTTTTGTCCCACCACAGGTTTGGTCCCTGCACTATAAATACTTAGAAGTTTTGATAGAATCTGTGCAGCGTAAATAGACACGTTTTCTTCTGTTTAAATTTAACTTTACATACATACCATATGTACAGCAAGACTCCATACTTGAACTTTCTTCCTTGAATGTCTTCAGAATCCACTTAACTGAATGTTTTCTGTTTCGGCTTCACCGCGGTCAATTAAACTCTATCCTGCCTGATTGCTTGATTCACCGTAATTCATAATGCCTTGCTGGAATCGATAACATATTTGTCGTACCGTATACTAGGATAAAAACTTTTTCCACTCACCGAAAAATGTGTTTCCCCAGAACTCATAATCGTCTATAACTCGTTTTGTTTCTTCACTCTTTTTTATTACTCTTAAGCAAAAATTTAAGCGTATTCATGTAGAGCATTTCTCGTCGATTTAAGTGCTTTCCGAATCAAATCGATCATTTTTCGAATAAAATTGGTGATTTTTCCGAACCAAATTGATCATTTTCCGAATCAAATTAGTGATTTTCCAAATCAAATTGATGCTTCTGGAAATGTGTGTTACTCGACAGTGTCCTCCAAAAAAATACTTTTATTGACATTATATATCTGATCATCCGTTAGGGCAAGTTCTTTAATTTTATAAAATGGTTCTACAAATAATTTTACAGCTGTGTCATCATTTAAAAAATTTTCTTCGCAAATTTTAAGTGGTCACCTTTTTTAAAAAATTTGCCAAACTATCCGTTGCTTCCATGAAAATCTATTTCCTTTTCTGAATTTTAATTCGAGTGCCGAACATTTCCGAAATTGGGAAGATTTTTTATGCTGGTTTTCAAACGCGTCATACAACGGCACTTCAATTTCAGGACCTTCTGGTTCTCTTAATATTCGCATTGTATCAGTATCACGACTGAGATCTTTGGAGTTTTCTATTTCTGCACAAAAATTTCTCCATGAAGTGCTTTTAGCCTTTCTGATGGAGCATTTAAACTCCATCAGTTAGAGTTTATAAGAGAGTCATTGGATTCTTCAGCCCGATTAAAGGACATCTTACATTCCTTTCGCAGCTCCGCAATGTTCCTGCTCCACCGCGGGGGCTTATACTTTCTCCTAGGCTTCATGTTCATGCAGATCTTGCTGCTTCATTGAAGGCAAGATCTCAAGATCGCATACATTTTCAATGTTTGGGGGTCCACCTTAAAGCGCAGACCCGAATTTGGATTGGTATTTGATCGAATCTATCCAGCTTTCGTTGATGCAGGTTGGATTTATCGGAGGATCAAATGCCAGATCGAACAATATGTGTAGATGATCAGCGAACAAGCATTCTTGAGATACGTGCCAGCCTTCGATGGCTCGGTGAAAGTGCTCCTTCGTTAGATTCATGTCCAGTACCTCTCTACGGCTTGCCGTAATGAAGGTAGGATTATCACCTTTTTTTAATAAGTCATTCATTAGAATGAATTCGAAGAGTGACTCACCCCGTTCATTTGTGTCCCTGCTGCCCAAATGCGATGATGGGTATTGGCGTCCGTCCTGATTTCTATTAAGATGCCCCGTGTAGTGACTTCTCTTGCGATCCTCCGCAGGCAGATGGGAGGTGGTAGAAAATCGTGTGCCGTATAGCTAGGGATGCAACATCGCTCATAAAAAACATCGATGTTAGAACATCGATTTTTTAAAAGTGAAACATCGATGTTAGAAATATCGAAGTTTATGAACGATATATCGATGTTTTTATCGATGTTTTTTTTAGCAAAAATGAGACACTACTTAATTTATTTTAACATTTAGCTTTCAAGAATAATCATTTTATTTTAACGGAAGACAAGTATGTATTTATTATTTTAACAAAGAATTTAAAAATTATAATTTTGACAACCTGGTTCCTAGTAAGCGGTTTCTCTCCTGGGTGATTGTAGCTCCTGCTTCAGAGAATAACTGCTCACTCGGTACCGAAGTTGCCACGATAGGCAAATAGGTCATAGCTAAATTATGAAGCCTGTGAAATAACCCCTTCATGTCATCCCACATCTCCAACGCATTTCCATTTATAGGAGTAACAGTAGATGACATGAACATATAAAATTCTGTTTCTGCTTTAGTTGTATCTTTCGTATTTTTTTCATATTAATGTGCGTCAATATTTTATGGTAGCTCCATATGTCACTTTCATTATTATCGCCTTTTTCTGATTCGTCAGAAGACTCATTTGCGCTCGTTTCATTACTCATTAAGTAATTGCTTATGCAATTTATAACTTTTCTCTTCGCAATAGGATCTTTAAAATGCATTAGCTTGAAACTAGGATCCAAGACAGTAGCAATTGCCAACGATGAACATTGCTCTAGTTTGTCAAATCTCTTTGAAACTTCCTTGCCAATTTCTCCTTTTAATGAAAGGGTGCATTCTAATGTTGGTGAATATATATCTAGCATGTTTCGTAAGCAGCTTACAAGAAGAATGATTTTACTCACTGTGATAAAATTTTGCCCACAAATTTCTTTTGTCAATCTCTCAAAGGGTTGCAAAAGTTGTATGTGTAGCTGTAATCGTTCATAAAACATCGTTCATGAAGAACGATGTTACATCGATGTTTAAGGTTTCGATATGTTAAAACATCGATGTTTATGAACGATATATCGATGTTTGAAAAACATCGATGTCTCGTTTGCATCCCTACGTATAGCAGGAGACAGCCCTGAGAGGTTTGAACAGCCTTTTCACTGCTATGGCAACAGTGTCCAGGTCACTGAAAATATACAAGATTAAAAACTTCAAGCCTTTCTTAGTATACAAGCTCTTGGTTTGCTCTATTTCTTGAGGGAAACTGTCCTGTGTTTTCATGTTGAGCCCACAAACCTGGTTACCTACAACCCAAGGCTCCTTAGAATAACGCCTTTAAAAATTTCGAATTTGTTAGAAACTTTATTATTCATACTGCCTACAGGCTTCTTTTCAATACTGTTGTCAATATGAGGTAAAATTGTTCTCGGTACCTGCTTATATCAGATTGTTCAGTAAATTTTGTCGTTCGAAAAGAGATGGTGCTATAAGTGTCTTCGTTTTACTTATCTAAAATTGGTACTACTTTTCAATGCAACTCAACTCATTCGTATATTTGTAGCTGTTCAAAGTTCGTGCCGTAAGAAAAACTTTTTGGAGTGCAGCACCAAAACAAATTCATGAACAATTGCTAAAAGTATGTAAGAACACCTTTCATTGGAGCAGTACAAGTCTTGAAGATGAAACCAAGAAAACATAGCAAAATTACAGGATATGAAAGATCGTCGATTAAACGAGAGAAATCTAGTAGAAGCCCTAGGTATTTCATAAGACAGTGTGAGCTATATTGATTGGCTGAAGTTTTGGGTTACAGAAAGATGTGTGCAAAATGGGTGCCGCATTTGCTAACAATGGAACAAAAAACACACTTGTATGCGACTTTCTCTATAATATTTGGAGCGTTTTAGAAATGATAAAATGACATTTGTACGTCGTTTTATCACTGAAGATGAGACTTCGGTCTACTATCATGATCCTGAATCCAAATAAGAAGCTAACGAATGATGTACTTCGACGCCAAATCGAGTTACGGTTCAGAAATCGGCCAAAAACGTGTTAGCATCAATTTTTTTGGGAAGCAAATGGAATTTTATTTGTGAATTACCTGCAAACTGGTGAAACAATAAACGCAGATCTTCATTGTAATTTTTTGGATGAGCTGGATGCAAAAATTTGTAAGAAAAGACCTGGTTACCAGAAGAAAAAAAATCGTTTTTCATCAAGATGACGCACCCTCTCACACAGCTCAAAAAACATCGCGAAATTCAGTGAATTAAAGTACGAACTGTTGCAACATCCACCCTATTCGCCAGACTAAACGCTCTCTGACTTCCGGCTGTTTTCACATCTCAAAAAGTTTATGCGTGGAAAACGATTTTAATCGACGGTAATCGAAGCCGTGAAAGCTTATTTCGACGGTCTTCCGAATTCTCACTTCCATAAATTAGTAGATCACTGGAACAAGTGTATTAAAGTTGAGGGAGATTATATTGAATAATAAAATGCAATCTGGTATACAGTCATCGATGTTAAATATAAGATGCTACTTATTGTCAATCAGCCATGATCAACTGTTGTCTACATCGAGATTTTACTGTACATCCTCATGAACATTTGAAAATCTCTTACATTTAGTACCTATTAATAACTGCATGCCTTTTAAATGTTCATTAATATTCTAAATAAAAGTTTTTATAAAAAACTGACTAATAACTTTGCTAGTGAGCAACCAAATCAACTTCAGATTTTGTGGAATCATTCGTTCATAGAAGTCGAAATGAACAATTTTTTGCATTTACGAAGTGTAGAAGCCGGATTTTTTTTTGTAAGAATTACACGTCTGTTATTTGGAAACTATAAAAAATACTTTATTCAAAATAGTCTCCATTGGAATTTATACACTTTTCCCACCTCTGCGGCAGGTTATGAATGCTACACGAAAAAAAAAAAAACAATTTTTCCTTTGAAGCAAACCAGTTGTCGCGCGATTCTCGTATATTTTCATACGAATCGAAGTGTTGTTCGGTGAGTGCATGTCCCAATGATGCGAACAGATGGTAATCGGACGGACTCAAATCTGGAGAATAAACCGCGTGCACTAGTATTTCCCAATTGAATGCCTCGATCGTATCCTTGACCCGTTTTGCTGTGTGTGGGGGGGCATTATCATGGAGCAAAATGTTTTTATGTTGTGTTTTTGCATATTCCGGTCGTTTTTCACGTATTGCTCGATTCAAATCGATCATTTGTTATTGATAGCGATCAGTGTTAACGGTTTCATCAGGTTTTAGTTTCTCATAACATATTACACCCTTTTGATCCCACCAAACGCAGAGCATTGTCTTGTTTCCAAAACGATTTGGTCTTGCAGTGGACGTTGTGGTTCGCCTGGATTCACCCATGATTTACGACGTTTAGGATTCTGAAAATTTATACACTTTTCATCATCTGTCACTATTCGGATATGCGAGCAGCATTTGACAAGTGTTTTTTCCGATTTTCTTGCTGTCTTTCATTCAGTTGATGTGATACCCATTATTGCAATTTCCAAATCTTTCCCATAGCTTTCAGACGAAGAGACTGCTTTTTGCGTCACATTTAATCGTTCCGCGAGTTCTTCTTGAGTCTGAGTATCGTTTTCATCAAATAAAGCTTGCAAGTCCTTGTCGTCAAACTTTTTCGGTGGTTTCCCACGCTCTTCGTTTATCACGTCAAAATCGCCATTTTTAAATTTATACAACCGCTCGAAGCACTGAATTTTGCTTTGACAAGCATACGGTGCGATTCTGCACCAGTTTTCTTTAAATGATAGCAGAAAACCAATGCTGTCCACAAATCATAGTTCGTAGGCACAAAACGACATTTTTGAGGTTATAGAAAAATATACCGGTGTATAAAACTTAGGTTGTTGCGTGTTGTCAAACTTCATCAGCTACAAGAGAAAGAAGATGGCGCTGCAGAACCGATCTTCCGGTCCTTAAACTGATAGCGATCACCATCTATAGGGAAATTCCGATTTTATACTTCTACAACTGGTACTTCTTTTTTGACAAGCAGCCACGTCTCTGTAAAAACATTTTAATGGATATTGATCATGTGTAAACAAGTTAAAGTATGAAATGTTCTTTCAAAAATTTCAAATATTCATTCACAGCTATCGTTAGTTGGACTTCTGGTGAAATGTTAAACTTTCATTTCTAATCCTGTGTTCGTTTCTCTTCCATTGAATTCATTTGAAGCGCGTTCACCTATTCGCTCGTTACATTACTATATTCCTTCTTTTCAACTACATTTCAATGCATGAATGGTTGTCATGAAATACAAATAATTTGCTCTGTAGCGATCCACACGAGATACCTGTAAATAACTCTAAGCTAAATCCTTTTCGATAAGCCATCATCCTTTAAACAGTTCCGTGCCGTACATGGACATAAGAAAGCTTTTTTCAAACCTTGCCATAATACACACCTAACCAAGTCCACATGGTCCTGATGCCATCAATATTCATAGCGAACTCGTCTTTTTCAATTCTATAGTCGGCGTACATCAAAACACCAATACCATCAGGCCATTCATAAAAAGTGTACTTGTATGGGTGCTACGTTTTGTGTCATTATATTTTGCAATTCGCAGTCTCTACAACTGTGTCATCTTGGATGTTGATGAATTATTCAAAAAGCAAGAACTAGTTCTTATTGCATTTTAAATTTGCTTTATTTTTCTCTGCTTCTGGATACTGTTGGGGCTAAGACGTGAGTGTGTACTTCGGACATGGTTCGAATTGATGGTATTCAGAGGTATTGTATGAGAATGAGTCAACGAATCTACCACGCTACAATTCAAAATGATGTACATACTGATTATGGACCGAAAGACCATACCTCGATTGGGTTAAAAGTAAAATAAAAAGATTTGAATACTATTCTCGCATATCTTAATGTCTTCATTAAATGAAAGCCACATCGATCTTAAACACCGAAATATTTAATAATGAGAAATAAAAACTCAAATACAAATAAGGTTTGGACAACCAACTGATTTGATATTTTGATGATCGATTGTTTTTCATTGTATTTCTTTCTGTTTACATATTCGATTGCTTGCCTTTAATTCTACTTACAATTACCTTCGAGACTCTACTTTGAAAACAAGTAGTGTTTGAATGCCATAAGTATATGTAAATATGTTGATCTTTTTACTGAAAACTCAATAGTAAATATTTACACTACGAAATATGATATTTCACTTAACGTAGACTTTGCATGAAAACCGAAAAAATCGTATGCTTATGCAAAGTTGCATGAGCATCTGTTTAAATAAAACGATACGTGGCTCAGCTTTCGTGGCGCTTGAAGGTTACCTATACCAATAATTAAAACGTAAACGAATATAAAAATAAATAACTCCACTTGCTAGACATAAATCTATCAGATGTAATAGCGATTCAAAATATTCTAACGATTTTTATTTCAGAGTGTTTGTACAAATATTCTTTAGTGGATATTAAATTACGAAAGCTTTAGTTCTGGCTTTCTCTCTAGACGTATCTTGTTTATGCAAATTGTTATTGTTTCTCAAATTTAATTCTTACAATTTTTTGTGAATATATGTACATACGAGATGTGGCTATAAAATAACGAGACTGATGCTGTAAAACATTTTATTTTGATTTCATGCATACATATTAACCTTTTTTTCACCTTCAATATACACCCCTTCTCTATCCCTACAACGCTCCATGCGAATCTCCCATTATATGAAACAGTGCTGCAAGTCTTTTACTTTCAGATCCTTGTGGACGCTTGCCGCTTTTTCTTTCACAGCTTCGAAATACTCAAATCTTGTTTCTTTTCCACCTTAAGAAATAGATAGAAGTCACACGGTACAATATCAGGCGAATAAGGCGGATGGTCTAACCTTGGCATGCTGCACTTGGCCAGAACCTCATGGCAAACAATGCGGAATGACCCGGCGCATTGTCTTGGTGGAAAACCCATGACTTGTCCTTCCACAATTCTGGTCGTTTTTTCCTTATAGTACAGTTAAAGCCTCCGAATTTTGACCTAAACCGTGAATTTTGGGTAGGCAGAAATTTTTATAATGCAATGCGTGGGCAATGGTATAGTTAGCTTAAGTTCAAGTTTCGGGGGTCGCAGCTCCTGTCCTTTGGGCTCCATCTTCAAAACCCAAGAAATTGGGGCATCCTCGTATCTCCGAAACCATGGCTCCCACAAGAAAATTGTATATGGCAAACGTACGTAGAATAAAATGTTTAGCAAGTCGTTCATACATCACTTTTACGTTGGGTCAATAATAAAAGAGTTACAACCCAAAAACCACACACAAAAAGTGGGGAACATCTTTCGGGCGCCACAACTTCTTTATTTCCACGTTTCATGCGAAACACGTTGGAATATTTTTCCAAGACAATTCTGTCACAAATCGTTTGCGGTATTGATTGTTTCAATCACCTTACATTAGCGGGAGTTAAACGCGTTTGTAGGCCAAATAATCGATTTTTGATGGCAAATCCCCGTTGTGAAACTCGCGGAGCATTTTACTAGGCAGGCAAATTTTTGGTGCAATGTGTAGTATGTCTTACTGTCAGCTTAAATCCAAGTTTCTGGGGTCGCAGCCCCAATCCTTTGGGCTCCATCTCGAAGACAAACAAAAAGTGGGGCACCCTCATGTCTCCGAAACCATGGCTCTCACAAGAAAATTTTGTATGGCAAACTTGTGTAGAATTCAATTTGCAGTAAGTTGTGTATATATTATTTTCACGTGCTGTTAATATTAAAAGAGTTACACGCCAAAAACGACATTGAAAAGGGAGGATCATTTTTCTGGCGCCACAACTTCTTTGTTTTCTCTATTACTTTGTTTTCCCCTTAGCCGCCTAAGCCTCCTCCTTATCCAACCCTTTGCCTCCCCCTTTGTCTCCCCTTTAGCAACCCCTTAGCTCCTTTGGTCCTTAAGCTAGGGGGGGTGGGGGAGGCTTGATGAGCTAAGAGATGGCTAAGGGGTTAGCTTAGCGGGATGTTAAGGGGGACTCTAATGAGGCTGAGGGGAGCTAAGGGGAAGTCTAATGGGCTAAAAGGAGTCTAAGGGAAGCTGAGGGGAGTCTAATGGGGCTAAGGGGAGTTGAATGGGGCTAAGGGAAGTCTAATGGGACTCGGTGGTGGCTTCGGGGAGTCTGAGGGAGGCTAAGGGGGATTTAATCGGACGGACACTGTTCGTTCACCAGAGGCGGCTCGTGGGAGTTCGGTATGGTGGGGCTACTGGTACGAATTTTTCTATCATCAATATACTATCACCCCAAACAACTTTTAGGCTTATCGCACTTTTCAAAATTTTCTTACTGAACCAATCAGTAGAAAAGTTTCGAAGTTACCTTTTGTCGCAGCTGCTACTTAATTTAAAATTAGAAGGCTGATGAGATCCCAAGCGCTTAATTTCAAGTTTTTCTTCAAAAGAACGCGAGCAAAACGGGTTGGAAATTAAATTTTCTACCGAATTCGTATTTTGAAAATACCGAATTTTTAACTTCCCAGTATATGGGAAGTTCTTGTAATCGCCTCGAAAATCGAAATTGAAATTTTCAACTTTTCTTTACGTTTTGAGGCCTATAGAGTATATATAAAGTGTTTTTAGAAAGAAGTATGTATGTGTGTGTGTGTATGTACGTACGTATGTGCGTTCGCGGGCAGTTTTTCTACGAGCATAACTCACGTAAACAAAGTCGTATCGACTTTGTTAAGGTGTCAATCGAAGCGTCTTTGTAATCTTAAGAGCTGATTAGTTTTTGGAAAACTTCGGTCGGGGGGGTTTGCTGTTTTCACCCCTTCAAGGTCAACCATGTTATGCGCTATATCTCACGAACCAAACATGCGATTTTCATTATTAAGGTGTCAATCGACGGGTATTAACATTTTTATGATGTTTTTATATTTTAAAAAATTGTTAAAGCGTTTTTTACGATTTATTAAATTTTTTTTAGAAAAGTAGTGTTTTTTTCATAAAAAAATCCATTTTTAACCTGATTTGCACATCGTTATAATAAATGTTTATAGAATTTATAAACTTTTATCAATTTTTGTAGAGAAACCAGCGAAAACTTTTCTCATGATTACAAACAAATTAAATTAAAAATAAAAAATCATTCAAAGTCCCCATGTAAAAAGGGTTCATTCGAATCATTATACCTTAAATCTCTTATTCTAAAGACATTGTTGTAAAGTCAATCAAAGTTTATTAATATTTGCAAAATTTGAGCAGATTTTCAATAGTCTTCACAGCACCATGTTTAACTTTAATGAAAAAACTGTTTTGTAACCTGTCCCCCCTCCGATTGATCCGCGTGAATAATCAATCAAACCAATGCACCAAAATGCTTACGTAATCAATTGACGCTCGCGTAGATGTTACGATTAATATTAAATCATTCCAATAATTTTTATGAGAGGTACATTTTTATTATTTGAAGTAGTATTATTTCGATAACTTTTATTGTGTTTAATATTTTTAATATCAATGTAGATATTACTTGGAAGTTGACCGTGTGGACCTCATGGGTCGCACCTCACGGCTTGTTTTTACTAAAATTGAAATTCAAACTTCTAGCAAGTTTTAACACATGCAAGGAAAATCTTGTTAATTATGTATTTAATTAAAATCATAAATACCATAACCTGAAGGACCTCTTTTTTGAAACAAACTTTAAGCACTACAAAACTTTAAAAAATATCAAACACTACAAACACTACGAAGCCACACTAAGTATTAATACCATGCACTACACTGATGAGACTACTTTTGCATTAACAGTCATCACCTTCACCGCCTTAGGCCCGTCGTAAAAAAATGTTGCTCATGCCTGTTCAAAAATATTATCCAGACCATGCCAAGACTAAACGTTGTCGAAGCACTGAACGGGCTGAATGTAATTAGCCCGTCCGTAAGGTATACATATGCTTTTTCAAACACGCACACTCCCGCCGCTTCAGCATAGAATTCACGCACCCATTCAAATCGAAATTCTCTTAATAGGGGCTCATTTAAAGTAGCCCTTCCTCATAGTAAAGGTGGAAAATTGTCAAAGAGAAAATAAGTTTGAATTTTACTTTTAGCTTGAACTCGGTGCAGGCACAACGAAGCGAGTCGAAGAGAAAAACAAATTGTTCTACAGTGCGTGGCAAGAAGATTATGTGAAACTAAACTACAGCATGGGCGAAAAAAATGCTACATTATATTTTGAAATGAAATGAAATTATGAAAACTATATTGATATCTATAATGATATTTTATTACATTTGCACTAATATAGGCTCATCAATTAGTGGTGGGCCTGAGCCCCACTTGCCCCAAAGGTAGAGCCGCCACTGTCGTTCACTCATACCTCGTGCGCGCGTAACGTAGCTAACCGTCGGAGTCATGCGCGACGCAGTGCGTATTTTAATCGAATAATGTTGAAATACGGGACATTTAAAATTATGCCTGAAATACGAAATTTCCCGGGAAATACGGGACGTCTTACAACGCTAGTTGCGACCCCAGAAACTTGAAATCCAGCTGACTATACCATTGCCCACGCATTGCAATAACAATTTGCCTGTCTACCCAAAATGTACGGTTTACGTCAAAATTCGGACGCTTTGACTGTACTATATTGCTGATTAATAGTTCGACCCTCAGAAACCTAAAGTCCACAATCCCATTAATATCGAAAAACAATCATCATTGCTTTGAATTTTGATTGGCTCATTCCACCTTTTTGGCTTTCTGTGAAGTTGGGCTCTTCCAGTGTATTGATTGGCACTTCGTTTCAGAATCATAAGTAAACAAGTAACACAACACCTAACATTTTTCCCGCAAAAAAACAACTCTAATGCCAACGAAAGCTACGGATGTTCGGATTTTCCTAGATATGTAGTATGATTTGATCTTAATGAAAAAGCGACCGGTATGAGCAACGCAACTAAGTAAATCTAGTTTGCCTCATCTCTTGCTATTACAAGTTGAAATACTTGTAGAATTTCAAAATGTCCCGTGTTTGTCACTTCTTATGTAGAGGTGTTTCAGTCGTCTTAGAAATGTCGTATAGCATACGCGTGTTCACACTGTTGTCTCCATTTTGATTTGGCAGAGTTTGCAAAGCTTATCATTGAGTCCTTTTATCTCTTTGAAACTTCAATGCACAGTGACTGGTTAGAAGGCCCGTTAAGAGTCTTCTTTGTAAGATTTATGATTTCTTTGATCTTGAGTTTTCCCTAGGAGGACTAACAGCTTGGATAGTCAAAGACTCAATAATGATATTCAGTGGCCATTTGCCTTTTCGTCAATCAATTTTCCAAGAGCGAACGTATAAGTTTCTTGAATTCACCATGAAATAGCTCAGAACCCTGGAAGATACTCTCTGCTCCAATCTTTGCAATCGTATCAACCTCTCTTTCCTTAGTTATCGTTGGTTCATGATAACGACTTGAGAATCATATCATTTCCCTTTGCCAGGTTAATGAAATGTTGAACGCATTGCCACATCAGAGTTCTTATCGGTGCCTGGCTATACGACAGTAATGGATGCTTTTCTACAAAATTTTCTTCTGATGCAAGTATTTAAAGGTATGTTTCAATCTGGAAGATTGGTGCAGACAGTTTCAGTGATTTAGTGATGATGAGGTTTGTCTCTATTACTCCTACGTTAGTACCTACTGTCAACATCAATCCATCAGTAAGCCAAACTACGGATCCTTCTTCCAGTTCATAATGCAGTGTTTTTGGTTTAGTGCGTTCCCTGATTTCAACTTTGGAGCTGAACGTTCCGACATTTCATCCGAACGTGTATTTGAAATCTCTTCTATTTGTACATCGCACAAAATTTTTAGATGCCGTTTGAAGACTCCAAATCCAATTTTTGGTGCATTATGTACTAGAATGGCACCTCTGATTGTAAAATTCTTCACTTATAGATAGAAGATTAAATAAAATCTTTATCAGATCTGTTAGACAGGATTTCATTGCATCTATAATGCTTTGACTTGTTAGCCTTTGAGTTTTTTGTATGTATGTAAGTGTTAGTTTTATTAGGTTCAACCTGTGTTCGTTATAAAAACGCTCCATATGTCATTATTTGTCTAACGATTGTCTTTAACGACCAGTATATCATTTTGGGGTCTAACCCCCATTTCATGTCAAAGTGCCTCGGGCAGATTCATCTTGCTTTCATTGCTCTGACATCAGTCTTGTTAATAAGACTTTTCAAATTAGGTTTTTATCGGAGATAATCTCAAATTACTTCACCTCTTTGAATATTGGAACCTAATTTATTTACCAGAAGAAAATAAAATCTAATTTTCTCTTTTAAAGCTTTTGTCACAAATTTTAAATTTTCAATACCGTTATTGAACATTGGTTTAAAAAAAACATGTCTGGTATACTCTTCGAAAATCACAATCTTGAAAATTCTTAACAATACTCTTACATACCCACCAACCGTATCACATAAAGCTGAATAACAATTGTTTAAATTACCCTTTCTTGGTTTACAGTGATAAACTTTAATAATCTTTCAAAAATAAATATGATCGTATCAAACAGCACAATACTAGTTAGTCACGTTTTTCTGTTTGTCTGTTGACATATTAATTTCATTTTGAGACTGAAATAATCTCTACGTAAAGAAGATTAAGATTATAAACGCCAACAGCTATCACGCTTATTATCGAAAATTCTTTATAAGATGCCAGTTTAGCAATAATATTGACAATAACAATTTGCAGGTCTTGACATATAAAGGCTTTCAACTTTCTGCAATATTAAACAAATTTGAGGTACATAATCTCTAATTGAAATGTCTTTATGAACTTCTAAAAATAGATTTGATATTAAAGATGATTTTAATAGCAATTTTTAATTTAAGAAAATTTATTGCATTGAAAGTGAAATGAAATATGTAATTTCTGGAATGAAAATCAATTCGATATGACGATTGTCATTAAAATAAATATATCAGTTCTGTCAAAATCAATCATAAAGCTACGAATTCATCTCGAACATTAATGTTTCAATAAATTGTAGGCATACTGACGATATTCTCACATGTTGGTTTTACTAAGATCAATTCCTGATATAAAACAAAATTGACTAGTTGAGATACTCATTAATCGAGAACAACGTCCTTATAATATAGTATTCACTTGAACCAGCCTCTTTTATCGAGAGACTTCTCTGAATATTTTTTTAGGACGAAGAAGTAACATTCTATGAAATTAGGTCGAATTTTCTAAATGAGACGTTGGATGACAAAACGAATAAAATTACGGGTCCTAAACAAGTTTAATATTTTGCCTACAAATTATTTAAAAAAATTATATGCATCAATTTCCGAAAATACAATGTTGATTCATAAAACAGAATTTTCTGTATTGGAAAGTGTTGAGAAATAATTGTTAAAATGCTTAAGGATGACAAGTTAAAGAAAACAATCGCGTCAATCAGAAGCATCTTCACTGTTTACATCTAAACATAAAAAAAAGAGAACGGGTTCTTTAATTTTGACCTGCGTGGCTTAAAATGTTTTCATTCGGCAACACAGATCAACTTTGGTCTCCTCAAAACATTGCGTCTTTTTCTTACTCCAATGGTCCCATCCTCTAACTTACAAATCTTGAAAGCGGCAAGTCGGCAAAAGGCAATAAACTAGGGTGGCGCCCAACGTGACATTCGCTATGGTGTTGAATAATTGACCACCATAACATTTATGACTCGATACAATGGGCGTCACTCTGGTTTATTGCTTTTTGCCGAGTTGGCTTTGAGACACGAAGAGGGCGCAGGGTTGATTTTAGAAAAAGGGGATGATCCTACCGTCAATTATGGTTTTGCTTCGATTACAACAGTTTTTAAGAATCCATCCGTTCAACAATGAGTTTCTTGTATAATTTGCATATATAAATGATCGAACAATTTGCTGATTTTTCAAAATAAATGATTTTGCAGTTGAACATTGCTGATTTACCTTAAAATAATTACATCCACGAATATTCAAAAGAACATTACCCACCGGTGATCGAACACACGACGACGACAATTATTCAAAAAGAAAACAATACCCCGACGGGAATCGAACACACGACCCCTTGATCGCGAGCTAGTAGTTCTGCTACCTACACTGCACCGCTTCTGCCAGATGTAAAAACTTAATAATCCATTAGCGACGCTAAAACCTTTAAGGACGTTTTTCTCAAAAACGGAGTGTTGCGCTCTAATATTTTAAGGATCGAATATCATTGACGTCTTCTACTTATGTGCCAAATTTCGTCCAAATCTGAGATTCCATAACCTGAGCCTCTCCTAGTCAGAGACATATAATTTTGATGCCATATTTTGCAGCCTTGGACTTCGTGTCTACTCTGAACAAACATCTTTCTCTAAATGGGCAAAGCATCTCATCGACCGTATTCAAAGCAGGAATAAGATTTCTGACAATTTTTGATAAATCTATTAAACAATTCAGAAATCCGAGCAGTTTTTTCATTTGCATTTCTTTCATATCTTGTGTCAATATCATCAAATCGTGAAGTTGTCAAAAGTAACAAAAATCGCTTTAGAGACATTTTGACCCTAAAAACATATTTTCCTGTACTATGTGTTTAGTGTGTGTTCCTTGACTGGTGCGTTTTTCAGAAAACTCAGTTATTCTTTTATTAGTATTCTTGCATATAATATCCCAACTGCCATCAATAATTGCCACGAACCAAGTGGTGACATATTTGTTTTATCGCGTGCTTGTCCAATCAATCCAGGAAGATGTTTTATAATACTTTGATATCGTGTGCGCGAACTACTGGAAGATTTTTAGCACCATTTGAATCGATTCTCTCTAAATAACCCAGAGTATGCAGTGTTTGCTTCCTCTTCATCAGAACTACTTGTACTGGAGGAGTCATCCTCATGCACAATTACACTGTCTTCCGAGCAACTAATATTCGTCGCGTCTTCTCTATCGCACATAAAACACCTGGCAGAGGTTTATCATCAGTGGTTTCAACGTAGCATTGATCTTCCAGAAGTTTACTATTGCGTCGTCATTTAGATACCACGGCATTTTTGTTTCAAGCTGCTGAAAAAGTCAAAAATAATATTTATAAACACAGAATGTTCCTTGTGTTTAACTTGGCTACCTATCGAGGTGATTTAAATCCACGGACCTCTTCAGCAGCAGGTTTGTATTGGGTGACAACCACGCACCCTCCCAATCACTGTGGAAGTATCAGTTTGCCAACTGAGTGCAGGCTCATTGACTTTACTGGTGGCCGGGCTGAATCGCAACTCCACGCTGCGTCCCAAAGATGCTGAAGAAGTCCCCATATTCGGAAGTATGACAACTACAATGCGGGCTCTACCCGCGATATGGGTGTAAAAAACCACAGCCAAACGTTCGCACTCCCCTATAGGGGTCCTTACCGTGATCGTAGAGAGGTATAAGACTTCTTTGGGCTCCGGTCCTCGTGGTACCAGATTCACTCGTGGTAAGGCTTCGTGGTCTTAAACACAAGAAATAATTGGTGTCGAGGGTCCATTTTGACACCAAGCTCGTTCGTACCTTCGCTTCTAGTAAAGATTAAGAGCCGAACGTCCGGCATACACCGCAGCACGTGACGTAATTAGATTACATCGATGCGCGTGCGTGAAAGCCAAAAACCATAAATATTGCAGCAACAAATGTTGCCAGTGGGGTACTACCGGATACCCAGTTAAAGGTTAACTGCAATATCCTCATTTAAGGGGTCTACCTAATTTTTTCGATAGGTTTAAATTATAAATATTAATAAGGAAGGGGTTACACTCAATAAATTCACTCTCGTAATAAATGAAAATATGTTTTTTTATTCATTTATGTGACTTTTTATCAATGAAAATGCTGGTTGAAAAAATATCGAAAAAGGGAGAGGGGTGTCCGCTGCTGATGAAATTTTCGGGATGGTTCTCGAACAAAAAAATCAAATAGTTTTAGGTTTGGTATGTTAATAGCTATAGCGCGAATAAGGCGATTTTCGATTTTTGCAAAATTGACAAAATGGCGGACATTTTTCAAAAACTTACCAAAAAACATGCTTTTATCACCGTTTTTGGCCAAGAAAAATATTTTAAATCAAAATTTTGAACAACCCTCTATTCGAGCTATAGCTGCCGCCATAAAATTTGGTCTGGTAAAAATTTGCTGAGAATTGATTTAGTAATTCCCGAGATTTCATCAACACTGCGTCGAAAAACGTTATTTCGAGAAAAACGCGGTTAAAGTTCAGTTTAATGAACAATTGCACCCGGGTGACAAAGTTGCCCAAAGATACAGTTAGACTGCTCCGATCTTTATAAAATTTTAATATGATATTTCTGTATATATATACTTTCCAAAAATGCAATTAAAAAATCGATTTTTTGAAAATTATACCCCTTAAGTCGTGAACTTAGCGCCATATACTGCATCCGATTATATGTTTGCAGCCGCGATCTTTAATTTTCCGGCAAAATAAACAGTTTGAATTCATTGTATATTCCTTTGGTAGGTAGCCGTCAGCTCCGCATCTACTGCAAAGGAATGCATAATGAAGTATTTAACTAGTATTAAAACAACTTATTATACGTCAGAGGGAACTTTTTGGCCCCCTTTCGCATGTATTCGTTGCATTTATTAAATTTCCAGCGATGTCCCAATCGTCGCGGTACTATCTATCATTCCATTTACTGTAATTCTTATAAAAATTTCTTTGTTTAATTGTTTTATGCCATCATTTAAGAGAAGTTTAAATATTCAAGATAAAAAAATTAGAAGCCTCTTTGGAAAATGAAAAAAAAAAGTTCTTTGTCTAACTAATAAAGGCGGTACTATGTTCTATTTAATGTTGAACCGCCAAGTTAATATAAAAATACGCAATCCATTAAAACTTAAATTGTACTAATCAAGAAACACAAAAAAATGATCCAAGAAAAGAAAATTATCATCACAAATGTCACCATTTTCGAAACGCTGTAGTCTTACGACTAAATTCTTCTATCAATACACTTTGGAGATGTGTAATTATCCAATATAGCTACTTAATTGGTCATTACAAATAATAGCTTTTAAATGACATTTTGCTTGATAGAAGTGCCGACGACTCAGTTCATCTCCGTTGCTAAATTATTGAATTACATTCTAGTTGAACTGTCTGTGTAATATGTTGCTCGCATGGCATGGCATGGCGTGTGAGAATACATGACGATGGCAACAACAATAGATATTCACGTTTTGAATGACTTGTATATAAAAATAGAATTGTACTTGAGATAACTTATCAGTACTTATGATTGTGGAATTTGCGAAACAGAAAGCTGTTGTCGAATTCGATAAAACTTCCTTGTTGGAATGTCGTGTCATTTTTTTCTCCGGTTGTGTTTCGAATTAAAAAGAAAGAAAGAACTATGTACACGTGTACACATGTGTACTCTATTAGTTTTCGAATATACTTATATGTTTTCTTGGTTGTTTTTCAAAAGAAATATTGGTTGTTTTCAGTTTTCGGTCAGGGCTAGAGTCGAATTTATTGACGTCGAAATACATTTCAGGAAAGGTGCTAAACATATTTATGAATACTAATTTCAAACAAATGTCGAATAGCGCCATTGGTTTTAGTAAAAATAGATTTATTTCGTAAATCAAACGCTTCTAATAGGATGAGATTTGAGGTTTTTCGAGAGGATTTCGTGGTAGATATCAATTAAAACATGTTTTGTTTAGAATACGGTTTTAAAAGTTAATTTCTGGGAAATTTTTCATGTGATCATAACATGAATGGTAAATATATAAATCACTGAAGTTAAATAGAAATTTAACGTCCGCTAATTTAAATAGATACACAAAAGTCAGATCAGCCATTAGGAACTATTGTAGAAAAGCACTTTTACACCAGCTGAGCAAATTATGACAAAAAATCAAGGATAGTTCCGATATTTTTATGCTATTCATTGTTTACGTAAGTATCTTTTGTTTGGCTTATTAAACATAAAATTTCTTGATTTCAAAGGAATACAATCATCTGGACAAATTTGTTGAAATTGATATAACCTAAGTTTTTTTAAATCATCTTCTGTGCTAGCTGTAACTCATCCTCCCAAAGGTCACATGCGTTTATTAACACAAATTTTGATGTTCATTTTCAAGAAGAAACTCTATTGAATGTTCGCATGAGTTTCTTAACTTTTTTACCCCTTTTTGCGTAAGAAGATAGCAGTTCCATCCAAGATAACACGGTTATTAAATGTTTCAAAAATAACTAATGCAATTTAGTGTTGTCTAGTGTCCTTTCCAGGTTTTTTCATCGCAACAAAAATATAAATTATAACAATTAAGCATCCTTGAATCTGAAGTGAAAAAATAAAAGTAACGAAGGACTAAAAAATTTGCAAATATTTCTATGTTAGAAGTCGAAAAATAAACAGAGACGGAAAAATATTGAAAATGTACGAAAACCAGACTGAAAAATAGAGACTGAATTCAAACGGAAAACGGATTGAATATATGTTTTCAGGAAAAACTGAAATTGGACGGAAAAAATCTAGATGAAAGTTGTTGTGGATATGTTAGTGCTGGTTGAAAATATACTGAATTGAAAGATGTTGGTGGATCTATTGACGCTTTTTGCTCACATATTACAAACACACAGAACCAGCGCAGTGTGAGATGGTGCATTATAATGGTGGAAAAACCAAGAATTGTCCCTCCATAAATCCGGTCTTTTGAGACGCACAGCTTCACGCAAACGACGCATGACACTTAAATAGTATTCCTTGTTGACAGCTTTACCGGTTGGAAAGAATTCCACGATAATCGAAAAAAACTGTCAACATGACCTTTCGAGCGACTTTGGCGCGATCTTTTCGGTCTTGTCTCACCTTTCGCAAGATATTTGCTTGATTGATCGGTTGTTTCCGGGTCGTAAGCATAAATCCAAGTCTCATCTCTCGTATTCATGCATTTCAGCTTATCCTGATAGTCAGAAAGCATCATTTCACACACTTTAACACGACGTTGTTTTTCTATGAAATTGAGCATTTTTGGCACCAATCGCGATTTGGCTCTTCTGGGGCATAAAACATCTTTTAAAATGGTGTTGATTGACCCATTTGAAATTCCAACAGCATCAGCAAGCTCTCTAGTAGTCAATCGACGATTTTGCAGCACCAATTCTTTGATTTGCGTGACGTGATGTTAATCAGTTGATGTTCTTGGTCGTCTTTGATTTGATTCGTTTTCAACGCCTTCACGACCCTCTTTGAACATTTTATGCCATTCATACACTTGTGTTTTAGACATGACCTGTTCACCGAAGGCCTTTTGCAACATTCTGAGCGTTTCAGCAGCAGAAATTTAATTCCGAACACAAAATTTAATCGGACTTCTTTGTTGAATATTTTCGAACATGGTAAAAATCGAAAAAATCACTTTTTGGCTGTTCATGAAAATGAGCGTCACTGATCTCAACTGATAAAGATATTGCCGTGAAATTTGACACAGATGTCAGTGACAGCCTTTTCAACTTAAAAATAAAAAGATGTGCCCCTATCACAAACCCCGCAAAATTTAAATTGAAAATTGCGGGACATATTTGTACACAGTAGTGCCAACTTGTAAAGAATGGTATATACTATATATTTCTGCAAAAAGAAAAAAACAATAAAACGAAATCGAAGTCCTAAATTGAAACATTTCAGTTTGTTTGTAGTCTCTTTTTAGTTTCTAATTCTCAATGAATCAGTCTGTTTTACGATGCAGCTAGAAAATTTTCAGACTGTCCTCAGTGTCTGTTTCGATTGAAAAAAACTGATAGTATATGTTTTCAGTTCACTTTTAGTCAATAATAATTTCGTGGCAAAAGTAGTTCACATAATCTTGGCGGCTAGTTCACAGGTTCATCTCTTGAGATAATTCTTGTATCAAATGTTTGGCCCAATAAAGTCATGCAAACGCAAACGTTGGTTCAATTGCTGCACTAGTTGGATCTTATAGTGCTTTAATCCAAGATCTTTCCTCAAAATTTCCCATGTATTGGACGGACAGAGGCCAAATTGTCGACAAGGGCGTCAAATCAATAAATTTGGATGCTCAGTTACACTATCTTCTATAGCAGCGAATGCTGCCTCGGTTCGCACTGTACGAGCTCGTGTTAGCTAAACATTGTCCAGTAGAGTATACGTGGATATGAATATGTCCATCTTACTGCTTATGCGCTGCTCAGATGGACGAATATGAGCACCATAAATAGGAAAAAGTGTTCTATACGTTTGACGCACAGAATGCGAATTTCAGAAATAGAATTCCACTATTTCGAGACGTTGTTCGGGTTTAAGTCTTTGCATGGTAATTTGCCACAGTCTATGAAAGATAATGTCAAAATGACAGCGACATTTAACAGCTACAATAACAGATATCCCTATCGGAAGTATATATAATTCTTCTCTTTTTAACAACGAAGCAAAGCTTAATTCAAACTGATGGCAGTACTAAAAATGCTGTAAGTATTCTCAGTTCGTCAATCGAATTTGTATCTCGCGCAATAATTAAAATGTTCGTGTCTCACCAAGCCAATTTAATTTGGAAAATCATCAAGAAACGTTTATAGGTAAATCTTATTTTAAAATTTGCACCCTTTTCGCAATTTCAAGTTGACAGTGTCGCACTAGCTAGTAAGCTGCAATAACGGTATGAAAATCTCCTTTCGACACGTACTCAAGTTTTTCTCCCCATCATTGGATAGAACTTATTCATATTGAATGTTATATGCATCGGAAAAGTGTAACGATCATTACTATCAATTTATTCACTTATATGAGGGTTGGCGATGAACCGTATATGTACATATGCAGGTCTGCAACTTGCTAGCTTATTTGCAAACTTCATGCATGTCGTCATCGTCTTGTTGGCTTGGCTGCATAGGGAAATGTGTTTACGCGAAGCATGTACATATGCCACTTAAGTAAGCTTTCAACCTTATGTGTAATTTTATCGTTATACTTTACATGTCAACAAATTGATTCGCTATTGCTTGGCATGGTGAGGCGTCGTTTAAAATGAAAATCGAACGACGTATTATTCACGTGCTGGATAACAAGATTAAACACAGCCAATATTGGGGAAACTCGTAAACGAACACAGACAAATGTTAAATCGATTTTTGAACTCATATTTCCATTTTAACGAAATGAATATTGAAATATGATCCAAAGGAAAGTTTTCAAATTATTGTTTGATTTGGTTTAATAAATACGAATTTGTTGTAACAGCTCTTCAAAACAATGTAAAACTGTCCAATTTTCATTATTTTGAATTCTATTTGAAAAATTTGGATTCATTGATAGTCTTTGATGCATATCAAACTTATAAACAACTTTTGAAGTATCATTTATTTCTGAAATAATTTTCAATAATTTCAAAGGACAAACAAAAAATAGCATTTCCTTGGCATACATTTTGACGGTCATCTATTCACTTTAAACAATCCAATGACTTATTTCCCATTCGAATCTAATATCAATAAAGCTACTCGGAAAAATCCCCCAAAAACTCACATGATACCTTCAAAAATAGAAGTGTTACAAGGTTGTAAAAAGAAATTGCGTTTTCGAATTTCCTTTTAGTTTTAATTGACAAGCCGCAGAAATACACACAATACGATGTTTGTCTGCTTCAAAGTTTAATGACTTTTCCGAAGAATCTGTTGAACACATGCCACAACAATTTAAACATTTAACATTAACAAAACATTCGTCGATGATATTTGAATGTCAGGCATATAACACTTAAAATAACGATATAATCTGTTTTTAAAACCACAAGTACATCTGAATTCAAACTGAAAATGTTTTCAGGTTTTTTTTCGCCTCTATATTTAATTGAATCTTGTTGAGAAAAGCATTATGCGACGATAAAAGCGACAATAAATGAGCTTATTGCGTATTACAATGTCAAGTAACTACGAGTACACTTGTGAAACAAAAGATTTGCAAATTAGAATAAACTCATTGTCTGGATCGTGTAATTCCTACAACACGATTAAGAGGTGCACGGAGCCGAGACAAGATTAATTTGGAAAACAAGAACAGCAAAATTGTACTTCCACAAATTACAAAAATACTTTCGTTAATCCGTTTCAGCTAAATATTTTAAATTGAATTCCTTCAATATACAATTAAATTGTTTTCGTATTGTATTGATTTTGCTTGTTTCGTTGATTTTTTTCAATTTCCTTTCAATGGCGCAAGCATTCTTATTGTAAGTGAAAAGAAACAATGGCGTGAATCACGCTTTACAAGTTATTTTCGTTCAGGTTGGACTTCAATTTATGTTCATGGAAATGATTTCTTAGGGCTAAATTATTTGAAATCGGTCATTAAAGATTTAGATTGAAGCTTATATCTACTATTGTTTCTTCAGTTCCGTTCTTCCGCTTTTGATTCTATATATTTTGACTGATCAGGACTTGTTCAACTTGATAGAATAATCAAAAGTGAGGCATTCTATAAGCAAATTTTTTATTGCATTGAATTTATATTCTACAATTTTTTTAGTATTATGTAGTACTGCCTAAAACTTTTATGACGGATGCAATTCTTCGCGTTATGCTTCTAATATGCACTTTATATGAATATCTTTTATAATTGGATCATAATGCGATACATGAGTTGCTTCTTAAACAATTCTTATTTTTATCCCGAAATTAGGTTATTATCTAACTGCTAACTACTGATCCCTTGCTGTTCTGTCCTGATATAATACAATCTTTCCCTATATTAGGCAATTGATCACACATACCTAACATTACTTTGTTAGTGGTCGCTCTTCTCTCACAAACCTCTTGGAATTCACTGATTTTACTGCTAATCATGTCGTTGACCTTGGCGTAGTCTTAGACAACCAATTGCGGTTCAATCTGCAATATGACAAAGTCCTATCAAAGGCCAATAAACAGCTTGGCTTCATTAAGGGGTTATACCCACTTAGAAGGCCGAAAAAAGACGTTTTGTTATAATTTTTTTTGAGGAGGTATTTTATTTTACAAAAACAAAAAGTATTGATACAGTTAGTGGCAACATCTGAGTTTATAATAGCACTAGTGATTTGTAAAAATATTGATTTGGTGTGCTCCTGCAGACGATCTCCTAAAAGTCTTCCAAAAATAAGTGTTCGGTGGTGGCCACGATTTCTCCACTATAGTTCAGCTGAAATCAAAAAACCAAAAAGATTCTTTTAGCGGACAGATAAAACTAAGTATTGATTGAAGGAATAATCGAAATTTTTATTTTTGACAACACGTCGGCATTGTAAAGAAAACAAATCGAATTTTCGACCAAAATTACCACGTAAAATTGTTTAAAAAAATAAAAATAATTATCCGAAATCTTATTCCTTCGATTAATACCTGAGGAATATATCTAAGAAGGATGCGTTAAAATGTCAAAGCGATCGGTTGAGCCGTTTTTTAGAAATCTTGGCCACCGACTTGGAAAACACAGTTTTGAGAAAAACGCGTTTCGGAAGAAGTTTACACATAGATGTTTTTTTTACTTACATTGTGTCATCTATTCCAGGGCCATGATATGTACCCTCTGCATCATCAGCAGCTTCTAATACTTCGAGTTGATGTTGTCAATTATACCTAGGAATACAAAGAAAGAAAAGAGCAGGTACAATACAGACTCCGGTCTGTTCGCCGCTCACTTTCTAACAGTCCGAGACGCGTTACCTCGTATATCGAATAAGGGAATATGCGTAACTTGACAAAGGTCCTATTGTCATCATAACCACGCACTCCCCAACTAAGCCTGATTATGTTGTAATTAAACTAATTTACTTTACTTTAACTTATTTATTATTTATGTATTTTGTATTGTTTACTTAATGCCTTGTTTGGTGTAAATAAATTAATAAATAAATAAAACCTTGGGTAATAGAAGTCAAACTGATTGTATCTACACCGTCCAAGGCTTTCGACTCCGTTGATAATCCTGCTAAACAAATTGAATGTCTAGAGTATTCACATCCCTTTGCACAAGTGGTTTACTTCTTATTTAGTGGCTCGGCAATTTAAAGTCGGTTTTCAATGAATTCTCAGATCCTTCTAAAAACCCACTTTCACCAACAAAACTAATCGTTTCGTGTTTCCTTATTCCTTACAAAATATTACTGTCGATCATATTACTGAGCGATCATTTTTGTGACCTGAAAATTATTTTTGAGACCAAATTAAAGTTCGACCAGCTCATTGACTGTGTTATGCTTAAAGCATCTAAACTTTGTGATTTCTTATTAAGAAACTCGGTTGCGCTTTCTAAACCAGAAGTTAGTATTAAGCTATTGGTCCCCACATAGTATGAGCGGCATAACTACGATTAAATCAGTTCAGCGAAAGTTTACTCGTGGCCTGCTCTATAAATTCAGCATTTCATATATTAGCTATAATGAACGCTTAATCCGCGTCAACCTCATCACTCTACGCTGTTATTGTACACTCGTCATGGAATTTATTTAAAAACTATAACTTCCAAAAGCAATCCAGTTGCTGTCAATTTGGCGCGTTTGACATAGTCAACAAGCAGCCTCTATGTTTATCGAAGAGTAAGCGCGGACACTCAGAAGAGTATTCGTTCGCAAAGTCACAGCGGGGACGACAGATCAAATAGCAAGATGTTGCTTAATAATGCTGTGTATTTCCTTATTTTGGATTCTTAATTCATACAAAACTTATCAACTTCTATATCCTAAATTTCCTATTTACTCATATTGTCTCATCAGTGCTTAGCCAACCTAATAAGTAGCACGGACATTAGAGCTGATTATCCGCACATACAACGGCACGATGTGGAATTTTGCATGAGTATTAGTGTTCTGATCTGCATCCGTATACATGGCATTCTCACAATAATTCTGTCGCGATGTGTGTGACACGCAATGCCTGCCTCGCCACAATCAACTTGCCCAATTCTCCATGGAGAAATTTCACTGCGCGTTTTCATCCGAGATATCTAGCGCGAGTTAAGAACCGAAAACCAGAAGGCTCATTTTAAACGACAGGTAATTTTTACATTTTATGTCTCATGATTATTTTGTCAGTCTGTTCTATTTATTATCTATGCTATGCTTATAGTACGTGTTACAATTTTTGTAACATTTCATATTTTCTCAGCTCATATTATATTTTGGTCGGAGCTCTACGACTCCGTTGATCACTTGAACATACGATATGGAATAACTCAAATCGTCGGCACCAAATTGTCTTGGAAGCCACAAGTGCATCCGCAACGTTCCTACATTATGTTGGGATATGTCGTTACTTTGCACTATTTATGCTATCTAAGTAGCATATGATTGCTAGTGCAATGGTTTTTATTGTATTCTCCCTTTCTGGACGCAACGTACGCGCGTAACGATTTAAGAAGGAGGACGTACAAAGGCACTCCACAAGGTGGGGTGCTATCATTTCTTCTCTGGAACTTAGTGGTGGACAAGCTCCTGTCAAAAATAGAAGCGACTGCCTGCAAAGTCGTAGCCTATGCTGAAGATGTTGCAATAGCAATAACGGTTAAATTCGTAAACACCCTATCTGAAAGACTTAACTTTGCCCTGAGTATTCTTATCAAGTGGGTAAAGAGTGAGGTCTAAAGATTTATCCGAAGAAAACGGATTCCATGAGTTCTCCCACCCAAACTCGATGAGATAAGCTTCATACTGTCTCATCAAGTTAAGTATTTGGGTCTAATTCTGGACTCCAAGCTCGCGTAGAAAGCGAACATAGAAGAAAGAACGCGAAAAGCGGCATGCGCAATCTACTGCTGCAAACGAGCCATTGGGAAAAAGTGGGGATTGAAACCCAAAATCGTATCATGGCTCTATACGGCGATAGTGGAACCAATCCTTCTGTACGGTGCAGTTTTTTGGTGGCCAGCTATTGCGACATCCAATACAAACCTGCTAAACAAGGTCAGAAGGATTGCAGCTATTGCTATTATCGGAGCCTTACACACTACTCCGACAAAGCCACTGTTTATGCTATTGAATTGGCTCCCGACGGAGCTCCTTACGAGATAGCAGGCCAAGTGCTCTGCGATTCGATTAAAAGCACTACATCTCTGGCAAGAGAGAGATATTAGCCTCTCCACCATACTTCGAAGGGATAGACCAACGCCGGGAGAAGTATACCTCGCGTCCCCGATTCCCTGCTTTCATCATGGTTTGAAGTCAGTCATCCTAAGCAGGGATGACTGGGCAATAGAAAGAGGTGGGATGCAAGAATCGGTCGACATCTACACTGATGGCTGCAAAATGGATGGATAAGTTGGCTGTGACGTTTTCTCAGAACAGCTAGGCCTGAAACTATCCTTCCGGCTTCCGTACCACTGCAGTGTTTTTCAGGCAAAGGTCATTGCAATATACAAGGCAGTAGACTGGCTGCGAAATCAGAAAATTTCCATAAGAAACCTGAAACCTCATCCATAATGTAATGGAATGCCGTACACAACTGAACGTGATGTCGCCTGAGAAGGGATTCTTTGCTGGATACCGGGGCATAGTGATATACCGGGAAATTGCGAAGCGGATACCTTAGCGAGAGCTGGCACTGAGCTCCAGGAGTATACACTTACACCCCAAGTTGGCCAACCTCTAGCCTCCATAAAGCTAGAATTCAAACAGTGTTACATGGAGGTTGCAAATAGGGCCTGGTTACTCGAAGAAACCTGTAGGACAACCAGGCAAACTTGGCAAGCACTGTGCTCCAAACGAACCAAGTAGCTTCTAAACACGAGTCGTGAAACCTTGAGATCTATCGTATCCATACTGACAGGGCACTGTCTAATTGGCAGACACGTAAAAATGTTGGGTGTTCCCTTCAACGATTTCTGCCGGAGTTGCAGATCAGAAGAAGAGGAAGAGACACTCCAGCATTTTCTTTGCGAATGCTCAGCACTGTCCAGGAAACGCATAAAAACTTTAGGCTCACCCTTCCTGGACAGCCTCACGGAAGTAGCTGATTTAAATATCGGTTGCATAGCTTCATCTCACAGGTTCTGGTGCAGCTCTTATCTTTTTGTGGTATCACAATGGGCCTATCGTGACCTAAGTGAGCCATCTTTTGATAAAGAGGGCTGCCACTACAACCAACCAATCATGTATCCCTGCAATATACGGACAAATGGTTGAATCTTCGATTCTCCCGAGATTAAAAAAACTATGAGCGTAGTTTGGCAACTTAGGTCGCTCAAGTAACCATTGGAAAAGTGGCCACGCGCAAGGCCTGGTCAGCAATATTTTCTTAATAAACGATAAATATTAATTATAAAAATATATTCATCAAATTTAAAAAGAGGATGTCAGTCCTTACACCGAAACCGTATTTTTTCTCATTGATCGTAATGATACCAGCATTCAGTCTGAAAATGAAGTGTCTATTGTGCCATAATATGTGTTGGTAACTAGCTAACAAAGAAAGCACAAGTGGCGGACAACTGTCGGAAAGCCAAGATTGTTCATTACAATGAAAACTAGCTATTATTCAACTTTATCGAATTTAATAATTTAGGGATATTTTCATTTCCTTCTAGAACCAAATCTTGAACTAAAATAGAAAAAATATTAGAAATTGAACCTAAATTATACTGAAATTACTGTCTATATAAAAATAGCATATAACGTATGAAGCTTACATCTTGAAAAAAAATCGGTTAAAGAATACGATAAATTAGTCGAAGATGTAAGGATCGTTATAACTTTTTTCCAGTTCAATAGAATATCGTTGTCGCCTATGAAAATTTCATCAATATATTTTCTTCCCATCAATAAAACAATTAAAGTAGGATTAATGAAATATCAATGAAAATAATTGCTTGAGAAATTCATATAGAAACATTCAAACCAAATAAGAAATCTAAAGTAGCATTCGCAATAACACGGAAGCAAAAAAATATATAAAATTAATTAGTATTCATTAAGTACTATCCTAAGTATCGTCATCGTAATAGTCATCGAAGCAATTCAATTAACAGCTGTCATGCAGCAAATTTATTTATAATACAACCGTCACGTGTAAAATTTCGCTAACAAATATAAATTGAATGCTCCCATTCAGTGTTCACAAATATAAAAGGAAGCACTACAAAGAGATTCGTTTGTGGCCAGCACTACGACCTCTATTATTTTTCATATTTTCACATGGCAACAACAATGCATTCGGCGTTTGACAGGTTTAAAGATATATATGTACATATGTTATTTAATCCACCTAAAATTCAATGCGGCATTACGAACGTAAATAGATACATATATAACTTGGGTGATTATCTTTTCTTGTAAATTATTATAAATCAGTTTTGTGTCATGCAAAACCCAGATAAAACATATATATATGTTGCTTAGCCCTTAATCATATTGGTTGTTTCCTTTAAGCAAAGTTCGATGACTACATGGCAATAAAGATACTTTATTTGAATTTGGCGATGCTCTTCGTGTTTATTGACAATAGCGTATAATAACAATAACATCAAACATTCTTTTGTATGTCGAAATAAATTCGTGCATCAATAGTTGATTATTGACCTTAATTTTGTGTCTCTCAGCAAGGATTTAATGTTGAAAATATTCAATACAGTAAGAATGCTCTAATGACTTGTGAAATTAAGAGAATAGTAGCTTTTCTTTATCTTTTTTCTACGCTACCAATGCAAACAAAAAAATTAGGAAATTCAACATCTACTGTTGTCGATGTTGAATTTCCTTGTTTGTTGTAACGCTTACATATGAAAGATAATGATTGAATCATTTCAATTTCCTCATAATGAAAAATAATGTTTTTTTACGTTGTTACTTTTTTAGTTGTTTATTTCAACCACAGGAGCATAATAAAATACAGCAAATACAATGTTTTCCAGTTATATTAAATCTTATTTCATGCCCAAATACTGGCAATAAATAATACACTTCCTTCAATATTTTTAGTTTCTCACCTTAAACCTCTCCATTATTCGAAAATCTTTTTGTATTGCTTATTTTCAGTTGAACAAACCTTTCAGCAAATAGTTTTTATGCACAATTGTTGCATTAAAAAAAATTCAAAGCTACGATAAAGCAGTTTTTTTCGTTTGCATTACAGTAAGTGAATAAATTAAATATATAGGGTTTTTTTAGAGGTATGAAACTTTCGAAAATAATATCTGCCATTGTAGCGGTCAAATTTTTACATTATGTTTTTTTTACATTGGCAAACTATCATACAAAGACTTTCACCCTAACAACGTCTCGAGATAGTGGCATTTTATTTTCGAAATTCGCGTTCTGTGCGCCGAAATTATAGAGCACTTCTTCCATCTGAGCAACTCATACGCAATACAATGAAAACGTTTATGTCCACGTACACCCTATTGGACAATGTTCATCCAACACGAGCTCGTAAAATGTGCGCCGAGACAGCTTTCGCTACTGTAAATGGGTGGTGTGACTGAGAATCCATTTCCATTTTTATCGCCAAATAATTCTCAGCGATGAGGCTCGTTTCTGGCTTAATGGGTTCGTAAATAAGCGAGAATGCCGTTTTTGATGTGAGGATAATCCTTAAGGGACTTTGGAAGCCCCATTACATCCCGAAAAAGTCACTGTTTGGTGTGGTTTGCATGCAGGCGGCACAATTGGTCCTTTCTTTTTCAAATTTGAAGATGGAACTAACAATATGCAATATGCCATACGGCGCGTGAAACCAATACTTTATTTTGCCGAACCTTTGATGAACGAATCATATGAAGAAATGGACCTGTGAACTGGCCCCCCAGATCATGAGGAGGATCATGCAATTTAACTCCATTGAACTACTTTTTGTGTGGATACATCAAGTCATTTGTTTATATTAATAAACCAGCAACTATTGATAGCTTGCAGGGTATTTTGTCAGTATCCATATGATCGACATTTGTCTACATCTAAACGTCACTATTTGCCTATCTCATCGACTCGTTTTTTCAAAAGTTTAAACATAAATACGGTAAAAATGATTGAATACGAAAATACATGGAATATAACTAAATTTTTCACGGAGAAGCTGAAGAGAAGAGTGAAGTCAATTCCTATTAAAGTAAAAGTATTGGAAAGAACTGTACAAAACAAAATGGAAGGTTCCATTAAAGACAAACAGAGAAGTGGTCGTTCAAGAGGGTCCGGTACAAGAAATTGGAGTACAGTGTGTTGGCAGGCAATTCACACGATTCGGTCGGCATCAACTCGTAATATCGCGAAACAGTGTAAAACATCGTAATCGACGGTGTAAAAAATCAAAACAAGGAACGGCGTAAAGATATAAAAGAAATAAAAAATGATAAAAAAAAGTCAGAACAAGTGAGGAAATCCATTGAAAGGACGAAAATGAAATTAACAGAGAAAAACTGAAGAGCTATTTCTACCTTGTTTTGGACCATGAAGCGTACCCAAATTCGACTTCAATACGCTTCCGTGCCCTCAACTTTACAACTTGCTTCCAAGAGAAGACCTTCCGCAACCTCTTTCCTCAAATAAGAATTCAGTTCAAAAGTTTGGCGCAAAAGCACTTGTTTGACAGGCCATTTGCGAATTCGGTAGAAAGAGCACCCCATTCTTCACAACTGGTACGATCAGCCCGGAAATCTACATCAAAGATTGTCTTCACAAACATTTACTACCGGTTTTTAAAAAGCATAACATACCTTTAATATTTTCGCTTGAATTAGCTCCTGCCAATTACGCGAAAAATACGCTACAATGGTTTCTTGCGAATTTTGTGCAAAAAAAAATTGAATTCACCAATTGTCCCAGAGCTTCGAACGATATTTGGCAATCGTTAAAGGCAATTTAAAGAATACCCGAAAAGCTGTTACTAACCCGGACGAGCTCCATAAAAAATTGAAACCTACAACCAAAAACATAGGCGACAGCCAAATCAAAAGTCTGATGGAAGAACTCGGAGAAAAGATCAGAAACTGGGGATCGCGAAAAGTGTAAAAAACTTTTATTTTATAAACGAATGTAAAATCGAGCATACAATTAAAAAACAGTTATTGAAATTGAAACGGCAATTTGAAATTTCGTTGGACAGAATTTAGGTGTTCACGCATTACATGACTTACGAAATATACCACATTTGAATCTTTTCATAAAACTAGGAAAAAGGAATGCACATAATAATTTGTCTAGCATTTCAAAGGAATAAATACGAGGGTGGTTCAACAAGTACTTAACCTCACTGCCCGATGGCACTGCTATTACAAAAGAGTTTTACCTTCGTGCAGTACATTCTTTTAGTACCCTACTGTCAAAGTTTCAGTCAATTCCCTTCATTAGTTTCGATTTGATAGCCTTTCGAAGCGAGCGTGTCGATCGCTTGTACAAAAATGGAAAAAGAACAATATCGTTCGGTGATTAGATTCTTGTTTTTAGAAGGGAAAACGCGCAGCGAAATCAAACATCGCTTGGATGCTGTGTACGGTGACTCTTCTCCTTCGATGGCGACCGTCAAAAATTGGTTTAACGAGTTTCAACGTGGTCGCACGTCGGTTTTGGATGAGCCACGTCCAGGTGCCCCGAAAACGGCTGCTACGAAGGAAAACGTTAAAAAAATCCACGATCTCGTGTTGGCAGAGCGTCGATTGAAAGTTCGTGAGATAGCTAAGACTGTAGGCATTACAGAAGGAACGGTACATCATATTCTACATGGAGACCTGGGCACGAGAAAGCTGTCGGCGCGATGGGTGCCGCGTTTGCTCACACCGGAAAACAAGCGCAACCGTGAGACCACATCGGCGACGTGTTTGGCACTGTTTCAGCGCAATCCGGCGGAGTTCTTGCGTCGTTTCGTCACTGTCGACAAAACATGGATTCACTGGTATACACCAGATATCAAGCAACAGTCGAAACAGTGGACAACAGTATAGGTACAACCAGTAGGTAATGTTTCATATAAAGGCGCACTATCAAGTACGGCCCGCGGTTCTACGGGACAACGTCAAATGTTTGTTTACATTTTGCATATGTTTGTTTACTTTTATCATATGTTGGCTGCCATTTATCATCTGTTTGCTGCATTCAAGTAAGAGAACTTCAATGGTTTGCTGCCATTTATGACAAAATGGCAGCTATCTACTGGTGAGGGCACTGCCAGAGCTCGTATATGCACGTTTCTTGCTAGGCGTGAAAAACGCCGTTAGAAACTTCGGTTCATTGAATTACAATGGTGAAACGTCTTCGCTGACACAAATTTCATTTGCTTTTGACAAATTGATTAAGAGAAAAAGCCAAAATGCCTGAAAAAAATGTCTCATGTGTTGAAGTGAACGATGAAGTCCGCGAAAGTGCTTTGTGCATCTGCAAATCTGGCAGTGCTTGGCATTCCCCAGTTTTTGCAAGCACATGGCGCCATTTCTTGGAACTAAAATACGAGCTTTTGGGCTTCGATTGCATACTGGGTCTACCTATACTGTGCAGTGGACTTCACTCGGCGAACGTGCTCCGAAGAAGGCGAAGACTGTTCGATCGGCCGGAAAGATGATGGCCGCCGTTTTCTGGGATTCACAAGGTGTGATCCACATTGATTACCTCGAGAAAGGTAGAACAATCACGGGGCGCTACTATGCTGACTTATTGGGCCGATTCGACGTCGAATTGAAGAAAAAGCGGCCCCGTTTGGCGAAGAAAAAAGTGATGTTCCACCACAACAACGCGCCGGCTCACACCTCCGCCGTAGCCATGGCCAAATTGGTCGAATTGCTGCTCCAACCACCGTACTCTCCAGATTTGGCTCCCAGTGACTACTTTTTGTTTTCACACCTGAGAAAGTTACTCGCCGGGAATAGATTTGGGTCGAATGAGGAGGTCATCGCTACCACGGAGGCTTATTTTGCAGCCCTCGAGAAAACATATTTTTTGGACGGGTTGAAAAAGTTGGAGAATCGTTTGGCCAAGTGTATCGAGCTTGAAGGGGATTATGTGGAAAAATAAATTGCCACTTTTCCAAAATTTTCGTTTTTCTTTTGTAGGCTAAGTAATTGTTGAACCACCCTCGTAATTTATATATATATCATCCAAATAAATATAGATCAAATTACACAAAGCACCTTTATTTTCTCTATATTTCTTTGTTCATTAATATTTTACAGTCCTGAAAGGAAATACCATTTGATAAACAAAAAACTTAATAAATAACAGACACTACTCCTTATACACGATTTCCAATTTTTTTTATTTCAAATATATATTTCGGACATAAGTTGTGTCCTTCTTCAGTGTTACACTGTGTCTGAAGACAAATGTGGCATAATCTATCTTAAATATCCTAAACTTATTGTTAATTAGATCCCCAGGTCTTTACCGGAGCCCTGGTTTAACTTGATCTCAAAGGATTAGTTTAATTAGCTCCGAAAAACCGTTCCCAAGGTCATGATTCAAGCGTTTCGATTCTGGGATTCTTGCTATCATCAAACTCTCATACGCATCCAGTTGGGACCGTTTGTGTACCATTTTCAAACATTTTGAGTTCGACAATGTGATTGTGTGGCCCTCCTCAATTATATGTTTTGCCACCGATGATCTGACCTCCATCCTTCCATTTTTGATGGCTAGTTCAGCTTCTCTGATGTGCTCCTGCATTCTTTTTTAGATCGGCCTTATAGTCTGTCCGATGTAGATTTTGTCACATTCTGCACAAGAAACCTCGTATATACCGCTTTTTTCCGTCGAGGTTCGTGGATCCTTAGTTGTGCCTAGCAATGTTTGAGATTTGAATCTGTGGCTTGTTATTGTCGCATCTATGTTGAATCTCGTTAAAATCCTTTTTAGTTTTCCGCTTATTGCTGATCGTTCAACGGCTGCCCGTTTCATGAGTTCCCGATTACTCTCGCTTCCTTCCAAGGTCGTTAGTTCTTGTACTCTCATTTTTTGCTCCTTGTTCTTGATCTGATTCTCGATGACTGTCGTGTCAAAGCCGTTTATTCTGGCTGTTTCTAGGATGTACTTCTTTTCCTTCAAACCGCGTTCAGTACTTAAAGGGATCTTGAGCATCCGATAGATCATCGAGTTATACGCTGCCATTTTTTGAGTAAACGGGTGATTGGATGTATTTGGTATCGTCCTTTGAGTGTGAGTTGGTTTCCTGTGTATGTCAAACTCAAATTGGTTGCCTGTCCTGATGATTCTTATGTCTAAATAAATTTAAGATAGATTATGCCACATTCGTCTTCAGACACAGTGTAACACTGAAGAAGGAC
This sequence comes from Oxycera nigricornis, assembly GCA_963942545.1. Taxonomy (NCBI): domain Eukaryota; kingdom Metazoa; phylum Arthropoda; class Insecta; order Diptera; family Stratiomyidae; genus Oxycera; species Oxycera nigricornis. Next base: position 85,474,533 of record OZ012662.1, read on the forward strand.
ACAACTTATGTCCGAAATATATATTTGAAATAAAAAAACATGGTTTAGTATAACTCGTCGAAACTTTATTGATTTAAAAAACTTAACTTACTATAATATTACTAAATAAAATAAGTTCTAATAAATACTTGCAATATTGCAAATGACGATAACAAATCTAAGAAACCAATTTTAAAGTCAATTTTTCGCACGAAAAAAAAAATCTGATGATATAATTTTGTTCTTATTGGTTGTGAAAGAAATTTTTGACAATTGTTTATAGGAAGACAATTTGTTTAAATGATAGATGTACACCTAAAAATTCTTACACGTCAACTAAAAAATATTTTTCCTTAATATTTATGTTATTTTGCCGTCTGATGTCATCATGCAGAGAAGACTATATGAAAATGTATCATAAAGAGAATCTGGGGTTTAAAAATATCGAAAATCGTGTGACAATGTATATGGATTTCTCAAAATGTTACTTTTTCGTAGAGCTGATATAAACCTTTAGATTCAATTGATTTTTCAAATGCTACTATGTTATTTTCAATTACAAAAGAATAACTCTTTGCATCTGTAAAACGTAGGCAAATTTACTATCCGATAATTAGACTTCCTACTCCACGGCAATTATTTTAAAACTTTCCAAATCTGTAAGTTCCTAACAGATATATTATAGTCCATTCTGGTGTCCCGAAATAACTCCGGTTAGTTCGATGAAAAAAAATCAACTGTATCAAAATTTTACGCTCGAATTGTTGTTGAATGTTGTTTATAGGTTAAAGATGGGTGTCCTCAAGCCACAAACTGAATGTATAAATCATAATAAGCTATGAAATTAAATTTAATATTATTTTGGGTTAATATTTGTATTTATATAGAACATGAAATCAATTCAAAAACGTCAGCACGAAAAAGTCTACTATAGATTCCCCAGTATATACTTTTGAATTCCTACACAGCAAAGTCTTATGTAACTACACAATTCGAATTACACCTTTTAATTCGGAAGCTAGTGTTGAACTTTCTATTGTGATTACCAATCGCTTTTCCTGTAGGTCAATCTACCGTATACGCTTGGTTCTATATTCTTCCTTTTGTAATGTGTGATCGCTCTATAATGTATATCCAAATAGAACCTTGTTCATGATTTAGCGCTATGCAAATCTAAAATTATAATTTGACCCTGAATAAACCATACTAATATATTGTTTTTATTTTCTCTTTCATTTCACATCGCTGTGTAAATTATAGTGCGAGGATGCCGCCAAGGGAAATCCGTTCAAATGACAGAGGCTGAGGTGCGCGGTCTATGTCTGAAATCTCGTGAAATATTTCTGCAACAACCGATACTGTTGGAATTGGAAGCACCGCTTATAATTTGTGGCGATATCCATGGACAATATACAGATTTGCTGCGACTATTTGAATACGGTGGATTCCCACCGGCAGCCAATTATTTATTCTTGGGCGACTACGTTGACCGAGGAAAACAATCGTTGGAAACAATTTGTTTATTGCTTGCCTATAAAATTAAATATCCGGAAAATTTCTTTTTGCTACGAGGAAATCATGAATGCGCCAGTATTAATAGAATTTATGGTAAGTTTGATCTTGTCGTATAAATATATAAACAAGTTTAATTTACATATAGAATATCTTAATTTGATGAGAATATAACGCGATTGAATTAGGCACGTCACGTGTTTCGAATTGGGAATGAGAGGAAGAATGTTTGAACACATTAACATAAATTCAAATTGCCATCGGAATGTTTGGAATAGTGTTGATGTAAACAAAGTTTTATTATGGATTGCACAATTCAAAAAATCGCGTAACCATTTAAATGTTTACAGCACGAACAGGAAATTATTTGAGAGTTCAATGAGGAACGTAACTTTAAGAGCTAATAAAATCATTTCAATTGGTATTTTTTTTAAATCGTAAAGCACATTCGTAACATTCAAGTTCGAAACCGATTTCAATAGAGGCTTGTATTACGTAATATTCTTGACGAAAAGTATTCAACTTAAGAAAATTTTTGTGACTCAAAATTGGGGAAAATATCGCGGTGATGTAGCGCCGTCATTAAAACATCAGGAACATCTACAAATACAAAACTTTGATAAAATTTGAAGGATTAACTCGGTAAAATTTTGTTTGAAGAATTATTACAAATAAAAAAATACTGTTGGTACCTTCCGAGAAAAATTACACTGATGAAACGCAACATTATAGAAACTAATCACAATTTTTTTGGCATACTCAACGGATATAGGATGTTTTTAGAGGCATAGAACATTTCAAACAAACAAAACACAAATAATTCTTTGAAATGGCCAATTTTTCGCTTTATTAGCTCGCAAATTTCATGAAATTTGGTGTTTAAAAATATTTGCTCTCATATGACCATAGCGACTGCATCTTAGGAAGGCTATCCTGTCGGTTCAATTTTGCACTAATTTTTCCAACAAAATAAGACCAGCTTAGTTGGCCAATAACACGTCGAATGTTGGCTTCGAAGTCATCAATAGTTGCTAATTTATTATCATACACGAGTGACTTAACGTACTCCCATAAAAGCAGTTCAATGGAGTAAAATCATATGATCTGGGCGGCCAGTTTACAGTCCCATTTCTTGATATGATTCTTTCACCAAAGGTTCGGCCCAATAAAGTAATGATTTCAAGCGCTATATGGCATGTTGCGCCATCCTGTTGGAACCATTTACAGCTCAGACAATTGGCATTGATGTTGAGAATCAAAAAATTACGAATCATTAACGTTGGTTCCGTTTTCGTAATTGAAAAAAAGTGTCAATTCTGCTGCCGGCGTGCAAAACTTCCAAAGTTTCTTGAAGATTATTCTCACACCAAACACGACAATTTGCTTATTGACGAACCCGTTAAGCCAGAAATGAAGTTCATCGCTGAAAATAATTTGACGGTAACAATGCGGTTCAACTTTCATCTCATTCTCAGCCCACTCACCGAAAGTATGACGCAAACGATGGTCCAATGGCTACAATTGCTGCATTAGTTAGATCTTATATTAATTTAGTCCAGGGTCTTTCCTCAAAAATTTTCCATGTAAAGGACAGACAGAGGTCAAGTTTTTGAGAACGGCGTCGAATCGATAAATTTGGGTTCTTAGTCACAGTACCCTCTACAGCAGCGAAGCTACCTTGGTTCGAACTGTACGAGCTCGTGTTGGATGAGCATTGTCAAATAGAATATACGGAGACATAATATAAATCTTTCCATCCATTTCTACCATAAATTGGATGAAGTGTTCTATAAGTTTTGAAGCGCGGATCGCGAATTTCGGAAAAAATTTCGACTATTCCGAGACGTTGTTCGGCTGTAAGTCTTTGCGTGATAATTTGCCACAGTAAAGTAAATTTAATGTCAAAATGACAGCAAAATTTGACCGCTACAATAACAGACATCCTTATCGGAGGTTGTATACCTCTAAAAACAACCTCTATATTTTTAAAAAATAAAAGAAATCAACTCAAATTTTATAATGATTAGATAGATAGTTAGATAACAGTGATAACCAAATTTAAGCAAAAACATATATAGAATATATTAGTAAAAATTTGAATTTCCTAGTCTAGCCGACAACTTTCGCCTACTAGTGTGCTTTTTGGTTAGCAACTTACTAACACTATGCTTGTACATTGATGGAGGTTCATTTACTTTCAGATTAAAGACTGGTTCCATAATTTAATGAAGTAGGGTAGTGTGGTTTCGGGATGACGGATGGCATCCTCTTCAGGTGCTGTCATTTACCATCCGCCACCAGACAGCACGACCACGATTAGGCTTATTGATGGATTAAGCTAATCATATTTCAACTAATACACATACGAACTAAAAATTTACGGTCATTATACTTCGCGGATGCAAATAATTATATAAAAAAATAGTTGAAGTCAAATTTCTTCACGATATGAGAGTACGAGGTCGTGCCTTTTCCTTTGTGGAATAAAAGCGCATTGCAATTGTTCAGCCATATAAACTAACTAATGGGAAATCTAGAATTGGGAAAATCGGAGAGTTGGAAGCAACTAGCTTATCTTATCAAAATAGTATAAGTAATAGTAAATTTGCTTTGAACGAATTCAATCTCGGCAGAGCAGAATTTTTATGAGCAGCGATCAAATAAGACAAAAATTACATGCCAAATTTCAAAACATGTTTGGAACACGAATATGAAATTCACGAAGTTCGAAAAATTGGAAACTGAACTTTTCTTGTGACACATACCCTCTTATCTTTTTAGTTCCTATGGTCAGCCTGCATGCCTCACCAACAAAAATGCCATAGACTATGTCTCACGCTTTCCTCATATCATTCCAAAGCGTCGCCAAATATTCAATGCTCGCTATAATAACATTCATCAATTTGATACGCATAACATGACCAAAATTAACAAATGACGTCGACGCTTTAACATGGAATTCTAAAGCAATTGTGGCTTTTGGACGGTAATATCGTCAAATCTTACATTTTATATTATAAGAATTTGCTCAAGTGCAGATTAAACAGCAGCAAACGATGATTAATCATGATTTGGTCCACAATTTCACTGGTTTTTTTCAAAATAGTTGATGATTAACACAACTTCGTCACCATTTCATGGACACATATAAATCACTCAATAAATTTAAATTTGTTCTATCAGCACTTAACAATTCAAAAAGAATAAAAAGAAATTCTAAATGTACAGTTTTTTTCACTAAACAATCAATAATCATGAGGTTACGAGAATTGTTTCAACATAAATTTTGCATAGCGGTTGAATCTGATTCCTCGCTACTATACCTTCATGTTTCTTCAAACTCCGCTCGCTTAAGGCATTTCTGAACAGCGAGTTTATCTTATTTCAGAAACGTTCAATTGTGATTAGAATTAGAATTTATAAACCAGATTTTATTATTATTAGTTTCTATTATTATTATGATTAATAGCAATAATAATATATAAAATGATAAAGAACTCAACAGTGAAGAATATGCGTAGCTATGACTTCCGTTGCAACCATGATGAAAGCTTATTTGAAAAACGAGGAAAAGAGCAGAGGTACTACAGGGTGGAGCAAAAGTTTCTGACCTTCGACATGAAAAATCAACCCGTATAAATTTATCGGCAAAAAAAACTATCTTCAAAAATTTTGACACCCACTTTAAATTTTCTATGTAGCTATAGCTCTAATTAATTTCCATAAAGAGTGAAAACAGAAATTTAAACGTTAATACGAAAATAATGACTATTATTGAAGACTCAGCAAAAACAATTACGAAAATTCGAAGCGGATTTGTAGGTAGGCCTAATTACAAGTAAAATTATGCAGACCCATAAGTACTTGGGTATTTTTTATTAGCCTTAGATGTTAACTCCTGTACAGTGAAATGACTTTTGAAAATATAAATTTATCCATTCAGATTTGGTTACTTGAAGTGAAAGTACCAAATTTATCGAAAGACCTTAATTTTAACGCTCTTTTGTACAAACCCTAAAAACTTCGTGAATCTTCAACGAATTGAATTTGAATATTTTTTGCGACGATAATGGTAAGTGGTCAAATTCAAAAAAAGGTATTGCGATTTAACGCATGCATCGATTGGGGTGGAGCAGCAGCGATATATGCAGAATACTTAGGATCAGCACCGTAAAAAATAGTGCAATTCCCAAGAAAGAAACGTGGAGGATATGCAAAGAAGTGATCGACCGTCGGTACTTTCAGCAGAAGCAAAAAGACGCGAACAGTGACGAAACGGCTTAGCAGCTCTCCGGCGATACATTCGGTCCACCAACTGGGGCCGGCAAGCCTTTAGACAACGCAAAAAACCTCTCCTTTCCAAGAAGAACATTCGAGACCGACTGAATTTCTGCCAAAATCTCAAAAACCTCGGATTTGCTGATGACAATGCCCGTGGTGAAAGGCTGCGTGCAAACATTCTTTTTACGGACGAGTCGTGGATCCAACTGCATCCAATACCCAATCGACAGAATAGGACAGTGAGAACCAGGAATCCCACAAATATTCCCGTAATATAGACTCTGAAATTCGACTTCGAAATCATCGTAGCTGGCGGAGTGTGCAGTCGCCGAAAAAGCCAACTTCACTTTGTTCAGCAAGGAGTTTCTGTTAATGGAGAATATTACAAGAAAAATATTCTCTATTTTTGTGCAATGCCTTACTAATCGCCAACAATTCACGGACGGAAAGGAAGTGATTTTGATGCAAGATGGCGCCAAGCCGCATACTTTTTTGAAAACTTTGAGGCGATTTATGCGTATTTTTCTAATGCGTGGATTGATTGGTCTGGTAATTCTGCTGATTTAAATCCCATCGAAAATGTGTGGTCCAAATATTAAAGGAAAGTGTCTTTAGGGATCCTAGACCAAAAAAAAGGCGGCAGCTGATTCAACGTGTACAAGTTGAGTGGGACGCAATTTCTGCAAACTACCCAAAAACTGTATGTAAAGTGTCAGAAAACGACTTTTGGATTATAAAGAAAACGAAGGAGGACATATTTCATACAAATTATCTATTATATTACCTAATGTGTGTAGTTTATAATAAAATTATTATATTAAATCAATGTCTTTTCTTCCAAATTTTATACAAGAAATACTATGGTCAAAAACTTTTGCGCCACCCTGTATTATAAAACTAGATGCGTTCCGGGGGAAAAGCCAATGGTAAAAACAAACAAAAAACAAGAATTGATTTCACCTAGGATCAAAACACTAGATAGATTGTTCGAAAATATTTAGAAATAGGTGACAAAGAATCCCATCAGACAGATGATCTATGAATACTGAATAAAAAAACTCTATGATTCGACGGTCACGACTTTCGAGTCGCTGAAACAAGTAGCTTGTGCTTAGTTCTAGATATAAGATTTGGCATAATTCACTATGTAAATTTTAATAATACAATTATCTTTATGGAAAATTATCACCGTAGTTATATCATGGCAGAGTTTCCAAATGTATCGAACAATGTTAAGGACAATAATAACGTAGGTGTAATATGTCCTCAATGTGGATTATAAAATTCACCCCAATGTGGATAATACATATTATAAATTTTCTTAGAAGTTGCTGTAAGTTATTAATCATCGGTGTTTCCAAATTGTTACAGCTATCACAAATCGAAAAAGTGTTTGTGACTATTGTGCACCATAATATCAAATTTAAATATAAACAGTATTATCTCAACACATAACTACGTTGATTTCTAAAACAGCTAAAAAATTCAAACAATCGTTATCATTGAAATAACATTTTTTTCAGGGTTCTATGACGAGTGCAAACGACGCTATAACGTAAAACTATGGAAAACATTTACAGATTGTTTCAATTGTTTACCGATAGCAGCTATTATCGATGAAAAGATATTTTGTTGTCACGGTGGCTTAAGTCCCGATTTACAGGGTATGGAACAAATCCGTCGATTAATGCGGCCTACCGATGTTCCCGATACCGGTTTACTATGTGATCTATTATGGAGTGATCCTGAAAAGGATGTACAAGGTTGGGGTGAAAATGATCGAGGTGTCAGTTTCACATTTGGAGCTGATGTTGTTTCGAAGTTTTTAAATCGACATGATTTGGATTTAATTTGTCGTGCACATCAGGTAATAATAATTGGTAATATTTTGTTATCAAAGGTACATATGCCAACGCATATTTCATTTTTTAACTAGGTGGTTGAAGATGGCTACGAATTCTTTGCAAAAAGGCAACTTGTTACATTATTTTCTGCACCAAATTATTGTGGCGAGTTTGATAATGCCGGTGGCATGATGTCCGTTGACGAAACGCTTATGTGTTCTTTCCAGGTAAATTTTTGTTCTAAATTGATTGATTCAATATAATATCTCCTGATAAATAGAAATACATGTATATATGTATTTCGAATTATATATTATTACTGCTTGTCTTCATTATAAAATACGTTTAACCCATTTCTCCCCATCGTTGCGTAAACGCAACGTTTTGATTTTGATTTTTTTTATGTATTGAAAATAAGAAAATAAATTTATGACATGTAAGCCAGTCTCGAAAAGAAGAGCTTATACATGGATTATAATTTTATAAATGCTTAGTTTCAAAAAATACATGTTATTCTAATTTGTCAAAAACTGCTAATTGAGTCGTCTCTAGATCGACAGATTCATCTTGTCATAAAAGTTATTGATTGAAATAATTCGTAACTTTTCAAATCCTACAAAGCAACATCTGCTTTATGATATAAACACCTTTGTTGAACAAAACTATTTACACATGTTGTTGATCTTAAGACTTCCAGGAATCGTTGCGTATACGCAACGTTAGGAAAAATGATCATCGGTATATTGCTACTGATCGGATATCATTCTCTGCCTCTAATTGTACTGGTCAAAAGATGAATACAAAAGTGTATGAATTGTGAGAAAGTGTATGAGTCGTAACAAATTCGACTCTATAAAGGCAAATATCCATTTGTGTCATAATGCTGACTTGGATCAAAATGATAAATTCGCTAAATTGCGTCCTATTTTCGATATTATAAACTAAAAAAATTTGCAGTTTGGAATATTTTCACACAACTTGTCAATTGACGAACAAAGGGTGCCATATTTTGGACGTAATGGCTGCAAAATGTTCATCAAAGGAAAATCTGTACGATTTGGATTCAAGTTGAGGTGCTTGTGTAGTGCAAATGGTTTTTTATAGCAGTTTATTCCATTTGGTGGCAAAACAAGTACATCACTAGGAATGATTCGGGTCTGGGAGAAAATACCGTTTTAGACCTATTGTCCGTCATCCAAGACCCATGCAAACATCGCATATTTTTAGACAATTTTTTTTCTTCACATAAATTGTTCTGCAACTTGCAAGAAAAAGGCTATTTCGCCACTGGTACTATCAGAGAAAATCGAATTATGAATAAAACTTTGATACATACGAAAAGTCTTCAGAAACAAAAAACGAAGGTCATTTGACTATTGCTTCGACAAAAAACATGAAGTACTGTTGGCTCGATGGAATGATAGTTCTGTGGTAAATATGGCTACTAATAACGCTAAAATAGAACCATTGGTTACAGCAAAACGTTACGATAGAAAAATAGAAAAGATGGTGAATGTTCAACAACCCCAAGTAATAGCAGATTATAATAAAAATATGGGGAGAGTAGATCTGCACGATAATGGCATAGCGAATTACAGGATTCGAGTAAGAGGGAAAAAGTGGTGGTGGCCACTGTTCATCAATCTGATAGACAGTGTTCTAGTCAACTCGTGGAAAATTTACAATCTGGCGAATGAGCGATCCTTCAAATCTTACGTTACTGTAAGTTTGTTGAAAACTGAAGAAGTCCAGCTTGCAGATAATTCGCAATTTTTGGGTATTTCAAATACAAATCTAGGAAGGCCATCCAAAAACGCGTTGCCTTCCAATATTCGCTTTGATAATATTGGTCACATCATAGAAGAGCACGAAAGTAAACGTCGCATCATATGTTGTCAGTGTAGAAGTACAACAATTTATATGTGTAAAAAATGTCAAGTGCATCTTAATGCTGATTGTTTTAACATATTCCACTCACGTTAATAATGTAGCATGCATTGTGAAACTAAGTTACTAGTATTTTTTTTTCATCAGTAATCCTAACGTTGCGTAGACGCAACATTTTGTGTAATAATAAATTTTTTTCTGACTATAATTTCCTTTTTTTGAATGTATTTATAATTGTTGTGAGCAATAAAACCAATTAAAATGCTTTTTTTCACTCTTGGGTATTAATGAGTTAAAAAGAAAGCATTCTAATATTAGAACCTGATTCACAAATTAAATTATTACAAACCGATTCCCTTCCTTTAATTTTTTCATTTAAATTGTCAACTACTTTCTATGAAAGGTTGGTATGAAAATTGTAGTGGCATTTATTTTGTTCAGAAATGGCTCACTTAGGCTTCAATAGTTCCATTGCGGCATTACAAGAATTTCTTCTAATGAACAGTACTCAAAACCTAGGTATTGAATTCTGAGAACCAGTTTGATTTGCTTATGAAGCTAGCCATGTTTATATCCCTTATTTCAGACACCTCCGCGAGACCCTCCAGAACAAAAGAGACTAGAATTTGCAACCGTATTCTGACTTTGGAAGCGTTAGTTTCGTTTGAATAATTATTAGACGCATTTTCAATTTACTTCCCTAAATATTTTGACACTTCAAAATCTTTTATTTAAAAAAAACTATGGAACTACAGTAACACCTCGAAATTACCTGGGACCGACCTAAATCCGCCTAAGTTGAATTTGCGTAAGTTGTACAATTTTCATACCATACAAAAGTTATTTAACCCTCCATCAAAAAGAGCACTCCCTCATGTCACGCACAGAATTAAGGATGAAAATGTGGAATTGTAAAAATCTATTGTTTTATTATTTATTTTGTGCCAGCACGACAGGACCGAATTAGTGTTCGAATGACATACGTAGCCATGCAGGTTGCAACTAATATGCGTGCAAAATTCAACAAACACGTTGTATAACAGATGTGCATTGGATTTCTTCTAGTGTTCGTGCTACTTATTTATTCTATGACCAAGGCCTTACTAAAACACCTGCATATGGTCAGTTTACTTTAGAAACTGATCAAGTCAAAAACCTGCGACATTCACTGGTCGAAGTACGATAAAACGTTCTATATTTCATTCATTTATTTGTGCTGCTTCCAGATTTGAATGATTATTTCAACTTGTAGAAACTTTGAAATTTGTTATAAAAAATGATGAAATTTGTTATAAAAAAATGATGAAGAAATCAAAATCGTGGAAACATATAATATAATAAAAAAGCCGCATAAGAAATGGGTTGGCATATACATCAATAATTTTACAGGTCTATTTGTGAGACTTATATCGATTGTTTTTAAATGGCAAGAAAAATTAACTTCAATCAAATCAAAACCTGCACAACAGTTAAGTTTAAAACTTGGTCAGTTTCTGGTCGCGGTAAGGACCTTGCTGCAGGGTGAAACGTTAGCTCTTGGGATTTCGCGTTGAAGTCGCCATACTTGCGAGTATGCGGGCATGTAAAATCTTGGGAGTATTGGCATGAAATTACGTGATCAACCGGGTGCCGGGACTCTACAACGGCAAGAGTTTAGATAGGCGTTGTTTCAGTTAGGTCAATAGGCCTGCACTCAGGCAAACTGTCTATGTCTAAGAACGTTGCATCGTTCTCCCGTTGTCCTATGGCGAATCGTGAAGTTGGACCTCTTCCCGGTAGGCCTCCATGTGAAACACTATTACATCCTATACTTTGATTGGCTTCCACATTTTCTTAATACTTAATTGTCATGAATTCTGTTTTTATTGTGTATCCGTTTGATAAACGTATCGTTGTTTTCTTGTAGGAATCTCCAAATCAACTTCTAAATGACACCTTTTATTAAATAATTAGATCACCTTCAATCGTATTGTAAATATTTGCCATTCCCGAATTAGATGCCATATTTTTCTAATAATTTAAACATGTTTATTTTGCATTTCCCTTTCACCTACTGATACGTGCTAATCGACCAATTCACACAATAGCTGTGAATTTACCCACAAAAATGTTTTCACTGATCATCTATCATTCACATCTGAACGTAAGAAACTACGTCAAAAAAGAGTGAAATTACACATCGAAAATAGTCGAACTTCATCACGAAAATCCCAAATGACATCATTATTATTTACCTTGATTTAATCAATTGAATCTTGAATTGTTTCGCATATAAAATCTGATATAAAAAATGAGTTATTGTTAAGCAATCATTGTTTCGCTTCAAGTAATGTCGCAGGTGGGAAAATGAAAGGTAAAACAAAATGTCGTATCGTGTGCTGTATAATAATGGGCTTTAATAGTAGAATGCTGCGTTATTTTATTGCTGCGGCTATGTTATCAAATCGTACTGTTATAGTTATACTTTTAAATGCAGATATGAGTTATTTATTTGCAGTAAATGCATGCTTCGATAGCTGCAATTTAAGATTGATTTAGAACTACATGATGCAAAAATTTAATAGCTTTTTTCTGTGAGTACTTTAGTTTTGCATTGCAAGTTGTTTCGTAATTTTTAAAAAGGTTCAATTTGAATTAAAAAATTTTAAGATCGAATTACATCAAATTTTAACTTAAAATTTGCACTCGATTGCAAGTTTTTGAGGCGTGTTGCTATATTCTACTAAAATCGAGTTCTTTCCTAATACAATATTTACATTAGCACTTGACAAAGTATAATAATCACAACCACAATTGAATCTTAAAAAATTAGCATTGAAAACTATGACACGTATAAAACATAGATTTTTGTATATTTTAAATTAATTACTTATGCAATTAAGTTTATTTAGCTATTAAGCTTTCGTGTAAATTAATTATCATGTAGTTTCATGTCTTTTAAAGAAGATTTTCCCGTGCTCAGCAAGTCACTGTATAGTATTCACTACTCAGTAATGATTATTCAGAATACTTGGAACACATTTTGTATAACTGCTATTTACTGCCCTCCTAAGCAAAAAGTAAACACTTTCCAATTCAACTAACTTTTCAAATCACTAGAATCGAGTTTATTACTTCTAGTTGCAGGAGACTTCAATGCTAAATTGCCACACTGGGGCTCACGCCTAACAGCGTCTGAGAATAAAAAACTCTTCAGATCGATATTGAATATTTTATTCAACTTATTGGTGGCATATTGAGAAACAGAAAAATCTTAGATATATCCAAGATATCAACTCAAAACCTCTGACTGTTTTCAAAGCAAGCTAATTTTCGTCAGACTACTCTCCAATAAAACCTATCGTCGAACCTGAGATAACCCAAAGTAAAACGACCAGAATCAACTGGGCTAAATTTGCGAACACTTTGAAAACAATACTTGACAAACTCGATAACAGCAAAGACCAAGGTAAACTAGCCAACATATACAACAATTCAATCCTAGAGCTACTAAAAGCCAAAATAAAATAAAAATTATAGTGGCAAATCTTGCGCTCTCCTAAAGCCAGAAACGTGCACTCTAGATGGACAGAAAGAATAAAATACAGTTGTTAGTGGACTTTCACATGAGGCTGATGCATACTATCAATTTGGGAAAGAGCCAAATGGATAAAATAGCCAATCAAGGACTTAATAAGCAAATAGAGCATAGATACAGCGCATAAATCTGAAACAATCGCAATCCATTTAATTAAAATCCTTAGACAAGTCATTTCATGGGACATTTGAAATACAACCTCTTTCAAACGATAGCAGACCTACTAATTTTTCGTTCTCTGTGTAAACCCGAATTCTGTCCATTATATCCACAGGCCACTGATTCGTCCACACCTTCCATGTTGTTGTCATCAATCATTCTTGGTTTCACCTTTTCGTATTCAAAATGCCCTTTTTTTTCTTGACCGTCACACTATTGGTATCTGCATTGGATGAAATCAATATGACTGGGTTTGGTTTGGACTTTTTGTCTCTGAATGAACACATCAAAACATTTTCGTGTGCTAAGTATTTTTACTTCTCCTACGATTGCATTCTTATCTTCTGGAGGAATTTTTTTTCTGTTACGCCTTATTGTTCCAGTTAGATATGTATTTTGTTCCAAAAGGGCTTCGGCCAAGCGTAAGCTTGTGTAAAAGTTATCTGTAAACAAATGATAACCTTTGTTCAGGTAATTTCCAATTGAAAGCAATTTTTGCACTACCGCAAATCCAAGACCATATTTTTCTAGTGAATCTCTATCATCTGTATTCTTAGCTCCTTTGTAGCAGAAAAAAACCCAAGCAATATTTAGAAGTAGAGAGTAGAGTAGAGTAAATGAATTCAATTAAGCTAGCATACTGGAATGCAAACGGCCTATTGGCTCGTAGGAATGAATTAGAAGCATTTCTTTTTAACATGGGCATAGATATTATGCTCATTGCAGAAACTCATCTCTGCAGCAAAAATAATATAAAAACTCGTGGATATACTATCTACAATAATAATCACCCAGATGATAAATCACACGGAGGTACAGCTATCGTGCTGAAGCACAATTAAACATTTCCCGCTTTTATGTAACCAAACACATTTTATTCACTTGCAGCTATTAATATATATGTTAACAACAAGTCAATTTGTATCGCTGCCACCTATTGTCCCCCTAAGTTTAAAATCAAAAAGAAGCAATTCGATGAATTCTTCAACTCGCTAGGTTCCTGTTTCATTGCTGTCGGCGACTACAATGCGAAATCTCCACACTGGGGCTCACGATTGACTTCACCAAGGGGCAAACAGCTCCTCGAATCAGTACTTCACAATAAACTGCAGTGCATATCGGGTGGCTGTCCAACATACTGGCCAACAGACCAACAAAAGACACCAGACCTAATTGATTTCGGCATAGTTAAAAATTTCGACTGCAGGCGCATCACCATAAACCGTCCCATGTCCTCTCATCTGACCACTCACAAACCATAGTTAACACATGTGGTAATGCGACTCCTTGTCATAATTTACCTTTCCTTGCAAATCGAGCGACGAAGCACTAAGGAACTCAAAAAAGTGCTAGCTATTGGCAAACACCAAAAAAATGACACATTTGTAAGTAGCTTAACCGTGGGAGCAGGCACCAATTATTCAGTCTGGAGGACCGTGAGAAGAATACAGAAGCCAGCCCTGCCAATAACTCCCATCAAGGACAGATCGGGTAATTGGGTCAAAAACCAATCTGAGCAAGCGGAAGCTTTCGCAGCTCACTTGTCCAACGTCTTCAGCGCAACAACAAACAATGAAGTACAAGGGGACTTCAGCGAGGAATCTAAGCTTGTACTTAGCAAACCCATCAGATTCTCACAAATTAAATTTCTAAGAAAACTCAATGATATAAACCCCAACAAAGCTCCAGGACATGACCAAATCACTGGTAAGATGCACAAACAATTACCCCCTGAAAGTAAAATGGCAATCCTTCATATATTCAATGCTATACTTCGTGCCAACCACTATCCGGACCAATGGAAACATTCTAGAATTATAGTCCTACCAAAACCGGGAAATGACAAATCCAAAGTAAAGTCATACAGACCCATTAGCTTGCTCCCAATACTATCAAAGCTGTTTGAAAGACTCCTTCTAGACAAAATGCTTCCCATACTTCACTCCAAAAATCTTATCCCTGCCCACCAGTTTGGATTCAGGCACAAGCATTGTACCATTGAGCAAATCCGTAGATTGGTAAACTATATAAAGAACGCACTGGAGGGAAAACAATATTGTACTGGATTATTCCTTGATGTATCACAGGTCTTCAATAAAGTAAGATATGATTATCTTGCTCAACTAATCAGGAGCTACCTTTCGCCTGAATTCCAAGGCATTCTGCTAAGTTACCTACATAGTCGCACCTTTCAGGTAAGATGTAACGACCAATTAAGCAAAATATATCCAATCAGAGCAGGGGTTCCCCAGGGAAGTGTCCTGGGACCCATCCTATACCTCCTGTACACAGCGGACTTACCGACTAGCAGTCACAAACTAACTACAACTTTTGCCGATGACACGGCTATTTTATTCTCCCATAATAACCCCTTAACAGCAACCAGGGAGCTACAGTACCAAACGGACAAGATTGTGGAATGGGTCAATAAGAAGGGAATAAGCATAAATGCATCTAAAACGCAGCAAATCACATTTACACTTAGGAAACGTACGTGCAGCTCAGCCATAATTAACGGCATAAAAGTACCACAAACTAAAGAAGTCAAATATCTCGGTGTACATCTAGACAAAAGACTAACATGGAAAGCTCATTTAACGAAAAAAAGAACTCAAGTTAGCCTACAATATAATAAAATACGCTGGTTAATCCACAAGAAATCGAAGCTGACTCTGGAACCAAAATACAATTGTATAAATCGCTGCCGAAACCAATATGGTCATACGCTATACAATTATGGGGAATCACTAAAAAATCGAACCTAAGCCTAATAAAAAGAATTCAAACAAAAATAATAAGAACAATTCTAGGTGCCCGCAATTACGTAAACAATAAAATAATTCAACGCGATATGGGTATAAACACGGTAGAGGAAGAAATTAAAAAAACACAGTGGAAACTATATGAAACGTCTGGAAAAACACCCAAATATTAAAGCAAGAGAAATTTTGCAAACTGCACCGTACTCAAGACTGAAGCGCATCGATCCGCTACAACTCCCTAATAGGTAGCCAATAAAGCCCGTAGTACATTCGTTTTAGGAGTCGACAACACAAGGGAGGTGGTCAACTCCACCATTGTGTAGAGGCGGTACCCTTCGCATACCAGGCATACAAGGATTATAGGCGATCCATCAAAAGAGCTACCTGAACCCCAGCGTGCAACTATACATGGAAAATATGAACATTGGACATTAAGCAACATAATTACATAATTATTAGAACATACATTCAATAGTGAACTATTGTAAACTCCCCTAGCTGTAAGAGTTGAAATATCAAAACCTACAATGTACTGTCAGAGTAGGTTATTACTATGTTTAGAAGTAAGAGTTGAATTAACATAAGCTAGAGATCTAAGCAATGTAGATCTAATACTTATTTAAAAAAATTAATAAAAGTTTAAAAAAGAATATTTAGAAATCGAGTCGCACAGCATCCAAATTTTGATCCCCCATTTATGATGTCTTTTGGTTGGAATGTATTGTTTTATGACAGAATGGCAGTGAGTACCAACTAATGACTCGTCGATGGATAATTGTTGATTTGGTATACAATGCCGCTGAAATACAGTATTTGCATGTTTGACAAGCACATCAAACCTGCCACATAGGTCATAATCCGGATGGCCTGGTTCAAATAATAACCTATTATCAACCAAGTGAATAAACTTTAAAATCAGTTGGAACCTATCCCTTGAAAACATTGTCCTAAACCATGGTATGTGTCGGGAATTTTTTTATCCAATAACTATTAATTGTTGGCCTCTTCGTTATCCCCATTTCGAGTAAGACGGCAATAAAGGCTTTCATTTCGTATATTGTTGTCGGCTTCCACTTTTTTGCTCGAGAATTATCCGATACATTGTGGGAGGTCAAGGCAGCATATCGATTTGTTTCCCTTACGATGGTTTCCAGCAGTAGTGATATGGTAAAGAATAAGTTGAAATAGGTTACGGGTGTGCCATCGGGAGGAGGCGCCCGTCTAGGTTCAGGAGTCTTGAAAAAATCATTTGTTGCTTTAGAAAACAGTTTTGTCGGAGCAATTTTGGCAAAAGTTGGTGTTTCTTCTGTTTTTGAAGATGAAGAGAAGATAGAAGACTCATTTTCAATCCTCAATCTTTTTCTTCGATGAGTTATAATACTGCTATCATCACTATTTGTATCTGTTGTTTCATCCTCCGTAGAATCACTAGGAATCGAATCAAAGTTCGGAATAATAGCATGTGACATAGTTCTTAACTTCCCAGTATATGGGAAGTTCTTGTAATCGCCTCGAAAATCGAAATTGAAATTTTCAACTTTTCTTTACGTTTTGAGGTCTATAGAGTATATATAAAGTGTTTTTAGAAAGGGAGATGTATGTGTGTGTGTGTGTGTGTGAGTGTACGTACGTACGTCTGTACGTTCGTGGACAGTTTTTTCTACGAGCATAACTCACGTAAGCAAAGTCGTATCGACTTCGTTAAGGTGTCAATCGAAGCGTCTTTGCAATCTTAAGAGCTGATTAGTTTTTGGGAAACTTCGGTCGGGGGTTTGCTGTTTTGCCCCTTTGAAGGTCATTTCTGTCATGCGCTATATCTGGCGAACCAAAAGTACGATTTCCTTGAACAAGGTGTCAATCGACGCGTATTGACATTTATGTAATTCTATCAAGTTTTTAAAAAAATTCTTGGAGTCGTTTTTTAATTTTTTTAAAAAAAGTGCAAAAAATTGTGTTTTTTTTTCAAAAACAATAAATTTTTAACCTTATTTTCAACTCCAAGTAATCAATGTTTATATAATTTATATACTCCAAACAATGCTTATAAAAAAGCCATCAAATTTTTTTTTCATGATTACAAAAAAATCAAATAAGAAATAAAAAATCATTAACAGGCATCATGATCTTCAAGGTCATTTCTGTCATGCGTTATATCTTGCGAACCAAACATAGAATTTGCATCGTTTAGGTGTCAATGGACGCGTATTGATATTTTTGTAAACCTGTCGCATTTTTAAAAAAATCGTTGGAGCCGTTTTTTAATTTAAGACAAAAAAGTGCAAAAATTTATGTTTTTTCCATAAACAATAAATTTTTAACCTGATTTGCGAAATATAGTAATCAATGTTTATAAAATTTATATACTCCAAACAGTGTTTGTAAAAACACTATCAAAACTTTTTCTCATGATTACGTAAAAAATTAAATTAAAAATAAAAAATAAATAAAAGTCATCATGATTTTCAAGGTCATTTTTATCATTCACTATATTTCACGAACCAGATATAATATTTACATCATTAAGGCGTCAGTTGGCGTGAATTAACATCTTTGTGAAGTTTTTAACATTACGAAAATTCGTTTCAGCCGTTTTTTTAATTTAGTAGAAGAAAATGCGAAAAATTATAGTTTTTTTCATAAAAAATATTTTTTAACCTGGTTTGCACAGCACAGTGATACCAGCTTATAAAATTTATACATTCTTATCAGTTTTTGAAGAGAAACCGGCAAAATTTTCTTCCATGATTATGAAAAAAACTAAAATAAAAATAAAAAAATCATTCAAAGTTACCATGTAAAGAGGGTTCATAGGAATGCTATTACTTTATATCTATTATTCTAAAAAAATTGTTGTAAATTCAATCAAAGTTTCAAAATATTTGCATAATTTGCGCAGATTTTTAATAGTTTTTATAGTCTTTTAATTAAAAAAACTGCTTAAATTTTGAAAACCAACAAAAAATTTCAAGACCAAAAAGGCCCCCACCGATTGATCCGCGTGAATATTCAATCTGTCCTCATCGACCAAAAACCTTACGTAATCAATGGACCCTCCCGTAGGTGATATGATTCATATTAACTCATTCTTGTTACTGCTATGAATACCTCTCATTGTTGCAATGTTGTTGATGTTTATGTAGATATTACTGGGAAGTTGACCGTGTGGACCTCAAGGGTCGCAATTCGCTGCTTGTTTTTTAAACAAGCCGCGAGGTGCGACCCTTGAGGTCCACACGGTCAGCTTCCCAGTAATATCTACATAAACATCAAAAACATTAAACACAATAATAATTTTGAAAATAATACTACATTAAGTAATAACAATGAGAGGTATTCATAGCAGTAACAGGAATGAGTTAATATTAATCAAATCGTCTATGGGAGGGTCCATTGATTACGTAAGGTTTTTGGTCGATGAGGACAGATTGAATATTCACGCGGATCAATCGGTGGGGGCCTTTTTGGTCTTGAAAAATTTTGTATATGCAGTCAAAAATAGGTTCAATCGCATGTAAAAAGTAAAAAGTATTACACATGATGATGGTTATTGAAATCTTACGATTACTGAAGAATGAATCTACTAAAAACTACAATTTTTTATTCGATGAAAGCTTTTTAAAGCATATGATCTTGCAAAGTATTGGCTACAAAACATTTTACTATTCAAAACGTTGATACCGCAAATGCAAATTTGATTGAAATTTTGTTGGTTTTCAAAATTTAAGCAGTTTTTTTTAATTAAAAGACTATAAAAACTATTAAAAATCTGCTCAAATTATGCAAATATTTTAAAACTTTGATTGAATTTACAACAATTTTTTTTAGAATAAAAGATATAAACTAATATCATTCGTATGAACCCTCTTTACATGGTAACTTTGAACGATTTTTTATTTTTAATTTATTTTTTTCATAATCATGGAAGAAAATTTTGCCGGTTTCTCTTCAAAAACTGATAAGAATGTATAAATTTTATAAGCTGGTATCACTGTGCTGTGCAAACCAGGTTAAAAAATATTTTTTATGAAAAAAACTATAATTTTTCGCATTTTCTTCTATTAAATTAAAAAAACGGCTGAAACGAATTTTCGTAATGTTAAAAACTTCACAAAGATGTTAATTCACGCCAACTGACGCCTTAATGATGCAAATATTATATCTGGTTCGTGAAATATAGTGAATGATAAAAATGACCTTGAAAATCATGACTTTTAATTATTTTTTATTTTTTATTTAATTTTTTACGTAATCATGAGAAAAAGTTTTGATAGTGTTTTTACAAACACTGTTTGGAGTATATAAATTTTATAAACATTGATTACTATATTTCGCAAATCAGGTTAAAAATTTATTGTTTATGGAAAAAACATAAATTTTTGCACTTTTTTGTCTTAAATTAAAAAACGGCTCCAACGATTTTTTTAAAAATGCGACAGGTTTACAAAAATATCAATACGCGTCCATTGACACCTAAACGATGCAAATTCTATGTTTGGTTCGCAAGATATAACGCATGACAGAAATGACCTTGAAGATCATGATGCCTGTTAATGATTTTTTATTTCTTATTTGATTTTTTTGTAATCATGAAAAAAAAATTTGATGGCTTTTTTATAAGCATTGTTTGGAGTATATAAATTATATAAACATTGATTACTTGGAGTTGAAAATAAGGTTAAAAATTTATTGTTTTTGAAAAAAAAAACACAATTTTTTGCACTTTTTTTAAAAAAATAAAAAACGACTCCAAGAAATTTTTTAAAAACTTGATAGAATTACATAAATGTCAATACGCGTCGATTGACACCTTGTTCAAAGAAATCGTATGTTGGGTTCGCGAGATATAACGCATGACAGAAATGACCTTCAAAGGGGCAAAACAGCAAACCCCCGACCGAAGTTTCCCAAAAACTAATCAGCTCTTAAGATTGCAAAGACGCTTCGATTGACACCTTAACGAAGTCGATACGACTTTGCTTACGTGAGTTATGCTCGTAGAAAAAACTGTCCACGAACGTACAGACGTACGTACGTACGTACGTGCACACACACACACACACATACATCTCCCTTTCTAAAAACACTTTATATATACTCTATAGACCTCAAAACGTAAAGAAATGTTGAAAATTTCAATTTCGATTTTCGAGGCGATTACAAGAACTTCCCATATACTGGGAAGTTAATAATATAAAAAAATCGGTAAAAAAACACACTGAAGCTCGCAGAGTTCTTGCGCTGCGTCGCAATTTTCGATACAAACGATCGCAGCGCCTTTGCGCCAAGTAGCATTCTAACGGTTAAATATTCTTTACCATGAATTTCCTAATATGATGCTTTCTTTTGATCGTGTACGGATACTTTTTCTGGCAAGTGTATATATATATTTGAAATTTTGAATTCATTGTTTTTAGTTTTTCTACTTTATGATGTCCAAATATATGTACATATTTCATGTATAGCCGTGTGTTTTTGTGTGAACAATATTTTAAGTGAAATAAACTAGATTTTCACACAGCGAAGTTTCTATTTACAAAAGTTTTTCGGTGGAACTTTCAGTTTCGTTACATAGATGTTAGAATTTAATTATTAAATAAAATTCTTTTAAAAACTAACTCTTTTAAACCCAATTTAAACAAAAGCCTGCTAAATAAATATCACTTTCTATTGATTTTTCAATAAATTTCAGATATTAAAACCATCAGAAAAGAAAGCCAAGTACTTGTATAGCGGTTTGAATTCGGGCCGGCCGTCAACACCTCAACGCAATACACCACCAATAGCAGCAAACAAAAAGAAATAATATCATATTCAGCCACTTCCATATCCATAAAGTTTTTATTTAATAATAATTAAAAAGAAAAATAGAGAAATTACATTTAAATCTACATATATGTATGTGTATGTGTAAAATCAAAAGGAATGCTAATAAAAAAGAACAACACTTAAACAAAATTGAAAATGAAAAGAAGAAAAGAATAATCAAAAGCAAATCGGATGATATTTTAAAAGTACATATATTTAAACAAAATATGAATAAAATTTAAGATGAAAAGTATAGATGTTGTAGGAAGTTATATGTTCTTTGAAAAAAGAACTAGAAAATTGGATTTATGTGAGAGGAAACTTCATGAAAATTCAATTTTATTTTCTAAATGCCTTCACGTTTACTTACAATCACCAAAATTTGTTGTTGTATATTTATGATTCATTCTATTTACTTCACTTAACACAAGGAAACAAAAACAAACTTGATTAAATGAAAGATATATGAAATGTTATAAACAGATAGACAAACGAAACATTTTCTCAGCATGAAAATTATACTTTTTCTTTATTCGATTGCATCGAATTAACAACCATTCTGTTTTTTCCACTTAATTTGTTTTACGTTTGGCAAAAAGTGCGTTTTCAATATACATACCTAAAAATATTCGTTGTAAAGAGAAAACCGACAAACTACTAAAAATGGCTTTAAAATTGTGTTTTCTCTCAAACTCAAAAGATGGTAACTGAAGCAATTGTTATACCATCGACAATATTTTTCAAAATGTAAACTTTCGTTGATCAAATATATTATTTTCGTTTTCTCTCTAAAGTGATAATAATCACGGGTGTGCCCTGAACCGAACTAAACGGCGCTTATGACTTTGAAAATGATTAAGAATAGAAAGAATGTGTTTTGGATGTCTTTTTTTCGAAAAGGTATTGTCACATTATTTTTGGAGACAATACCACTTGAACGAGAATGAACATATGTGATTTTATAATATTCTCTTGTCGAAACAATAGCCTAATTGTTTCGACATTTTGGAAATAAACAAAAATCAATTTGTGCTTTATAGAAATTTTGAATTATCACTGTCATTATTTATTAAAATTTTCTGAATTATTTTAAACGTTCTACAACAACATTGACTTATATTCGCCATCTAACAGTTATGACATTTTATTTAAGACGTTTATGTTTTTATGCAAATAAGATACCATATTTTATTGTGCTTTTCTAGTTTCCCAGCCACTCGTTAGTATTTTCATTCATTTAAGTATCGTCAAAAATCTTTTGGCCATGTTCAAAAGGTGACAGCTAATGCATTTGTTTTCACGAGAAAAAATCATGGAGTTAATTTTAATTTCGTTTAAAGTGAATTTCGCATTTTA
This sequence comes from Oxycera nigricornis, assembly GCA_963942545.1. Taxonomy (NCBI): domain Eukaryota; kingdom Metazoa; phylum Arthropoda; class Insecta; order Diptera; family Stratiomyidae; genus Oxycera; species Oxycera nigricornis. The sequence continues at coordinate 85,497,695 of OZ012662.1, forward strand.
TTACTATGTATTTTAGTTTCTATTATTTGTTATGAGTGTTTTATTTATACGAAGTAATTATTGCAATAAATATATTACAAAAAACGAGCTGAGAGTACTTTAGATTTAAAAACAGAAATATATTTAAATAAATAACTTTGTAGAACAAACAAAAGTGTATTTAAGTACATGTGAATTAAAAATTCTTTCATTTTACGATAATAAAAGCGAGTTTGAAAAGTTGAGAATTTACAGGAGCATGCGAAAATTGGTGGGTATTAATAAATCATCGACAAGGAATGAAATTTATTATTTTGTTTGTTGATTGTAAATTGTAGTGTAGCACGAAACAATCAAGACTTAATCTTAGACATAGAATGTCGCTTACAGCTTATACAGGGTGTCTCAAAAGAATGTTTGTATTTTGTGAGTCGATAAAATAAAAATTAAAATGTCTCAAAAAATGTTTATTAATTATTAAAGTTCAGTATTTCGGGGAGAAGGGAGATCGGTTGAAACAGCTCTTCACTTGCTCACAAGCTACATCGAAAAATCGCTAAGCGTCAAAGAATATACGCAGGCGGTTTTTCTAGACATCGAAGGTGAATTCAACAACGTCAGCCACAAGGCTATTGAGAAGGCACTCGAGGAAAACAATGTGGATGATAACCTGATTCGGTTTATCGTACAACTACTAAGCAGCAGGAGCATCAACTCCACACTAGAAGACAGTATCCTAAGAAGGCGGACGTGCAGGGGCCCCCCGCAAGGTGGGGTGCTCACCGCTTCAATGGAATTTAGTGGTGAACAAATTCTTGTCAACAATAGAACCGACTGACTGCAAAGTAGTAGCCTATGCCGACGATGTTGCAATAGCAATATCGGGCAAATTCGTTAACACCCTATCTGAAAGGCTAAATTTTGCCCTCAGTATTCTTACCAAGTGGAGCAAAGAGTGCGGTCTAAAGATTAATCCGCAGAAAACGGAACTTGTGCTCTTCACGAGAAGGCACAAAATTCCACAATTTGTCCCACCTAAACTTGATGAGGCAAGTCTCAATCCATATCATCAGGTTAAATATTTAGGTCTGCTTCTGGGCTCCAAACTCGCGTGGAAATCGAACACGGCAGAAAGAGCGCGTAAAACTGCATGCGCAATCTACTGCTGCAAAAGAGCTATTGAGAAAAGGTGGGGACTGAAACCCTATTGGGTATCATGGCGCTATACAGCGATAGTGAAACCAATCATTCTGTATGGCACGGTTATCTAGTGGCCAGCGATGACAAAAACATCAAACGCGAACCTGGTAAACAACAGGGTCAGGAGGATTGCAGCTATTGCAATCACCGGGGCTATACGCACTACCCCGACAAAGGCATTATTTATACTATTAAATTGGCTTCCGACAGAGCTACTTACGAGACAGCAGGCCAAGTGTTCTGCGGTTCGATTGAAAGATCTGCGACTCTGGAGAATATTGGTCACTCCACAATACTACGGAGGGATGGGCCAACGCCAGGGAAAATAGACCTTGCTTCTCCGAATCCCTGTTTTCACCATGGTTTTAGGTCAGTCATCCCGAGTAGGGAGGACTGGACCACAGAAAGAGGTGAGACACAGGAATCGGTCGATATCTACACTGATGGATCAAAAATGGATGAAAGAGTTGTTCTCAGAACACGCCACAGCAGCGTTTTTCAGGCAGAAGTCATTGCGATTTATAAGGCAGACTGACTGAGAAATCAGAAAATTTCCATAAGAAATCTAAACATCTCTTCTGACAGTCAAGCTGCTATCCAATCATTATCCAACGTGTATACCTCATCCAAAATTGTAACGGAATGTTGCACAGAACTGAACGCAATGTCGGTTTACTGTGAAGTGATTCTTTGCTGGGTGCCGGCTCATAGTGATATACCTAGGAACTGCGAAGGTGATGCCCTAGCTAGAGCTGGCACTGAGCTCCAGGATTATACACTAACACCCCAAGTTGGACTATCCATTGGCCTCCGTCAAGCTAAGTTTCAAGCAGTATTATATAGAGAATGCAAACAGGGCCTGGCTGCTGGAAGAAACCTGCAGGACAACCAGACAAACTGGCATGCACTATGCTCAAAGCGCACCAAGCAGCTCCTCAACACAAGCCGTGAAACATTAAATGTCATCATATCTGTACTGACCGGGCATTGTCTCATTGGCAGACATGGAGAAAGACTGGGTGCACCTTTTCACGATTTCTGCCGCAGCTGCAGATGGGAGGATGAGAAGGAAATGATTCAACATTTTTTGTGTGAATGCCCAGCACTATCTTGAAGACGAATGCAAACATTAGGCTCGCCTTTCCTGGACAGCCTCACGGAGGTAGCCAGTTTAAATATTAGCTGCATAGCCGGCTTCATACGAAAATCTAAAAGGTTCTCGTGATCGCACAGATTTTAGTGCCGCACCCTATCTTTTTGTGGTATCACAATGGGCCTATCTTGGCCTAAGTGAGCCGGCTTATGACAAAGAGGGCTGCCACTACAATCAACCAACCAACCAAAGTACAGAGAATTTATTTATATTTTGTCTGAATACAAAACTTCGGTTTCACTGCACTCATCTAGTCGAATGGTAAAATTTCCGGCTCGACAGATCGACTCCGTGATGTCTGCGATTTCGTAACGAATATTTTCATTTTACAAACATTTGATTTGAAATAACCCCGCAGAAAAAAATCCATAGGAGTTAAATCAGGACTGCGTGGAGGCCAGTTTATGTCGCCTCTCCCGGAGATCAATTTGCCAGGGAAAATTTCACGGACTCTAGGCAGAGTATGAGGTTGCCCCGTCCTGCTATAGCCAGAGAAGTTTTGCAGTTCTGGCACCAAGAAATTGTCTAACATTTCCACATAACGCTCTAATTTTCCTGTAACCGCACGTCCTCTTTCATCTTCAAAAAAGTAAGGCCCAATATCCTCGCGTCGACATCGCAGCCCATACACTCACTTTCGGTGAATGAAGTGGCCTCTCATGCCTGTGTTTCGGATTTATTGCATCCCAGTAGCGGCAGTTTTCGTGCCCATTAAGGTGAAAATGAACTTTATTCGAAATCAACATATTGTTAAACGTCGAAAAGCGATCAATTGCCTGGTTTACAAAGTCAAGCCTATGACTGGTATCCTGTGGCTTTAATTCTTGCACCAATTGAATTTTGTACGAGTGAAGTTTTAGATCTTTATGCAATATGCGGTGTAATGATGATCTATGCACATTTAAAGCACTTGCGCGCTTCCGAATTGAAAGATTCGCATCCTCACGAACAGACTGGTTTAGACTCTTCACGTTTTCTGCAGTTCTTGATGACCTTGGCCGCCCCGATTTGTTTTTCTAGTGTTGAACCGGTCTCTCCAAGTTTTTTGATCAATTTTCGATTTAAGTGACGAAAACTTCGAATACTACAGAATCTTCTACGCGCTACAGTCGGTTAATCGCCGTTTTTATAAAACTCTTGCACGTACAGCGCACGATCCGCTCCCGAAAAACGCTCCATAACGATTGAATTAATTCCCAAGAGCCAGGCTGCCTACTCGCTCCCTCCCATCTGATTCGATGCGTTCACACAGTCAGCTAAACCAATGTAAACTCTCTTTTGAGACCATCTATATGATGTGAGTAGTTCATACGAGGAAAATCTTTAAAAACTCGCAAAATCTGAAACGTTCGTTTCTAAAACCAAAAACATATTTCACAAAATTATTTTATTTACCAAGAAAAAATCAAATTCATTTTAAACTCACAAAATCATCTCCGAGCTTATATGATATGCCACTGAACAAGTCCTTAATTCTAGGTGTAATGACTTTTGACTTTTTGTAAACTTTTCCTAATACTTTAAAGAATAACCCAATTACTTTAAAACTGTCGTGAGATGAGCGAGCATTAGAGAGAGAGAGAGAGAGAGAGAGAGAGAGAGTCTGAAAAGTTCTAAGCCTAGAGTATTAAAAATTCAGAAAGAAATGTATCAAAAAATTATTGTTCTATATAATCTCCCTCTATTCAATACACTTTTTACATTTGTCGTAAATGTCTGAAAAACATTCGCTATCTTTCATTTCTCCGAAATGCTCGTCTACTGCCGCCATAATTTATTCGTCACTCGAAAATATTCGTACTTGAAGGTCTTTCTTTAAATAAGAACACAGGAAATAATCGCTGAGGACTAGGTCTGGACTGATTTCTTCAAACTGTTTTGACCAGGGCACGCGTTGCAACTCGCGAAGTGTGCACGTGAGCATTGTGCTGCAAAAACGATTTCTTCCGCTTTTAGCATGTTTTTTTTTACTTTTTCATAATTCTCTTCGGTAAAGGTAGCGTTTGGACGCCCTGACCTTGGATCATTTTATAGCGACTCCATACTATGCTTGAATTTTCGGTTCTGACGTTTTACAGTGGCAAATAAAGGTCCAGACTTCCTTTAAACTGTAGACATCGCTTCAAATATTTCCTTCGGCGTTTGGTTCTTCTTTGAGAGGAATTTTATGGCAGCTCTGTTCTTCAATTTCGTACAATGCACAGATGACTCAGACGTGGTGATGTTTACGGTTCAATTACTAAAAACGTATTGATGCTAATGCCACGAAACCCGGTATTTATACTACTGAAGGTATTCGCAATTAGTGAGAGTGCAAGAAATTATTGACACTTTAAGGTACGTAGGCTCAAAACTTTTCAGCCTTTCCTCGTACCAACTGTTTTGTGTACTCTTGCAAAATGACATCACATTCCTGTCGTAGTGCCACACATCACTCTAAATAAAACCAACGCAAAACCGAAAATTCTCGCGAATGGTTACAAGCTTTACAACAGAAAACACCAGAACTCACGTGAATTCATTGTGCTAACTACAGAAACCGATGCAGATAGCACTCCGTTTGAAAATAATGCTGGCACCTTCTCCCTTCACAATTTCCTTCCTTCCGTTTTGTAACCTAATTTTGTTTATTTAGTAAATCCATACACCATACACAATTTGGTCGTGCTTCACTGTCAAAGATCCTGAAAAACTATCTGAAGCAATCAACAAAAATTTACACGGTCGGTCCTCCGTTACATAAGCGACATTTACAAATAGAATCACATCAGAGCTACTCAAGAGTTTTGAGAAATGTTTGAAAATGAAAAAAGTCACGTTTTAAAGAATTGTAACCGGGGACAAAACATGGGTCCACCATAGCATCCCAGAAAGTAAATGTCAGAGCATCGTTTGGATACGGAAAGGAGAACACGGCACGAGAAAAGCAAAAGTTATTATGCTAGCCAGTAAATTAATGGCGGCTATATTCTGGGATTAGACAAAAGTTCTTCTGGTGGATTACCTTAAACATGGGACTATAATCAATGTATATGAATATTTTGAGGTCTTCAATAAACGTCCCATTTCTGAAATTTGATCTTTTTTAGAAAAAGACACAACTTTAAAGAAATATCTTTTAATACTCTCATTTTATCGCATACAAATCACGCACACCAACAAACATTTCTTAAATCCTAATTATTTGTGGTTTAGATAGATTTATCGTTTTTAAAATTATGCATACAAGTGAATGGTCACGATGTTAGCGTTTCGTTTTTAAAGTTTTCAATGTTGATCAAAAATATCAAATCAACGCTAAATGCGTGCATTTTTGATTGATAAATATTTGCCGAGTGGCAAACAAAAAAGTCAGAATTTTAAAGCAAATCTATAGTAATTAAATTTTAATAGGCAATACCGAATTTTCTGTTGCAAATTTACAATAAAGGTTTACATAATGTAAATATTATAACACGATCGATATTTCAACTTATAAAAGAGACCTTAAAAATTGCGATTTTAATATATAAAGCTACGCAAAATGTGTACTCAATAAAGCTACATAAAATGTATACTTAATAGTGCTACAGACAGAACGATGTGACGTGTTACATTTATTTAAACAATATTGGCGGAACAAATATATAATAAGCTATCCATTATAATGTTCTCATTAATGTTATATAATCAACGTTACGTTTTCGTCGTTTCACTTAAGTTCAGTTCATCAGTACGTTAAATACTGTAAAAATAAGTCCGTTAAGCTGCTAACTATTTGATAAATCTGCAGTGTTCTATTAATATGTTCAAGATAAATCAGTTGTGCAGCTAAACGTCAGCATTTTTGAATACGAACAAATAATCGAGTTTTTGGTAGCAAAATAAATAGATAAAATACTTAGTAAACAGTCTACGAAATGAGAACGAATACTTACTGACTAAAATGATGATAATCTGATAAAAAATTTACATAAAATATTTTTTCTTCTGATTTTGTGATGCTTATGTTTTCTTACTAGATATAAAGTTGCAGTTTACAATCGATTGCTAGTTATATACTACAATTGAAAACATGCTAGCTTTTTTGATCCTTTCATTTAATTTATTGTTTGACTTTCAGAAATCAGTGCTTGATGGTCTTGCCCGGCGGGCAACATTTCATTTCGATCTGAATACGTTGAAAAACGACACTGCGGCGCCTCGCACTTGCAAGTGAAATATTTTTGCTTGACTGCCCAGAATTTCTCACCATAATCAAAACTGAAAATAACAGAAAACATTGTTTAAGATACTCTAAGACGAAGAGTAGCAATTCGAGAGAAGCCTGCAAAACTGAATCAACTATATAAAATATACTTACGCTAACTCTTCACCAATGGCTATGTTCTTACATGCGAAAAATGCAATTTTCGGAAAACGATAATCTTGGTGATCATAGTAAACGCGTACAGGTACAATGTTCGGGCAACACGAATGATTGAAAAATCGGCTGACGTTTCCATAGTAGTTTGCATCAATACAATGCTCCGACGAGCCCAGGTCGAAGAAGTAACTATCATCGGTGCGACGATCTGCCTCCATATCGGTGAGAATTTCACCAGTGTATTCGGCTACAAAGCTGCCACGCGGTATTGGTCGTAAAGTTCTCACGCCCCAGCCTTTAGCGCGTTGCAGACACTCGAACACTTGTAAAGGAATTTTCATGCCATTTTGAACGACTCTATTTCTACAGGTGAGCTGAAAAGGGTGATCAAAATGTTATTGATATGCACTACGTGTAATGTTCACATCCAGTTGTACCTTGTTGCAGCCACATACATCATTGCATTCAAAAATCATAGGTGGATCATCGAAATTGAACTCTCCATTCAGTCGTGCTTCAGTTGTATACCAGTTTTGAACCGAAATGGTGCTGCATTGACAGTTATCCGTGCTGCAACTATTGATAATGGTATATAAATAATTTCTGTTTATAGATTAGCAAGATCATATAATTTACTCATTTACTAAAGTTGGATTGTTTTCAATTAAGACCATTGGAATCAACTACATACGAATAGAATATTGTGTGGCGGAGATTATTTTGCAGCATTTTGCAATTAAACAAACTCTGTCCTACATGAGAAAATCGAATTTCACCTTTTTTAACTTCCCAGTTCCCTATGGGAAGTTATTGTAATGGGTTCGATTTTGCGAATCCCAAATTTTGACATATCTCCACGTTTTAAGGTCTCTAGAATCCAAATCCATCGTTTTTAGAGATATGTCTGTGAGTGTGTATGTACATATGTGCGTTCGGAATAATTTTTCGTCTCGATTATCTCAAGAACCAAAGATCGGATTGACGTGGGACCGGTTTCGTTTGACGCGTAATCAAGTAACTTAAAACTGAATGACTTTTCAGCAAAACTGCAAAAACGACCAAAAATTGCTTATTTTTAAACTGTTGATACGCACTATAAATTCGTGCATATACCAAATACCTTCATAGTAATGTTGTTATTATTGTGCGCTTGAGCAAAATTGTGATCAAATTTGTAAAAAAAAGTTATTTAAAAAAAAAAGAAGATTAATTTATAGAATTGCAAACTTATATTATCAGGTCTGGGTGAATGGGAGTAGAGACGCTAATGCAATTAATAATTGGATATTGTTATAAATAATTTAATATTGTTAATAACAATCAAATAATATTAGTTATAATTTGATATTGTGTATATAAAGTCAATTATAATTATTCAGTAACGGTCAAACATTCTTAATAACGAATGATTATTGTTAATAATAATTAAATACCCTCAATAATAGTTGTGGATTCCGAGGCCGAGATGGAGAACGAGGTTGAGGACGAAGTGGAGGACAAGAAGGATGACGAGGACGAAGAGGACAAGGTTGCCGAGGCTTTGGTAGAGGATGACCAGGTGGTGGAGACGTCTTCCTCTACCAAAGCTTTTATGGTTAGATAAAAAATTGATAAAAATAATAAAAGTAATTATATTAATTTAGAATAACAATGTTTAATAATAGTAATTATTAATAATAGTCATTAATAATAAAAGCAAATTATAGCATTTTATTCACCCCACTTCCCAGTGGAGTTAGTCGTGTGAGCCTCAAGGGTCGCACTTAGACCACATTTTTCTTATTATTGCCATACGGATCATAATAAATTGAATTATGGCATCAGTAGCGTACGCAGGATTTTGATAATGGGGGGGTCATATTTTTGAAGTCTTGACTAGGTACGTTTGCTAGTGCTTCGGTGTAGATATGAAGATATAATTATGTAATCATACTTAATCATACTTTTTCACCGGTCAAAGTTAGAGTCCTCCAAAAATAATTCTGGCAGACTTTAGCCCGATTGCATGTCTGGTTTCATTTACTTGAATCATTCATGATATTTTTATTCAAATTATAAAATTGTGCGCTTGACATGTGAAAGAATCTACACCGTATTTGTAGATTTCCTTGGAACCGTGAAGTGTGTGTAACGCCTTCAATACCTACAGGCCAGAAAAGAAAGCAACTAATGAAGTAAATACCGTGGGAAAGTGAAACTCTCACTAAACACAGACAGAGTATTATCGTAATCAGGACTGGCTAAGCTTGTTTGCAACCCATGGAGGGAAGCAACTCTGCCCTCTCAAGCAAATTTGTCGTCATTTTCACGTAACCCATGAGGTAGACTTTTGTACGCGTTTTTTTTTAAATGAGGTGTCTAATCATCAGATTAAAAATCATATGACAAAATAAAAACAATCCATTTTTGAGGGTTCTGATCGAAGATAGAAAGAAAAATTCAAAAATATAACTGTTGCTGCTAAGATATGGGTGCGAATTAAATCAATTACACTTTTCTGGAATTTTATTTCGAAAACTTTCAATCACTTGACCATATTCTAATTTTACTACCAACTTTTTATCTATATATAAAATTGCTAGGCTTCATACAATAAGTAAAAGATAACGGCACACACGGATCCAATTTGTGCAAATTATGCCCGTATCACCCCTAGGGGAGATCTCTAAAGCACCATAGGCCGTAAATCAGGCCCATATGGGTTTTACTGTGAAATAGATGAAAGATTTAATTGCGTAGGGATACTGAATCTCAGTTAACTTCCACGTTCCAGAGTGTCTCGGCGAATAATTGTTAAAGTGGGTGACTTAGTGGTTAACGCTAGTTCAAGGCTCCTTGTCGACAAACAGTTTTCGGGAATGAGATTTGATGCCGCACTATCATTTCACTCAGCTGTGAATGAGAACCTGAATCAAATCAGGGTAATAATCACGGGTGAGCGTGGTCCTGACCACTTCACATCCTAATGTTCCGTTGGTCAAGTAAATGAAATAACTCTTATATTGCCTGAAATCCCAATTTTGGCGGTTGCGCCATCGATTGTTATTTTGACCAACTTCTTCCAAGGCAATGACGAAGCCTTATGTAAATATGCTTGAGATATATAATTCATAACATTCGAATCTTCGAATTTTCTAAATTTACGCGAGGTGATCAAAGTTTTAAAATGCCGATGATATAAACTTAGTATTCAAAACTCATCTAAAGTAACGGTGAGAAACAGTGTAAAATGGGATTCAAATTTTATGTCCAAGCATAAAACAGAACCCTTCGCCGGATAAAATTATAGTGAAATATCTAAACGACGATTTTTTTTTCATTAGCTCATTTAACACATCTTCTGTAGATGGAGTGAGATCTCTATGAATATTTAGAAGTGCCAATCCATTTAGCCGTTCATTGCTGGTGGAATTTCGCAAGTATGTTTTTAGTCGTCGTAATGTTGAAAATGATCGTTCGTTTGTACACGTAGATACTGGGAGAGCAGCCAATATTTCTAGCAATTTCGATTATTCGGCATAATGTTTGAATTACACATGCTTAACCCATCTATGGCCGTTTTTGGGCGGTTTACTATTTCAAAGTGCCCTATCTTTCTGTACCACAGAGTCAACTCAGCATTCAATTCTTCTTCAAGGGGGGGTTGAACCCGTAACCCCCCCCCTGGATACGCCACTGTATGGCATATACAGCTGCGAACATATAATTAGAAACACTTGTAGCTTAATAAAAGAAAAACCCAATTTGACAATGAATCCTTCGATATAACTCATTCAATGGCAATTGAAGGAGGTAAAGCGTTAACCGATGCTACCTCTTAAAGAATGACAGGACTATAAAGTCTGGGGAAAACCCAAGATTTGGAGCGAACACGTTATAAGAAACATTTTACTATAAATAGGATGAAATGCAAATTCGTTATGATCAGTCTGGACAAGCCAGTCGCATTCGTTGCAGTTTAACTCTTTCAGTCACACTTCTAAATGAATAATAAAATAATTCTTTCTTTATTTTGTTTGTATTTAGGGTTCAAATAATTTAAAAATACGAATATAAAAAACATTAAGTTTAAGGTTTCAAGGAACAAGGTGGTTAGCTATGGCACCCACCATGGCTAAGGGGGACTAGTACACTAAGGCGAATTCTTCAAATATAAAGGTGCAGACTCTACTTGTGAAAATCTTTCCTTTGCGCAAGCTAATCGGGACTTTACAAGTGTTGCATTGCGAAACTGTCCGAACTGAAGTACGTTTTGTACTACATTTGCAGCATCTTCTAGATATGCCTCGAGTTGGCTGATGGCGGCTACTTTCTAAGCCGATATTTGCAGAAACTGACAGCTTCCGCCTACTTGCAATCTACTTGCAATGGATAGCTATTGAAGTAGTTATCGAAATAAACTTTATGGTTTTTGCCTTTGAGGTTCGCGCAAAATTTTCTTACAACTTTCCCGCCAAGATCAGTCTCGATGGTCGTTTCTTGTTTACCGGTATAAATTTCAAAGTCCAAACATTATCCCCATTGTGCACACATCATCCAAACCTTGTAGACACGCTTTATAGGCTTTTTTGTTTTACATAAGATAACACACTGTAGCACTTACTACATATTTTAGAAACCTACAATCATCACGGTGGTTAGTTATCTAACCACCTAACTGTGTGATATTACATTCGAAACGCAAAGTTATATACTTCTAATATCACACTAATGCAAAACACATTCAAATCCATGAAATCAAAATCATTTACATCATCTTCTAGGAAGGAAAAATCTTACTATTTTTACACAATTGTTTTTCGAGCACGTTACAAAAAGACGAATTACGAACTTTTGAATTCAAAAATATAGTCACATCAGCAACAACTAAAACCAATTATAGACTAAACTAAATGCAGCACAAACCGAAAGCTTAGGATAGTTCATCCATTGTTTGTTAGATAGCATGTATTTCCATTTAAAAAATTCCCAGGCTGAAAGTGTTAAACGCGATTTTCAAAATTTTATAAAAGGTTTTTAATCTCAATAACGATGGGAAAGGCTGAACGTTGCACTTCTCTATTTAGAAAAAGGATTGTATACTTGAGAGAGTTAGGCTTGTCATATCAACAAATTGCCAATTGTCTAGAGTATTCAAAAAGAATGCTTTACGGAGCACCGAAAAACGTGAAAAGCCGCCCGACTGTCCAAGATATTCCCCGGGCTAAAAGAGCCCGCAAAACAACTCATAGTATGGATATATTGTCCACACATCGAAACCGAGCGGAAAAAGATCAGCTGTCGAAATTTATCGCCGATTTCTCGGGGAAAATAGGGATTTTTTGGTGAGAATAGTCAGAAGATTGGACAGGATAGCCAGGAAAAATTCCCTGGCAGCAGTAACTAATCGGAAGAAAAGAATGGACATCGCACGGGAACATTTAACCTGTGAAAATGAGTGGAAATTCATCTTTTGGAGCGCCGAAACAAAAATAAATCGCATTGGCCCTAATGGTAGGAGATATGCAAGACGACCAAGAAGTAAGGAATTCGACCCTTACTACACTTCAGCTGTTGTTAAGCACGGAGATGGCTCCATCAATGTTTGAGAATGTTTCTCATGATTTGGCGTTGAGCCGATACATCGCATAGAAGAAATATTAACCAAGGAAAAGTACGTCAACATCTTAGAAAACATCATGTTGCCATGGGGATAGGAGAATTTTCTGTGGCGGCCACGGCTTAGATGCTTTACGAATTGTGTCGTTTTCACATTGTATTGTTTTGTGTTATATTTTCTGTGACACAAAAAGGCCTCAATGCAACATAGAAATATGGGAAACAGGTTAGACTGTCAATTTAATGCCAAACAGATGTGGCTGTTAAGAGGCTAGGCAAGGACACAACAAAAGAAAGATAGGAGTAAGGATACACTCTTCGAACGCATCGCGATCGCCGCAGAGCCCGCTCCGAACCACTTCGAACACGCCTGTTATAGTAATCGTAAAAATAAACACCTGATTATTGTTATAAATTGACTTTTTAATTACTCGGTACCTGATCCCACACTTCCTTTATATGGAAGTTTCAGCATGTCAACGACCTAAACATGCAGCACCAAACACAAGAAAGTTGTTGGAGGACAACAGTGTCGTCGTTTTAGACTGGTTAACAACGAATCCGGACTTAAAATCGATCGAGCACTTGTGAGGAGATATAAAACACGCCATAGCAGTATGAAATTTCACAAACATGGACCAATTGTTCGAAGCGGTGAAAAGCATCATCCATACATGCAGAGAGAGATGCAGGAATCTTATAACGACAATTCTGAAGCGCCTACTAGAGGTTGTGAAGCTGATTGATTGGTGATATTTTTGTAGTTTATTGTTTTTATTCGATAAAATATTTTTTAAATGAATTTTAATGTGTATAATTTTTATGCGTTTCTAATTGCGTGTTCGTACGGGATCTTGGATTTTCCAAGGCTTTATATATATATATATATATATATATATATATATATATATATAAATATATATATACAGTGCTGGGCAAAACTTAAGCAACTCACCTCAACTCGTTTCAATATACCGAACAAGTTTTCTATAGGATTCAAGTCGGGCGATTGTGCCGGCCAATCAAGAACTTGAATACTTTTAGAGCTAAGCCATTCTTTAACCAACTTCGATGTGTGTTTCGGGTCATTATCATGTTGAAACACCCATCGAAATGGCATATTACACTCTGCATAAGGTAACATTCTAGATTCTGAAATGTCCTTATACATGAATCCGTCCATAATTTCTGTTATTCTATGAAAGGGACCAATACCTAATGCTCAGAAACATGTCCAGACCATGACGCTTCCTCCCCCATAGTTCACCGTTTTCCTACAGAAGTTTGGATTCAGTTGTGGTCCCTTCTCACGCCTCACACGGAATACATGTTGTACATATATATATATATATATATATATATATATATATATATATATATATATATATATATATATATATATATATATATACATGTTGTACATATATATATATATATATACAGGGTGTTCGGCACATGAACCGTCAAATTTTTTTTGTGAATTGGTGGGGTCATTTACAAGTTTTAACCCTAAGTGACCTAGGTCCTAACTGTTGTAGTAACTAAGAAATATTTTTTTTTAGATTTTACTCAAAATTTCCCGAAATTCCCCACTAAAACCTCTACAACTTTTTTATTAGTAAGTGTATTAGCGTATTTTTTATTATGCATTAGGAAATGCATTGTCCAGGAACTCGCGAACTGTATGTCGGAAATGTGCTTCCTAATGCATGGATTGGAAGACTTGGCCCGATTCCTTGGCCGGCACGGTCCCGAGACTTAACTCCCATGGATTTTTTTGTCTGGGGACATGCGAAGGAGCTGGTGTATGCAACGGAAGTGCCTACCGTAGAAGTTTTGACGGAGAGAATTAAAGCGGCATTTGCAAAAATTAAAGAAGAAATGCTTCTTCGAACCACCACTGTTGCAGTTAGGGCAAGGTGTCGTGCTTGCATAAGAAATGGAGGAGCTCAATTTGAGCAAGATTTATAAAAAAATGTACTCAAAAACACGTATAAAAATTGCATTGTTGTTTTGTAAAACATTTCTTTTCTATTACTTTGCCTCACTTTCAACATTATACCGTTGATTTAGTGAAAGATTTTTATTACATGTTTCATACCGTTAGAAAGGGCATTAACTGTGAAACTTTTCAATTGAAAACAAAGCTCTTGGTTGCTATTAGTTTTTTTTCTAATGAATTTAGAAGTTCAGAATTTTTATTTTTTTCATTTACTTTTGGGAATTCGGAGCCTTGTAACTAAATTTCTTTCTTCTTCTTCTTCTTTCTTTCCTTCCAACAACTCCTTCCCATAAGACGCGCAGTACTAGCGACTGTCGCATCTTTACAGTGCTAAAACCTAATCTATAGAGATCTAGCGTTTTTAAAAATATATTTCGCGTGATTTTTTTATTAGTAAAATAATTTACGTGTACATTCACATAATGCTTAGGTCAAATGTGTTTTTTCTTCTTCAAAAACTGCATTACAGAAAGTTTTTCTTTCATGTGATATCCGAAATTGAGCAACCAGTAACCTAATTTTGGACACCATGCGTGCGGTGCTAGTGACCGTTTTGTTGTAGTGACCGTTTTTGTTGTAGTGAATTTTGCTCTCACGGGTAGATGTTTTCGCGGTCTTTCGGGTTTTTAGTGTGCGCACGAGGATTGTTGAGTGAAATTGAATAGGAGGTGTAGCCACATTAACTTGATGATTCAATGTTTAAATTGTTTGATTTTTTGTGGGAATTTGTAAACGAGCAATTAGATGGCTGAATCGAGCTCACAACTAGAGAACTTTCTCACGACATTACACGCTGAACTGAGATGAATGGCATCAGTCGCCACATCTCTAGCTATGGAAAGACGGAATCCCAATTGGTTTGCACGTCAGAAAGGGTTCGTTACCTTGTCTTTGCGACTGAACGTCAATGAGGTCAACGAAAGAGACAAGTCTCGTTGGCTTCGAATTTCTTTGTGATATCGCTCGCACGAAAAACACATTTTGCCAATAACCTGCAGTTTGTGACGGAGCTGAAGAAAAAAAATCCGTCATGAAATTCACGACATCCAGCAAAGTCTGCTTCAGGACGTGGCACGAAACACAATTTTCTGTTTCCAATACGATGTGCAATAAAATAGAAACGTCAGACATTATTAATTTAATTTTTTTTAGTATTTTATCTGTTCATGTTGAACTCAGTAATAGAACAATTTGTGTTAGTTTTAAATTGATATGCATTTGAAAAAAAATTCACCGGACACCTTGGACTTTTGGAGCAACGGATAAATTTCTAATGATAAATAAATAAGACTATGAATGAGAATCGGTTATAAGGTTTACAGATTCTTGATATGGCCAAAAAATATTTTTATTATGCGACAGCGAGATAAAATTGATTTCAAAGGTTCAACGCACGTAATACTGTTTCAAATTTTACTTACCTATCATTGCATGTGCATATCCTCATTTGTGATACCCGATAATCAATTTGAACAGAATTTTGAAGCAATATACTTTTGGTTATGTATTTGAAATCGGGTAGAATTGTTTCGTCGTCGATATCGTTGTTCATTTTACTAAGTTTCGGACGACGCACAACTTCTATGGGATAGTTCTCTCTTCCATTGGAAATATCACTGCAACAAAAGTGTTTATCAGTTAATAACAATTTGAATATGATTTTAACATGTTTTAAAATATACCTGCATATCACCTTTGCTTGTAAACCAGTCGGTCCGATTGATCGCATTTGCATATTGAAACCCACAGCACGAGCACAAGAATCTTCTTCGTCACGTATACAATCATACGGTATTTGACCATCTTTATTTTTTATCATCAAATCTGCACCCCTTGTAATCAGCATCAAAGCAGAACATGTATCCAATTGTCTGCATGCAACGTGGCTGTAGAAAAAATTGAATGAATGATGAATGAATTCATTCTATAGGAGTTAGCAAAGTTATGTGTTTTTTGGTAAGAAAATTTAAGAAGGCGGCGACAGTCATAAAATTATATGGGAAAATACTGTTCTGGTGCGTGGTGGTGATATACGTTGGTTCTGTTTTAAGTGCAGATATTTGAATAATCATTTATTATATTCATAAATATTCTACCGATTTGGATCGAAAAATGTTCGAACCAAGTTCTGTGTATTGTTTGCTCTTTTTTTTACATATTTTTTGGTTCATTGAAACTTCGAAAATTCACGTCTAAAACAAAATACTTTCAATTTAAGTTTATTACTTATCCTCAATTTAAAAACAGGATGCATGTATAGCTATAGCCATAGTTTACGTAAAAATGTACCGGAAGCTCGTGAAAGTTCGTGATGTCATAATTACATTTTAGCATTTCTTCAGATTTTGCTCCAATGTTATTTAGTCCAGCCAAGGCTTCAGAATTTTGACGTAAACCGTGCATTTTGGGTAAGCAGAGAAATTTTAATTGCAAGGCGTAGGCAATGGTATAGTTAGCTTAAGTTCAATTTCCTGGGGTCGCAGCTCATAGCCTCTGGGCTCAATCTTAAAAATAAAAGAAAGTGGGGCACCCCCATATCTCCGAAACCGTGGCTCCCACAAAAAAGTTGTGTATCGCAAACTTGCGTAGAATATAATTGTTAGCAAGTCGTCTATACATGATTTTACGTAGTATCAATAATAAAAAAACAAGTCAAAAACCACACCCAAAAAGGGGGAAACAACTTTCGGGCGCCACCACTTTTTTAATTTCAAGTTTAACGCGAAACACGTTGGGATATTTTCCTAAGACAGTATTGTCACAAATCGTTTGCGGAATTGATTGCTCCAATCACTGTAACATGGCGGAAGTTATTGTGTCTCGAAGGGGGACTAGTCACACGAAAAAAGCATTTTAGGACCAGATAAACGGGTGTTAAAATATTTTTTTCGTGTGACCCCCTTCGAGACACAATAACTCCCGCCATGGTACAGTGATCGAAACAAGCAATACCGGAAACGTTTGGTGATAAAACTGTTTAAAAGTTTTTTTTGGACGAATTTCGCGGTAATAGCGAAAACAAAGAAGCTGTGGCGCGCGAAAAATGATCCCTCCTTTTCAACGTCGGTTGTGGCGTGTAACTCCTTTAAACTCCTTGTAACTCCTTCAAATTGTGAAAATGATGTATCCACAACTTACTGCAAATTGAATTTTACACAAGTTTATCGTATGAAACTTTTTTGTGGGAGCGGTGTTATATGGCGGTGAGATATGGCGCTGACACATTTTTCTCTATCAAGATGGCGTCAAGGGGATTGGAGCTGCAACACCAGCAACTTCAATTTAAGCTCACTTAGAGGCATACTTATTATTGCGCCAAAAATCTGGCTGCCTTTCAAAATGCTCCGCGAGTTTGCCACCAAAAACCGATTATTTGGCCTAAAAATGCGTTTTTCACGTGAGTTTCCCCCCGTTTGGTATGCAATACCTCCCCCTAGTGAATATTGATTGGAACAATCAATCCCGCAAACGATTTGTAACAAAATTTTCTTAGAAAAGTATTCCAACGTGTTTCGCGTTAAACGTGAAATTAAAAAAGTGGTTGCGCCCGAAAGTTGTTCCTCAATTTTTGGGTGTGGTTTTTGACTTGCAACTTTTTATTATTGACACCACGTAAAAGTGCTGTATGGACAACTTGCTACAAATTAAATTCTACGCAAGTTTCACAACTTTCTTGTGGGAGCCACGGCATTGCAATAAAAATTTCTCTGCATACCCAAAATGCACGGTCAAACTCCCATTTGACTGGACTAATTGTAGATTAGAGCAAGAAGTGAACACTAAGAGCAGCAATATAGACATAGAGAGTAAACCGTAGAATGTAGAAATAAATTAAATATAAAAACCTTTACAACTTCAAATATTTTAGAAGTTGTTGACTTTTTGGATAAAATCGAAAGGCATACAGATTTAAAATTAGACTTCAAATTATTAAAAACTCATATATTTCAAGAAATTAAAATTAATATTCAATTTCAACTATGTATCTCTGCCCTCTTAATTTAATAAGAAAATGTAGTTTTAGCGCCACTTTTAATAGAATGGAACTATTATGATAAAGATTTATTAGCTTACAGTGGCGTATCTCCATTGATATTTTGTACATTGCACCGAACATTTGCCTGCAACAGGATCTTAACAACATCGTCGCACGATGACATCACCGCCCAGTGAAGTGCTGTGTTATTTTCCGTATCACAGATACTAGCATCGGCACAATAGTTTATTAAAAGGCTGCAAGCAGAATATCGTTCCTTTATTCTCAACACTTGCCCAACACAACCCGTTTTGGTAATTACCTAACAATAGAAGTATGGCTTAGTTCAGACGCCCAAACAAGAGCTGTCCAACCGCCATCGTCTCTCGCGTTCAAATAGTCATTGAATTGTTTGAAACCGGCACTACTATGATAGCATTCAAGTAATATTTTTGTGGCTTGAAGATTTCCGCTTCTGGCAGCAAAATGCAAACACGTCATTCCATCAGTTCCCTGCGAAATCAATCAGGTAAGAATCATACAATGAACAACCTCTACACCAAACAAAAATTACCTTCAACGAAATATCTGCACCGACTTGAATGAACAGCTGCAGAATGTCGCATTTATCACCAATAATCGAACACATCGCTGCCGTGCGCAATTCCCTATCGCGTTGGTTTAAAAATGCTGGCGTTGAGTTGCGCGCCAATAACAAGCAAGCCATTTGAATAGTTCCGAAATGTGCAACAAGATGCAAACATGTTCCGTCGAGAAACTCCTTCATTTCGCTCGCCACATCAAAACCAGAACGAATTATTTCTGCGACGCGCTCCAGATCATCATTGTTCACCGCATAGAACATGTCTTTTGTGGTGAAATCATTCAAAGACGCTCCACCTTCACGCACTACGACATTCATGACCGATTCAGGGATGTATTTCACCATGTCTACACAATGTTGTGTTTGCAATCGAACGATCGCATTTCTGCTGTTAGAGGACGTCGATCCCATTTTCGCTGGTTTTCTACGTTCAAGCAAAATGAAAATAAGATTATTGAATTTTTACACATAACAGAAACACTGTTCTTACATCGGTCCTTTTTGACTAGGAAGAAAGACAGGTGTGTTTTGACATTTCATTGTGACTAGTGATTCCTTTTCAGATGTATCGCAACCGCAATGGGGACACTTCAGGACTAACTTAGGACTAGGATATGTTGATCGTTTTGCGGGATCGTATGGCGTGTTTAAAATAAGCTTTTGTGCGCAGTTAGGGTGGAAGAAATGACGATGTTTGCAAAGTATGAAGCTGCCCTGAAAATTTTAAACAGTTGCTTATTTCAGCATTTCACAGAAAATCTAATTTTGCAGAACTTACTTGTGTGCAAAACACTCCACAACCGGCGCAGCTGTTATGAGAATGAAACCTAATAAGATGCTGATCGCAAAGCAACAGATATGGAACTCGTGCGCTTGGGCGATACAATGGAATTATATCGTTATTATGAACTTTATTGAAACACCCCACTCGGTGATCTTCGACGTGGTCAATCGCCTTGCAATAGACAATCTCGCTGCTCTTGCGAGCATAAAATTTCGGCTTTGCTTGGCATGAGCATATCATCTTCAAATCTTTATCGTGCGTAGACAAGCTAAGCGATGAATCCTTCAGAGACCCGAGTTTGGATACTCCAATTGTCCCCGGCGTCTCTCTCCTTGGATGACTTAATTTCTGAGCTCCCTGCCGACTGTTTTCGTTTTTGCTGTTTTCCTTGCTATTTCGGATCCGTAGCGTGACATTTGGTTTACCAACGTTGATCTTCTTCGAAGGTATAAACTCTTCATTATCGCTAGACGAATTTTCCGAATCAGTGACGTCGCTTCTGTGATTTCTGCGCAATCCCAGCCGCTCGAATAATTTCTCTTTTTGTTTAATCAGCTTCCTATGCTGTTTTCTATTGAGTTTTTTATCCTCCGGCGATCGATGCAAGTTAATTCCTGACGCTTTTATTTCGTTAAGAAAATCTTGCGGCTCGGGACATGGCTTCGAATTTCGTGGTGGGTATACTTTGTCAACATGCACATAGTCCATGGAGAATGGATTTTTTCTTCTGTTTCCTGTCATGTAGTTTTTACCATCGAGGAGCACAGAACCTTTGACATCGCGAGCGCGATTACATCGATTATGGTCTGATTGGCTACCAATTGCATGCTTTCCATCTGCAGAGGTGTGAGTAGTTGTTGCGACAATGCGAGCAATATTTTTTGATTCAAACTCATACCTGAGTTCCTCGTTTTCTAAAATTTTCGCAGTCGGTTTGATCCTGCGCAAAGGCCGTTGTGATGTAGAAGTGGTTTTAACAGCACTGCTGTTGTTCGAATTAGCTTTTTCTTTGGAAGGTGTTCTATCATGTAAACTACTTTCAATATATTCTTTTACTAAACGCTGTGACTTTTTGATCTGTGTAGGCACGTCGGAGCTGCTAGTAGTGGGGCTTGGAACCGGTTTTGCACGGCGTCCTCGTTTCTTTGGAGTTTTCTCAATGGCCTTCGATTGAATATCAATTAAATCTGAAATCGCTTCATCCAGTATTTCTTTCTTGGGACTAATTGGTGCCGATTCGCATTGCTTGATATTTTTCGAAGTAGGTGATTCCATCACCATAGAAGGCAATAACTGTAAATTAAAAGATTTCTTGCCATTAATTGTGTTTGGCAATAGTTCTGCGTTCGCTTTCACTAATGAAAACAGAAAACTATTTTCATTGCTGATGTGATTTTACCTACCAGGTCCTTCTAAACGACAGAAGCTTAAATAATGGGGTAACCATAGCCTGTGGAGTAGGCCTATAGGGGAAACCACGTGAAAAAAACGCACCTGCAAACTGTACCTCATGGATGGTGTGGAAAATAGTTATCATAAAAAAGTCAATTTTCAGTAAACTCTTAGCGCATTTCGCGGAAATAGAGAAACAAAAGAGTTGTGGCGCCTGAAAAATGATCCCCACCTTTTTCAACCTAGTTTTTGACTTGTAATTTTTTTGTTATTGACACCACGTAAAAGTGATGTATGGACGACTTGCTAACAATTATATTCTATGCATGTTTGCCATGCACAACTTTCTCGTGGGAGGCACGGTTTCGGAGACATGGGGGTGTCCCACTTTCTTCTGTTTCTAAGATGGAGCCCAGAGGCCATGATTTTTAGATTTTATCTTGTTTTGCTTCACTTGTAACTTTTTAGTATGAGGCCGCGTTCTTACGCGGCTTCGTGGTGGTTAATGTGATTGCATAGGTGCAATGCACCGTCAGGCAATAGTCAGGGTTTTTGTGAGCAGTGATGGCGGTGAAAAAGACGAAATCCAACGAAGAATTGAAAACCTATTTATCTGTCCTTTCAACTTTGAAATCAGACAAAATGCATAGGAAAAATAAACTGCGGCTCTACAAAATGACGAGAAGACCTGTGCTGATATATGACTGCAAGTCGTGGAATTTGATGTCAGAAAATATCCTTGATAGCTTTAAAAGGAAAATCCTTAGAAGAATATTCTGGCCAGTACTGGGGGGAACGGAGTTAGAATACGATGCAACTATGAGTTGGATAGCATTTACGGCGACCCACCCGTTTCCACAGTTGTGAAGATCCGCAAGCTCCAGGGAACTGGCGATGTGGAACGCATGGACGAGGTACGAATATCTAGACGCACCTTGAATGGATAGAGCTAAGAGAAATTGATCGCCGAGCAAGCATAGAAAGCAATGGGAGGACAGTATTGAAGCGAACAGCAGAGCGTTGCTAGGAATAGGGAACTGGAAGACGCGGTCGTTAAACCGAAATAATTTGAGGTATCTACTGCAAGAGATCGAGGCTCGATTAGGACTGACACGCCATATATGATAATGATGTATGTGTGTTGCTTAGTCGCCATATATTTTATATTTAATCGGAATTTGTTTAATTGTCGTGCCTTTCACATTAAGTTTGAGGAGATGGTACAATTTAAAATAAATCAACGAAAAGTACAGCCATGGCTAAAAGTATTTGCCATCCGCATCATTCTTAGAAATTTCACTTATTTTGAGGGATGTAGGGTAGATCGCCTTCTCGCGGTGCATCCTGGGTAACGCTTAATGATCTACCACGGCACGACTCTCGATTGTTTTTGGACAACTCTCTCGTCTTAACGACTATATCTGATGCTTTGGGCTGGTAGTAGTGGTATTTTGTCACCTGAGTACGCAAGAGTGACATCTTGCAGAAATGGCTTTCAGGCTAATGCCAATGCTGCCTCCGTCCCGATAAAACCCTAGCAGGCCTCACGATACGTTCAAAACTCGTCGCCACTAGTCTGGCCGTGTAGGTTCAGTTGAGTTTGGACTCCTGAATAACCCCGGGCCGGCTCTGAGCACATATCCTCATAAGGGAATGTGCCAACCCTCGCATGGCCTCCCTGCTTCGGCATAGATAACCATGGGGTCTCAGGGGAACTGCACAACGAGTGGAGATAGCGGCTGTGAGGGGGGACCCAAATCGCATTGAATCCCGAAAAATTTAAAAAGGAAGATCCACTCGGCCCGAAAAGGAAGTGGGCGAAGGTGACGCGTCCTTTTAGTGGAAGAAGAAGACCGCGATACTCAGCCAACCCCCTACTTCTTCGAGGGATGCATGCTCCAAGGCAGCTATGCCAGGGGCAAGTATTCCCTCAGTCAAGCCTATTGGCGCTAGCGGTAACACCAAGGTAACGGCGAACAAGCCGGCCCGCACTGTTTCCGGAGCGCCCTCCAACACCGCTTCCACTTCAGGTGTTAAGAAGCAACAAAACCCCTCAGTTACGGCTTACAGAGACAGAAGGTCTGCCTTCAAAGTCCTGAAAAGGCTGAAAGATTTACCTCCGGATGGTCTTTCCCAGAAGGATAAAATCTCCCTGAAATGGGCAACCACCACGGTAGAGGCTTACAAAGCCTCTATTCCAAAGAAAGAGGCAACTCATAAAAGATGTAGATCTAATGAGTCTGCCCCAATTCAACCGAGCGTCCAACTGCCGTTTAGTAAAAGACCAAAACTGGTCTCACCCAATCCTGTTAAGGGCAGGAGTTTCAGTGAAGCTGCCAAGGACAGCCTGGTATGGGCTGTTATCGACAGAAGCAGTAGCGATGGCACCATCTCACCGTCAAATTGGAAGATGGTGGAAATCACACTTCTTCGGGTGTACAAGCCCATACTCGAGGCAAATCCTGGCCCTCCACCAAGTTGTCGTGATGCTGGTTGGTAAATTGATAGCCTGTACAGATCAACGTTCAGCGGATCTTTACAAGCAAGCTATAGGCAGATTGGGAGAAGTCTGGCCTGGAGCAAAGCTGGACGCTGTCTCCAGGGAAGATATCCCGAATAGACCTCGGTCCAGGGCGTGGATACCAGCGGAGCCATCCACACCGGAGGAAATTGTTGAGCTAATCAAGCTCAATAATGCTGACCTCCCGGTGGAAAATTGGAAGGTAGCTAAGGTTAGCGAGCCCAGCAATGGACAGCGAGAGGCCCTAGTAATCCTGAACGAGGAGTCGCTAGCTCCATTGGAGTCTAAGGGTGGGGTGATAAGCTACGGTTTCTCGGCTATCACCCTGCGAGTATATCGCAAGGACCGTACTGGGAAGGCAGTACGGGAATCGAGCAAGGAGAGCGAAAGCGAGGGAACTGTGGAAGCATCAGAAGACCCGACCGTGGACCTATCTGAGTCAGATCTTCTCTCCGATGACGGAAGAACCACCACCTCCACTGCGGGGTTGGCTGGGGACCTTCTCAGATCTCTCGATCTGGTCGAGGAGGAGGAGATGTCCTTATCTGACGAGGAGGCGGATAAAACATTGTGTCGCGATGCTGAAGTTTCTGCAGATTAACCTCCAGCACTCTAAGGCGGCATCCGCCGCACTGCTTCTCCACCTGGCCCAAAAAGGAGAGGAGCTAATACTGGCCCAGGAACCTTGGGTTGTTGGAAACCGGGTTTGCGGGCTCAACTTGAAGGGATACAACACAGTATCCTTCAACACAGCAGGTAAACCGAGAGCTTGCATAATTGTAAAGGAAGGCTTGAAGTTTTTAACCTTGTATAATTTCAGTGACCAGGACACCGTTGCGATAGCAGTGGAAAGACAGTCCAAACCCCTTTGGGCTGTCTCCTGCTATATGGCGCATGATGTTCTGCCACCTCCAACTAGCCTGCAGAGGAACACAAGGGAAGCCACTGCAAGAGGCATCCCTTTAATTGTCGGAGCGGACGCCAATGCCCATCATCGCATCTGGGGTAGCACCGACACAAATAAACGGGGTGAGTCACTATTTGAATTTATCTTATTACATGACTTAGCCCTAGCTAACAAAGGTGAGGATCCTACCTTCATTACGGCAAGCCGTAGAGAGGTTCTGGATATCACTCTGACGAATGAGCACGTGAACCAAGCTATCAAGGGATGGCACGTATCGCAAGAGTGCTCGTTCTCCGATCACCTATACATAAGGTGCGATTTGGCATCTGACCCTCCGACAAATCCAACCTTCATTAACAAAAGGAGGATGGATTGGGTCAAATACCAATCGGTATTCGAGTCTGCGCTAGAAAGCGGACCTCCAGAGATTGTAGACATACCCGGTCTTGAGGATGCCGTTGGGACCCTTACGTTGGCCTTCAACGACGCAGCAAGGAAGAGGGAGGGAGGGAAGTACAAACCCCCATGGTGGAATAGTGACATTGCGGAGATGCGGAAGGAATGTAGGAAGTCCTTCAATCGGGCTAAAGAATCTAATGACTGGTGTTCTTATAAAACAAAACTGAAGGAGTTCAAATCCTCTATCAGAAAGGCTAAACGCACCTCTTGGAGAAGCTTCTGTGCAGAAATAGAACGATCCAAGGATGTCAGTCGCCTGCGAAAAGTCATGACGAGCTCCCCCTCATTTTTAGGGTCCGTTAAGGACGCAAATGGAGTCTGGACGAAATCCAGCTCCGAGACTCTGTCCATTCTCGTAGATATGCACTTCCCGGGCAGTGAGGGTGTGGCTGACAAAGCGGATCCACACACGCTCCCGGAGTGCATGCCAACTACTGTGCCTGTAAATGACAGGCTCCTACGCTGGGCAATCAGCTCATTTCAACCCTTCAAATCCCCTGGCATGGATAACATCTCACCTATCGAGATCCAGCAGGGTATCAATATAGCACTGCCATGGCTGAACGCCATTTTCAAAGCATGTGTACGGATGGCTTACATTCCACAGCAGTGGAGAGAAGCAAAAATAGTTTTCATACCTAAAGCGGGTAAAACATCCCACTCCTCACCTAAGGATTACAGACCTATCAGTCTCACCTCTTTTCTGCTAAAAACTCTGGAGCGACTGATAGAGATCCATCTGAGAGCTGTTCTAAAACCACTCTCCAATGCCCAGCACGCATACACAAAAGGGAGATCGGTTGAAACAGCTCTTCACTCGCTCACCAGCTACATCGAAAAATCGCTAAGCGTCAAAGAATACACGCAAGCAGTTTTTATAGACATCGAAGGGGCTTTCAACAATATCAGCCATAAGGCCATTGGCAAAGCACTCGGGGAAAGCAATGCCGATGACAACCTGATAGGGTTCATCGGTCAACTGCTAAGCAGCAGAAACATCAACTCCACGCTAGGAAACAGTACCTTACGAAGGAGGATTTGCAGAGGCACATCACAAGGTGGGGTGCTATCACCCCTTCTATGGAACCTAGTGGTGGATGAACTCCTGTCAAAAATAGAAGCGACTGGCTGCAAAGTCGTAGCTTATGCCGACGATGTTGCAATAGCAATATCGGCAAAATTTGTTAACACCCTATCGGAAAGACTAAACTTTGCCCTAGGTATTCTTACCAAATGGAGCAAAGAGTATGGTCTAAAGATTAATCCGCAAAAGACGGAATTTATGCTCTTCACAAGAAGGTACAAAATTCCACGATTTGTCCCACCTAAACTTGAGGAGATAAGTCTCAACCCATCTCGTCAGGTCAAATATTTAGGTCTAAATCTGGACTCTAAACTCGCATGGAAAGCGAACACAGCAGAAAGAGCACGCTGCATGCGCAATCTACTGCTGCAAACGAGCTATTGGGAAAAGGTGGGGATTAAAACCTAAAATTGTATCATGGCTCTATACGGCGATAGTGGAACCAATCCTTCTGTATGGTGCAGTTATTTGGTGGCCTGCTATGGCGAAAGCATCAAACGTAAACCTGCTAAACAAGGTCAGAAGGAGTGCGGCTATTGCAATCACCGGGGCTCTACGGACTACCCCGATAAAGGCATTATTCATGCTATTAAACTGGCTTCCGACAAAGCTACTTACGAGACAGCAGGCCAAGTGCACTGCTGTTCGATTAAACGCCCTGCGACTCTGGCGTGAGGAGAACTTTGGCAACTCCACAATACTACGGAGAGATGGGCCAACGTCAGGGAAAGTGGACCTTGCATCTCCGATTCCCTGTTTTCACTATGGTTTCAGGTCAGTCATCCATCCCGAGTAGGGAGGATTGGACCATAGAAAGAGATGGGATACAGGAATCGGTCGACATCTACACTGATGGATCAAAAATGGAGGGAAGAGTTGGCTGTGGTGTGTTCTCAGAACAGCTAGGCCTGAAACTATCCTTCCAATTACCAGACCAGGCCGCGAAACCCTGAGTTCCGTCGTTTCCGTACTGACGGGACACTGTCTGATCGGCAGACACGCAGAAAGATTGGGTGTCCCTTTCAATGATTTCTGCCGAAGTTGCAGATCGGAGGAAGAGGAAGAAACTATTAAACACTTTCTGTGTGAATGTCCGGCGCTATCCAGGAAGCGCATGCAAATCTTGGGCACGCCCTTCCTGGACAACCTCACGGAAGTGGCTGATCTGGACATTGGCTGCATAGCCGGCTTTATTCGAGAATCTGGATGGTTCTCGTCATCCCGCAGGTTCTAGTGCCGCCCTTAAATTCTGTGGTATCACAATGGGCCTGTCGTGGCCTAAGTGAGCTTCCTTTGGATAAAAAGGGGCTGCCACTACAACCAACCAACCAACTTATTTTGATTCTCAACCTAAACAAAGCATCACATCATAAACACACGCAAGAACAAGTCGTAGCACATTTACAGTGGTAAACTGAATTTTGCTTATAAGTGTGTATTGCGGACGCTCAAATTGTGCGCATTGCGCAATTGTCTACTACTTATAATGACTTACTCTAAACAAAAAAAAATATTTTTCTGCAAAAATGTCAACTTATTGAGGAAGTACTAAATAAAACTCAAATCGCATAGTACTGTGAGATACACCATAAATCGTTATAAAAAGATTAAAACTCAAGAAAATTTGAAAAAAAAGACTCTCACTAGTACGAGAAAACACCGGCAGTTTGTACGTGCAAAACCAGAAAAAGACGTCTTATGAGCTGACTGCCGACTTATTCCGAAGCACTGCGAAAAAAGTTTCTGCTAGAACAGTAAGAAGAAGGCTTCAAAATGTCTGGCTCAAAGGCTACAAACCAAGAAAGACGTCCTGGCTGTCAGAGAAGAATAAAAAGAAGCGTTCGCAATGATGTATGGAATATAAATATTTCACTGAGGAGGATTGTTCAAACATCGTGTGGTCGGACGAATGTTACTTCGAGGTATATTCAATTTGGTAATCTTTGATTTATTTTAACACATTACTATAATAACAGGGAATAAATAGATTCTGGTAAGTTATTTAGAAGTTTAATTCTTTTTGTAATATACAATCTCAGATATTTTGTACCGGGGGTGCGACCTATGTCAAGCGCAGAGCGAGCGAAGAATATAAGCCAAAATGTGTGATACCAACTGTAAAACACGAAGGAAAGGAAGTACAATGGTATGATTTTCCATGTCATCATATGGAGTGGGCAAAATCGTAGTGTATCGGATTCAAAAAAATACATCATACATACAAAGTACCGGAGACTGCGCTGGAAGCGTCTTTTAATAAAATATTTGGTGACACAACATAGATGGCGACCGTTTCCAGCAACACAACGCGCCGTGTCACAAGTCACGAGTGTTAATGAAGTGGTTCTCAGATAATGGTGTTCAGCTAATGGATTGGCCTTCTCAGTCACGGGGCCTGAACCTAATTGAATATCTTTGGACACTATTGAAGCGCAAAATTACGGGGCACTCTATCACATTAAATGAATCATTAAAAAATGTTTGAATTCAAGAGTGGCAGGCCATTACACTTTAAGAGTATCGATGCCAAGTGTCAAGTGTCACCAAAAAGAAAAACTGCTGTCCATAAAGCAAAAGGGTTTACTTTAATAAAGGTTTTCATTTTCACAAACTGGTATTTTTCATGACATTTGAATGTAAAATAATTTGAATTAATTAAAGTTTTACGTTTCGGTTGAAATAACTCTCCACTCGCTCAACAGCTCAATCGAAGAATCGCTAAGCTATAAAGTATATACGCAAGAGTTTTTCTAGACATCGAAGGTGCATTCAACAGCGTCAGCCATAAGGCTATTGGCACTCGGAGAAAACAATGTTGATGGCAACCAGATTAGGTTCAACGTACAACTGCTAAGCAGCAGGAACGTCTACTCTACACTAGGAAACAGCACCTTAAGAACCTACAGAGACCTATCACCCCTTCTATGGAACCTAGTGGCGGAGAAGCTGCTGTCAAAAATAGAAGCGACCGGCTGCAAAGTCGCAGCCTATGCCGACGATATTGCAATAGCAATATCGGGAAAATTTATCAATACGCTATCGGAAAGACTGAATTTCGCCCTAGGTATTGTCACCGAAGGGAGTGAAGATTGTGGTCTGACGATTAATCCGCAGAAAACGAAACTTGTCCTCTTCACAAGTAGATACAAAATTTTGCGATTTGTCCCACCCAAACCCGATGAGATAAGTCTAAACCCATCTCATCAATTAAAAGGTCTGGGTCTAGTTCTGGATTTCAAACTCGCGTGGAAGGCGAACATAGCAGAAAGAGCGCGCAAAGTGGCATGCGCAATCTACTGCTGCAAAACAGCTATTGGGAAAAGCTGGGGATTGACACTAAAAATTGCATCGTGGCTCTAAACGGCGATAGTGGAACCAATCCTTCTGTATGGCGCAGCTATTTGGTGGCTAGCTATTGCAAAAATATCAAATGTAAACTTGTTAAACAAGGCCAGAAGGATTGCAGCTATTGCAGTCGCTGAGGTCTTACGCACTTCCCCGACAGAGACATTGTTTAACCTGTTAAATTGGCTGCCGACAGCTCCTTAGAGACAGCCGGCCAAGTGCTCTGCGGTTCGATTGAAAGCTCTACATCTCTAACATGAGGGAAATATCGGGATATGGAGGGATGGACCAACGCCAGGCAAAGTAGATCTCGCCTCTCCGATTCTTTGATTTCACCATAGTTTCAAGTCAGTCGTAGAAAGACGTGTAATACAGGAATCGGTCGACATCTACACTGATGGATCAAAAATGGATGGAAAAGTTGGATGTGGCGTTTTCTCCGAACAGCTAGACCTGAACCTATCCTTCCGGCTACCGGACCAATGCATTGTTTTTTAAGGCGCAGGTCATTGCGATATACAAGGCAGTAAACTGGTTGAGAAACCAAGATACTTCCATAAGAAATCTAAACATTTTCTCTGACAGTCAAGCTGCTATCCAATCAGTATCCAATGTGTACACCTCATCGAACATTGTAATGGAATATCGCATACAACTGTGATCCTTTGCTGGGTACCGGGGCATAGTGATATGCCTGGAAATTGCGAAGCAGATGCCCTAGCGAGAGCTGACACTGAGCTTCAGGATAATACACTAACATCCCCTAGTCGGTCATCCTCTAGCCTCCATTAAGCTGGGATTCAAGCTGGATTACATGGAGGCTGCAAACAGGGCCTGGCTTCTGGAAGAAACCTGTAGGACAACCAGGCAAACTTGGCACGCACCAAGCAGCTTCTCAACACGAGTCGTGAAACCTTGAGTTCCATCGTATCCGTACTGACGGGGCCCTGTTTGATTGGCAGACACACAGAAAGATTGGGTGTTCCTTTTAACGATTTCTGCCGAAGTTGCAGATCGGGACACGAGGAAGAAACAATCTAACATGTTCTGTGCGAATGCCCAGCACTATCCAGGAAACGCATGCAAACCTTAGGCTCTCTTTTTCTGGACAGCCTCACAGAAGTAGCTCATTTAAACATTAACTGCATAGCCAGCCTCATACGAGAATCTAAATGGTTCTTGTCATCCCATAGCTAGGCTCTAGTGAGGCCCAAATCTTTTGTGGTATCACAATGGGCCTAACATGGTCTAAGTGAGGCATCTTTTGATAATGGAGGCTGACACTACAATCAACCAAGGTTTGTTATGTTCGCCACGCAGCGTGATCCACGTGCGAAAATAAGGGACTGTCTTGCCCCCGAAGACCCCAAACCACAGTGCGGGCAAACACTGTCGATTGAAAATGGTATACGCGAGTCGCCACTTCACACAAGCAGGTTATTAATTAATTATATTGCAAGGATATTGAATTATATAAATATAAAGTAGATCCATTTAGGTTAACGATATTGAATTATATAAATATGAAATAGATTTGATTTATATAAATACATTTGGATTCATTTAGTAGAGAAAATATAATTAGTTAATTATGGGTTGGATTTATTTAGGTTAGCTATATTGGATAATAGCTAAGTAGACTAAAATATTGCCGTGTCGTCGTATTTAGATAGGACTCGTTAGCGTCCAACAATTCGAACTCAGGTCGCCATCAATGCCATCTTCATCATCACATCGGCACTCTAGCAACAGCGATACAATGGGTCCGACCAAAAGCACGCCCTTGCACAGCCGCAATGCAATGCTGCGGCCAATCGGGGAGACCGAGCACGGAGAACAAAAATCGCCAGCTGACGTGCATCGGTAATCGGCATAAAACGAGTCGAAGACAATGAAAGCTTGAACGAGTTCAGCAAACTCGGCTGGCCGTTGACCGCCGATGCAGCAAACGGGATCAGAAGGATCCCTTATATATTGGGGTGAGAACAGCTGGCGGGGCCGTTCTGTTCTGGCCCTGGTGTGATGTGGATGAAGGAGCGGAGGAATTGCTAGGAAGATTTCGAGAAACGGGCAGCATTCTACGGATCGCGTGAAGACGACGAGCGGCGAGCAGCAATTGGAATCAGGAGCAGCATTAGCGCAAGGGACATGTATGTAGACATAAGAATAGACAGGTATGGCTAGGTAAGATCAGGAAATAAAATAGTGAATTAAAGTACATCGGCTCATTTGTTTTCGATTCCTTTATTTCAAATTCCCTTTTTCGGTCGGTTATTTTAGGTCGTCTCGCGAATCCTGTTCCCGTTTCCGGATTCGCGGACAGGACAGTCGCGGCGCAGAAACGGGTTGCGCCCTTTTCATTAAATATTCCCACACCCCTCTCCGCGGGTAAAAGCCGAATGGGATTGCCCAACCCGTAGCCAGAATCGACTACGATGCAGAAGCAGACGTTAGACTCGTAATATTTGTAACAGGTTTTACATTAGTGGCAAATAATTATGACCAAGCTTGTATTTTTTATGTTACTCATTTTTCCCTGAGTTTTGAAAGTAGGATATTAGTTGACACTACAGTGAATACAATAGACAATGAGTGGGAAACAAAACTTTAAAACTAAATTTAAGGGAGAATTAAAAGAAATTTAAAGGCGAAACAACTTTAGAAAGTGCACATGTCAGGCACAGAATATGTTCACTCAAAGCCGCGGTCGTTTCACGGCTTTTAGAATTGATAGTTCACTTTTAACTCTAGGTTTAACGACTAGTTTGTAAGTAGACTATGACTGATACTCTTGTGAATTGCAAGTGTGCCTAAAAAACAGACTGGGAAACTTTTGTCAGCGGTTCTTATGGATGCTTTTTTCCGAAAAATCTGCCTTTTCGTAGTTTGCTTAAACATGCAAGAGAATTTGTTGAAGATTTCAAACAAAATTAACTTAAAATGAATATTCTAAGTCATAAAAATCGTTTAATGTAGAAGTGTGACTGGCAGTTTTCTGGGTTAATATACACACATGTATTTAACAGTCGCTTTTAATTACCTTATCCGATGGAGACTCTGGAATTTCACCTTTTGTCTCGAGTCTCATACTTCTCCGCTTTCTACTTCTATTCGCCGTCGGTTCATTTTCATCTTTTTCCTCTTTACCCGACGACCTGGTATTGTTCTTCGCGGCATCTTCGTCACCATTAAACATTGATTCCTTGGTCTCGTCCATTTGGCCGGCTTGCAGACCATCTTTTGAAGCTTCTAATGCGTCCACTTTGCCAACTTTGTTCTCACTGTCCGCCACTTGGCGTTGCTTTTCCTCATTGTCGACACTACGTGTTGGACCCTCGAGCTGCGATTCCAAACGAACCGGCTCCTCTTTCACCAGCGTTTCATTCGCGCCAAGGTCGTCCACCTTCTTCGAACGCCCGCGACGACGCAGAGGAGCAGGCGATGTACTTTGAAGCGTTCTTGTGCGGTTGGATCTCCTCGAGGGATTTTCCTGTGTGATCCGCGGTGATTTCTGAAAGTGAATGCACGTTGAGGAAGTGATGGCTTGGCTGATCGACCTGATTAGCTCGCGCGGCGGATACGTACCTTTAGCTTGTGTGCTCTGGTGCCGCTGCCCGTGACCGCGGGCACATCGTCGGGCGCTTGCTCCCCAGCGCGTTCGTTGATAACATCGTTATCAGGGCGCGGGTCCGCCGACTGCTCTGGCGTCGCGATGGAGGCTGCGATCGCGGTCGCAGGGGCTGGCTCTGCCGTGGAGGGCGGTGTCGACTTTGCGTGCTCGTCAGGTCGCTGCTTGGCCTCGGGCCTCTCTGGGGACGCGGCTGCACCAGCGATCTGACCTTTATCCCCTTCGCTAGATGCAACTACCTTCTTCTCGTCCACCGACGAATCTTCGTCCACCAGCGATTTTCTCGTGTTTTTCCTGGCGTACTGATTGTTCAGGTGGCGACGCCACTTCAAGGTGTTATCGTTGTTCAGATCGATAACGGAGGCCTCGTCACCTGGCGTGGGGCTCGAGTTGAAGGCCGTCGACATGCTGCTCAGCACATTCTCGATGTCCGTCATTGTACCGCCGCCCGTGCAAGAACTTTCCCCGGGAATCACGAACACAACAAGGGCTGCTCACTCGCGACTCAGGTATTACACGGGGACCGCACTTTGGGGT
This sequence comes from Oxycera nigricornis, assembly GCA_963942545.1. NCBI lineage: Eukaryota > Metazoa > Arthropoda > Insecta > Diptera > Stratiomyidae > Oxycera > Oxycera nigricornis. The sequence goes on from OZ012662.1 coordinate 85,531,209, forward strand.
CTCACTAGTCGTGGTCACTAGCTCTTGCAGATGGACGGTCTCGGCTGTGCCACTGGTTCGGCGGGCCCCAACTTCCGCTCGCCGCTCCCCTACACGAATTTTCACTTCTTTTCGCACCGTGCCGCCCGTGTCGTATCACTTCTCCACTTCTTTCGCGGCCAGAGACCCAAAATTGAACGTTTCCGCACTATGTCGCGATTTCACCTCACGCGGAGTATTTCACGTAATCGGAGCCGCACGACGCACGATTCGTTCCCCGACGCAATCTGTTTGCACAAAACAAATGCAAAACCATGGGGAACACATTGAAAACTACATTAATTTCGATTTGAATTCACGAACACATCGCGAAGCTGCAGCACCAACGAGACCCAGCAGACATATTTTTCGTTTTTAACTTTTTTAATCGGTCTTGCACGGGTGGGGGTTGATTTGGTGAGGCTCGGATGGAAAAACTGTCAGACGAGTTGAACTATGTATGACCAGATGGCAGTCTGAATTGGTTCGAAGCTCTGATACTGCTGGAATTTAAGGGGAATCACCGGTCGGAATGGCATTTAACGTGTTTTTTTCGTCGTTGGGAGCGGGAAATCTTCAAAAGATACCGATTTGCTCGTGCTTCTCTGCATGTCTAACTTTTTCAGTATAAAACTGCATCCGCGTTCTCCAAACCTCACACGCCATCACTCCCCGTATAGAATTTTAAAGTACTTTTAAAGTACTGAAAATCAGATTTTATTACGCACTGCGAATCCATTATAAATCCCGGCTAAGTTACTCAATACGATAGTGATATTCATTATAAAACTAGAACTTAGGTGATACTGAAAACTCAAAATAATTTGTTATCGATATTCATAACTTAATCAAAACTGAAGCGGTATTGAATGTCTGCATCACTGCAATACTGGAATGCTGGATTTCACCGGAACTTGAGCAATAGCCGAAATTTAGGCAATCCAATACTGAAATTCTGGATTTCACCGGAACTTAAGCAGTACTCAAAATTTAAGGCAAATGCAATACTGAAATTCGTAGATTCATCTAAACTCAAGCGGTACTGAAATCGGTGGGTCAAACTCTGAGCTCCATAACTGTTTAACCCTAGATACATAACGTTCAACAACACGCCTTACAGCATAACGTGAGGTCGATATGAATCACACCTGATTTCTACCCGATTTCGTTATATTTTTTATTTAAATTAAATTTTTTTGTTTCGTCTATGAGTTTATGTTTTAACACTTATTTAAGAAATGAAAAATATTAATTCATAGGTTTGTATTTTATTTATTTTTCTTGGAAACATCTGATTCGCGTGTGAGTCGTTTTGACTCACGTTATGTATCTAGGGTTAAATCGATTTCAGGAAGGCTAAGGCATAAGAAATGCTTGTAAACATCAGAGCTTATAATTCGTCTCAGCACTAAAGGTCCAGAATACAGTAAAAATATTCTAAACTCGGATGCTTTGAAGAATCATGCGTATTTGAAAGATCTTACTTTTCTTTGAAATTCGGAGCAAGAATATTTTTTAAATAATTCCAACTGATTGTTGATTTTCATAACTTGGCTACTTGCTAATTTTTGCTTGTGGGATTTTTCCAGTAATATGGAAATAATCTTTTTGCAAACACCCTCATCAACTAAATGAATTTTATCTATTGAAAATTGCTTGATCATATCATTCGGTAGCGTTTCCAAAATAGAACGGAAATCTTTATGATGGCTAACATCGGAATTTCCGTGAAAAGTTGACCTGCTCCTGAAACTTTCATCATTTTGCAAGGGTTCTGTTACTTCTGGATATACTATTTTGCTCCCTCCACTAGCTCTGATGAATCTTTGACCTTTCATGAAGCATTTTTGACAACAAAAATAACCACCATGTGTTTTTCAACGAGTCCTTCATCTCAACGTGAGTATATTGACCATTGTCTATGTTTTCAATGTAATGCTTTCCATTTTTTTTTGGAGTCTCTAGCATAGATCTGACATCCATAAAAGGAAAATTACACTCTTCTGAGAGAATTTTCAGCAGTTTATTGATGTCACTGTGACTAAGTGACACGAGACATGCCCAGTTTCTGGTCCTATCTACGAATGATACAGGACTCCGTTCAATTGCGTCTTCTGCGACTAGGGCTTCCAATCCCGCGGCCTGTCTTCAATCTCGGTATTTGCGGGACTAAAAAATTCCAGTCCCGCGAGATCTCAGTATTTGCGGGATCTCGCGTATTGAAATTAATATTTATGTATGTTAAATGAAATTATGAAATAATTATAATATATTTACTTTTATTTTAATTTCATTATTATTATGACATCAAGTTAACATATAGATAGCTTACAGATATCAAATTAATGTAATCTAATAGAAGAGATTAATCAAAAACTCAATTAGTTTCATGCGTCAGGAACATGTGATTGAAAATATTTGCGAAGAAAACATAGCATATCTAAAGTGTCATCCGCCAAACTACTACGTATCTTAGAAGCAATATAGCCAGCAGAAGAAAAAGCACTTTCAGCCTCCACACTTGTAGGTGGTATCCCTTTTAAAGCTTTATATGTAAATGTAAGATATTTCCCCATTGAACGCCCGGATTCATAAAGGGTCATTTCTTTTTAACTTCCCAGTTCCCTATGGGAAGTTATTGTAATGGGGTCGATTTTGCGAATCCCAAATTTTGACATATCTCCACGTTTTAAGGTCTCTAGAATCCAAATCCATCGTTTTTAGAGAGATGTCTGTGAGTGTGTATGTACGTATGTGCGGATGTGCGTATGTACGTATGTGCGTATGTGCGTATGTACGTATGTGCGTTCGGAATAATTTTTCGTCTCGATTATCTCAAGAACCAAAGCACGGATTGACGTGGGACCGGTTTTAAACGACGCGTAATTACGTAACTTAGAACTGAATGACTTTTCAGCAAAATTGGTTGAGCCGTTTTTTATTTAGGATGAAAAAACTGAACAAGCCGCGAGGTGCGACCCTTGAGGTCCACACGGTCAACTTCCCACTAATATCTACATAAACATCAATAGCATTACAACGATGAGAGGTAATAGTAACAGGAATGAGTTTATATGAATCATATCGTCTACGGGAGGGTCCATTGATTATGTACATAAGGTTTTTGGTCGATGAGGACAGATTGAATATTCACGCGGATCAATCGGTGGGGGCCTTTTTGGTGTTGAAAATTTTTGTTGGTTTTCAAAATTCAAGCAATTTTTTTAAATTAAAAGACTATAAAAACTATTAAAAATCTGCTCAAATTATGCAAATATCTTAAAACTTTGATTGAATTTACAACAATTTTTTTAGAATAAAAGATATAAAGTAATAGCATTCGTATGAACCCTCTTTACATGGTAACTTTAAATGATTTTTTTATTTTTTATTTAGTTTTTTCATAATCATGGAATACAATTTTGCCTGTTTCTCTCCAAAAACTGATGTATAAATTTTATAAACTGGATCACTGTGCTGTGCAAATCAAGTTAAAAATATTTTCTATGAAAAAAACCATAATTTTTCGTATTTACTTCTATTAAATTAAAAAAACGGCTAAAATGAATTTTTATAATGTTAAAAACTTCACAAAGATGCTAATACACGTCGACTGACACCTTAATGATGCAAATATTATATCTGGTTCGTGAGATATAGTGAATGATAAAAATGACCTTGAAAATCATGATGACTTTTAATGATTTTTTATTAACTTCCCAGTATATGGGAAGTTCTTGTAATCGCCTCGAAAATCGAAATTGAAATTTTCAACATTTCTTTGCGTTTTAAGGTCTTACGAGTATATTTTAAGTGTTTTTAGAAAGAAGTATGTATGTGTGTGTGTGTATGTACGTACGTCCGTACGTACGTATGTGCGTTCGTGGACAGTTTTTTCTACGAGCATAACTCACGTAAACAAAGTCCTATCGACTTTGTTGAGGTGTCAATCGAAGCGTCTTTGCAATTTTAAGAGCTGATTAGTTTTTGGGACACTTCGGTCGGGGGGCTTTGTTGTTTTGCCCCTTTGAAGGTCATTTCTGTCATGCGTTGTATCTCCCGAACCAAACATGCGATTTTCATCATTAAGGTGTCAATCGACGCGTATTAACATTTATGTGATTTTATCAAGTTTTTAAAAAAATTAATTGAAGCGTTTTTAATTTTTTTGAAAAAAGTGCAAAAAATTAGGTTTTTTTTCATAAACAGTAAATTTTTAACCTGATTTTCGAAACACAGTAATCAATGTTTATAAAATTTATATACTCCAAACAGTTTTTGTGCAAAAACCAACAAAACTTTCTCTCATGATTACAAAAAAATTAAATTAAAAATCAAAAATCATTAAAAGTCATCATGATTTCAAGGTCATTTCTGCCATTCACTATATCTCACGAACCAAATATAATCTTTGCATCACTTAGGTGTCAATCGACGTGTATTAAAATTTTTGTAATGTTTTTATATTTAAAAAAATCGTTGGAGGCGTTTTTTAATTTAACAAAAAAAAAATGCAAAAATTTAGGATTTTTTCATAAAAAATAAATTTGTTAACCAGATTTGCACAACTCGGAAATAAATGTTTATAAAATTTATAAATCCTTATCAATTTTTGGAGACAAACCAGTAAAATCCTTTTCCATGATGTTTAAAAAAATTAAATTAAAAATAAAAAATCATTCTAAGTCGCCATGTAAAAAGTGTTCATATGAATGATTTCACCCGACTACTCTTATTCTGAAGACATTGTTGTTAAGTCAATCACAGTTTATTAATATTTGCATAATTTAAGCAGATTTTTAATAGTCTTCAAAGCACCGTGTTTTAATTTTTATATTATTATATTTTATATTTTTATATTAAATTAATCAAATTTGCATTTGTGGCAATGAACGCTTTGAATGGTAAAATGTTTCGTAGTCAATACTTTGCTAGATCATATGCTATAAAAAAAGCTTTCATCAATATGAAAATAACAAATAACGTAGAAACCCCCCCCCCCCCCTCATTGATCCGCGTGAATATTCAATCAAATCAATCTGTCCCCATCGACCAAAAACCTTACGTAATCAATTGACGCTCCCGTAGATGATACGATTAATATTAAGTCATTCCAGTTATTATTATGAGAGGTACATTATTATTATTTAAAGTAGTATTATTTTTATAATTATTATTTTGTTTAGTATTTTTAATATTTATGTAAATATTACTGGGAAGTTGACCGTGTGGACCTCAAGGGTCGCACCTCGTGGCTTGTTTTTAATTTATTTTTTTACGTAACCATGAGAAAAAAATTTGATGACGTTTTTGCGAACATTGTTTGGAGAACATAAATTTTATAAACATTAATTACTAAGACTTGACAATAAGGTTAAAAATTTATTGTTTTTGAAAAAAAACCTAATTTTCTGCACTTTTTTTTAAAAAATTTGAAAACTGCTCCAAGAGAATCACACAAACGTCATTACGCGTCGATTGACACCTTGTTCAAAAAAATCGTAAGTTTGGTTCGCGAGATTAAGCGCATGACAGAAATGACCTTCAAACAGGCAAAACAGCAAATCCCCCGACCGAAGTTTTCCAAAAACTAATCAGCTCTTAAGATTGCAAAGATGCTTCGATTGACACCTCAAGAAAGTCGATCGGACTTTGTTTACGTGAGTTATGCTCGTAGAAAAAAGTGTCCACGAACGTACGTACGTACGTACGTACACACACACACACACACACATACATCTCCCTTTCTAAAAACACTTTATATATACTCTATAGACCTCAAAACGTAAAGAAAAGTTGAAAATTTCAATTTCGATTTTCGAGGCGATTACAAGAACTTCACATATACTGGGAAGTTAAAAAACGACCAAAAATTGCTTATTTTTAAACTGTTAATACGCACTATTAATTCGTGCAGATACCAAATACCGTCATAGTAATGTTGTTATTATTGTGCGTTTTAGCAAAATTGTGATCAAATTTGTAAAAAATGTTATTTAAAAAAAAGATTACTTTATAAAATTCCAAACTTATATCATCAGGTTTGGGTGAATGGGAGTAGAGACGCTAATGCAGTTAATAATTGGATATTGTTATAAATAATTTAATATTGTTGATAACAATCAAATAATATTAGTTATAATCTGATATTGTATATATAAAGTCAATTATAATTATTCAGTAACGGTCAAACATTTTTAATAACGAATGATTATTGTAAATAATAAATAAATACCCTCAATAATAGTTGTGGATTCCGAGGCCGAGATAGAGAACGAAGTTGAGGACGAAGTGGAGGACAAGAAGGATGACGAGGACGAAGAGGACGAGGTTGCTGAGGCTTTGGTAGAGGATGACCAGGTGGTGGAGACGTCTTCCTCTACCAAAGCTTTTATGGTTAGATAAAAAATTGATAAAAATAATAAAAGTAATTATATTAATTTAGAATAATATTGTTTAATAATAGTAAATATTAATAAAAGCAAATTATAGCTTTTTATTCACCCCACTGGGAAGTTAGTCGTGTGGGCCTCAAGGGTCGCACTTAGACCACATTTTTTTATAATAAATTCTAGTGAATTAGCACTTCTAGATGGTGATGGGCAAACTATATTAGATGCTGACGATATAGTTAACTTCAGCTCCTGCTCCAATGTAAGTTCTGACGGCAAATAAACTTCATTGCTGTTGTTCGTTCCAATTCCAACAGTTGCCAAAACAGCAAGAGGTACATCGTCATCTTTGTCATCATCTTGTCCTGAACTTGAAACCCTGAACTGCATTCTGATAACAAATTCTTTAATTTCTTTACGGAGCACACTTTTTGCCGGGAGATAAAATGTATCATAATCATCACACGATGCTTGGTAACTGCAAGGATTTTGAAGATAAATGAAAAGTGCAGTAAAATTCATTCGTCGTTGTGAAATACGTCGACGCAAAGATAAACTTAGTTTTAAAGCTAACGGTGAATTATTGTCTTCCAGTTTCTTTATCATAAACTTAAGTGTAGCTTCAGCGGTAACAAGATTTGCAGTTTGACGACAAAGAACTTCGATGGCAAGTTTCTCCGGCTTCAGAATAATCCCCAAATTTATAAATGCATCAATTTCATGTTCTGTGAAGCTATACTCGATGTTTGTTCCAAAGCCCATGTCAATTAGAGATTTGGCAATGCACAATTTCAATTTGTTAAAAGTTTCAATCATTACAGCCAAAATACTCCATCTTGTCTTGCAGTCTCTTTCTAATTCAATTTTTCTCCCGAATTCTCTCTTGACGTATTCTTGATGCAGGTCATTTTTTGTTGGTGAGCCTTTGAAAATACCTACAACTTTTCGGACCTTTTTGATTATGTCGTTAAAATCAGATATTAATTCTCCTTCTTTTTCCGAAGGCACTTCTTCAACTCCAAATCTATTTTCGGCAGTTCTATTTGATCCGTCTTCATAATTTGTGTCGGAATCGGGATTATCGAGCGTTACAGTAACTTGTTTTTGTTGAGAGGCTCCTGTTAATTTTTTTTTATAAATTACATCTAAGATTCCAAGTTGTAAACCATAGGCATAGCAAAGTTGTTGAGATGGAGGAATCAAACTACCGACTTTGACCATAACCGATGCTCCGTCAGTTGCAACTACAGCAATGTCTTTGTCTAAATCAAGCTCAAATTCCTTCAACTTTTTCTCTCAAAACATCTACGCAAACTGTTGCTGGCATACTCCCAAAAATACGAGTAAGTCCTAAATTCCAAAGCAAGGCACGATTATTTGCGTGAGTATGGACGTTGATGTTAATATATCGTCTGTTACTAGACGACGTCCATTCGTCAAACGTAAGCGAGAAACGATAGCCATTTTCTTTTAATTCCCACAACTCATGAACAATTTTCATACGAAGAGTCATTCCGTAATTCATGACCATAATTCGAATCGTCGTTGAAGATTGAGGCAGAGAGTGACATTTAGCTTTGAATAATTCTCGCAAGTCTGAAGAAGTGACGAACACGCTCAAAGGCAATCCATCTTTCGCAGCAATACGAGCAACTCTTTCTTCCATTGAACTTTCGTTATTTTCAATCGGAAAGTGGTCCGTAATCTTCATTCTCTTTGATGTGAAATCGAAACAGAAGGTAGTCCTGGAGTCAAGATACTGGAAGAAAAACTTGTGCTGAAACTTGATGACGGCGACGAATTTTCTGTCATCCTTTTGCTTAAATTCTCAATACCATGCCATACAATTTACATTTTGCGGTTAAACCTTCTTCTGCTTTGAAAAAATGCTCCCAAACAATAGAATTATTTGGAAAACTACTATAACGCATTGCGCTTGACATTTTAAACGTTATAATATGATAATTCACGCAGCTAACGAAAGTAATCTTGAAATTGAAATCTCACGTCACATGTGCACTGTGCAAGATGGCCCGCCACGACGCACGCTATACCAACGTGTGTGGACGACCGCACTCAAGAATAGCCAGTTGTATGCTTGTCTGTAGTCCCGCAAAATCCCGCGGGATCCCGCTATCATAACCCCGCATTACGCAGAACTGGAAAATGATGCGGGATCTCGGAATACCGAGATCCCGCAATACCGGGATTGTAAGCCCTATCTGCGACATCCACCAGTTGTTTTTCGTGCTCATTACTTATAATGCCACTCCCGTTTATATAATCAGCTAAATTGGGATACTTCAGTCTTACAACTGCCTTAAAATGTTGTTAAATTACCGTGAGGGTGGCTTCCTTCTGAATCTGTAGTCGGTATTTTGTGATACATATGTTCGGAGCAATTCTCACGTGGGTTCACTTTGACTTTTGTATCAAAATTGATTTTTCTAGGCATTTTCAAAATATATCTTTCACTAATAAGATGATTGTAAGTGCCAGTGGCTCAGATCGATGCGCGCTCACTTCTTGACAATAAAGAACGAAGGCAACGAGTTTAATCTCAGCTGAATTCATATTAAAAGGTAATTGAAATTTAACATATGTCCAAACCAAGCTACATAGATTTGATAAGTTGTACAAACTTATGATACAGAAAAGACCAAGTAAATAACTAAAAAGATAAAATGATTACGTTTTGACTTAATATTTTGATTTATTTATTTATGAGACGAATACTGTAATAAAATCCGCAAACTGAATTGATTCAGAACTTTCACCAGTACCAGTGATGCAGTACTAACGCAGTATAGAACCCAGTTCCTAATGCAATAGTGTATCTGTGTCGATATTAGAAACTTATCCAGTATCCAAAATATTCCGCTACAGTTCTGCATGTATCAGTACTGCCCCATACATAGGGAATACCGATTTAATTCCGTAGGAGTACCGATGTGTTATGCGGGCAGTACCCTCTACAGCAGCGAAGCTGCTTTGGTTCGAACTGTACGAGCTCGTGTTGAATGAGCATTGTCAAATAGAATATACGGAGACATAATATAAATCTTTCCATCCATTTCCACCATAAATTGGATGAAGTGTTCTATAAATTTTGGCGCGCGGAACGCGAATTTCGGAAAAAAATTTCGACTATTCCGAGACGTTGTTCAGCTGTAAGTCTTTGGGTGATAATTTGCCACAGTAAAGTAAATTTAATGTAAAAATGACAGCAAAATTTGACCGCTACAATAACAGACATCCTTATCGGAGGTTGTATACCTCTAAAAACAGCCTCTATATTTTAAAAAAATAAAAGAAATCAATTTAAATTTTATAATGATTAGATAGATAGTTAGAAAACAGTGATAACCAAATTTGAACAAAATCATATATAGAACTTTATCAAAAAGGCGTAGTGCAACGATTGTTTGCCTTTTTTCGTTCAACAGCTTAATTCCCAAAATTCCTTTTGAAACCATAGATAAACTCAATATCTTTGAACGAAATGGGCTAAACAACTTGCAGTAAAAGCAGGGTGTATACCTGCTGTTTTTAAGTTATTGGTAACTGCAGATTTATCCAAAACAGACATAGTTTGCGTTATTATGTTAGACGAAGTGGAAATTGCATCTACGATAAAAATGACTCCTTACTCGCGGCTACAAACTATGTGCCATTGTATTAAAACTTTGATGTAAAATTGTCAAAAGCGATTCTTGAGACTATCATTCAAAAATTGACGAAATTGGAACGAAGGCAACGTGTTCAATCCCAGCTTCCCAGTATCCAAAATGTTCCGCTACAGTTCTGCATATATCAGTACTGCCCCATACATACGGAATACCGATTTAATTCCGTAGGAGTACCGATGTGTTATGCGGGTAATTGCTTGCACTGTCCTTGTGCAATGCATTTTCTGCTGGCACTTCCCAGTCGATGTATATCGATATAAGGGAAGGTAACAGTATCTCAATAATTTTTATTGAGTAGAGCTCAATATTTTCAATTTTGCTTCATCTTTGTAGAATACCTACAAAACAAAAACAATACAAAATAATAATAAACGAATGTTATAAAATTATAAAACAAGCAAAGCAACACTATTATACCATAAAGCTAGAGCAAAGCTCAAAAAACCATAGCCGAACCGGAACCAGAGAAAAAACCGTCCCAAAACACATCCCTATTCTCTTCTTTTCATTTCAGAACAACAAATAAAGAAGAACTAATCGAAACTATTGATTCTCTTCCAAACCATACTTCACCAGGTCCTGATTGTATCTCCGTTGATGACCTCAAATTAATCAAAGAAACTATTGCAGATACTCTCGTAAAACTAATAAATAAATGTATTAAGGAGGGAAAATTCCCGGAATACTTAAAAATCTATGCAGTTATACCGATTTTTAAAGGGGGTGATGAAACTGACCCAAACAATTACAGACCAATATCACTCTTGAATTCCTTAAGTCAGTGTTTCCAAACCTTTTTCTCCTCGCAAACCAAAAGTAAAATCCAACAGAATTTGGCGAACCCCCTATGTAGTCGTTAATGATAGGCAAAAAAACAATAAAATTTTGTATAACATTTATTTTACATATTGCACAAACATTAATAAGACTAAAATGATTAATATTAATAAGACTAAAATAAGCTATAAAAATTGAATACAAAATAAATTTAACAAACTGGTTCTTATTTCAGCACATGTTCCCTTTGAAAAAGCTCTTAATGGGATATTTTTGGCTGTTTCATGAAACAAAGCAATTGAAAGTTTGGCTCAATATCTGACAACTTCAGTCTTCGATCAGGTTCTGCATTTAACCTATTTCTATATTTATCTTTCAGATAAGTTTATGTTGAAAATCCTTTCTCGCACAGATATGTTGTGCAGAATGGTAATAAAACGTCTATGGCTTTTTTTCATAGAACAGGATATTCATTTTTTATACTGAGCCAGAAGTCAAATAAGGAGTGATCTTTGAAAATAGCTTGCAGAGAACTGTCACAGGATAGCTCTATCAGCTTTTTTTTCTAATAAAGTTAGAGAGGTTTCTAATCTTACGTTTACTTGAAATGGACTACGTTTCCAGTTGTTTGAGATGGATATATTGCATCTATTGGGAAAATAGCCATCAAAAGTTAATTGAAGATGTTTCAGATGTTCACTTATATTCCTTTTAATGTTTTCGTCAAGTTTCATTGAATTTTCTGATAAAAAAGTGCAGAGAGAACTGAAACATTCATACTCATTCACCTGGAGACATTGGATCCAAAAATTGATCTTTTTTAGCATAGCCTCAATTCTATCATGAACACTGAAAATGGTGACACCTGCTCCTTGTAATGACATATTTAATTCATTTAATTTACAAAAGATGTCAGCTAAGTATGCAAGCCTTTGCAGCCAAAGAACATCGAAAACACAAGAGGACAAATAAAACGGATGCTTGAACTTCAGACTTCAATTCAAACAAGCGTGTCAAAACTTTGCCACGGGAAAGCCATCTAACTTCTGTGTGAAGTAGTAGAGAATCGTGGAGACTTCCAAAGTCTTCACAAAGCGCACGGAATAGACGGCTATTTGTAGCACGCGATTTTATAAAGTTTACAATTTTTACGGCTTCACTTAAAGTAGTAGATAACTCTTCAGGAATACGCTTACATACCAACGCTTGTCTATGAATACAGCAATGAGTCCATTCAATTTTCTCGTTGATCTTCTTCACCCGTGCCACAAAACCAGAATATTTTCCTGTCATTGATTTCGCACCATCTGTACACACACCCACACAATAAGACCAGTTTATTCCATTTTTTTTTAGTTTTTCAATGGTTTTGCAAATAGTACATCTTCTTGAACGATATTCGTGAAAATATATCTAACGTAGACAAGCAAGATTGCGGCGTTTACTACATCGGTCGACTCGTCAAGTTGGATAACAAAATAATTCACTTTTATTCTCTTCAAATGTTCGTTCTCCACATTATTTGCCAAATCATTAATTCTACGCGACACCGTATTGTTAGATAAGGGAACCAGGTCAATTTTCTTTACTGCCTTTTCTCCAAGCATACATTTCGCGATATCTTTTGCACATGGTCCAATTAAATTTTCTGCCATTGTCTATGCCTGCCCAGATCTTGCAATTCTATAACTTACTCAAAATGATGCCTCAAGAGCCATTTTACTATCTAAGTTTGAAGAAAGGAAAGAAGAGAGGTTACACTTTTTATTATCTGATAATTTTCTTTTAAAATACTCAAGAGGTTTATCCTTGTGCGTCGGATGTTTTGTTTCAAGGTGTCTACGAAGAAGTGATGGTTTTAAACTACTATTAGCATGAATTTCGTTGCATATAACACAAAGCGGTTTAGGTTCAGACTCTTCCCCAGTAAAATGAAAACCTAGTTGTAAGTAGTCGCTGTCATATTTTCGCTTTTTCCCTTTGTTCACACCATGTTCACCATTTTCTTGGTTTTTACTCTGGCGAAATGGTAGCTCAATACAACTTTCAGTATCATCATGTGTTGTTTCTAAACGACCCGTTTTTAACCATCGATCCATAATAAAATTGGGGTATTTAATTTAATAAACAAACAATGTCACAGTAGCTATTCTACTAATTGCGAACTAAATCACTCAAGGTTTATAAGCCTTTGTACGAACGTCGGTAAATGCAACACTACTCTCCCAGTTCCCAGCTGTGAACAAGCGTCTAGTTCTAAAGCCTGCGTGCAACTAAAATCTAAGTTTACATGGACCGTTGCCACTGTCATTTTTACGACCGCTTTCTAAGTATTCCAGACGTTTGAACGTTTTCTAAGTACTCCAGACATGTATTTATCTAGTGCTGATATTCAACGGTACATGTAGACGCATCATTTGATTTTTACGGCATTGAGTTTGAATTTAAACGCCGTAAAATAGCTTAACTAACTGTTGGCAACCATAAGATATAGGCAGTATGCATACGTTCGAAACAACAGCGTGCAATCTGCATTGCATTTGGTGTGTTTTTTTGTTTTGTGTGTGTTTGTTTTTGCTTTTATTTTTCTTTGGCCATTTAAGATCCCGCCATTACGCTATTACTTTCGCGAACCCCCTTTGTACACATAGCGAACCCCCAGGAGTTCGCAAACCACCGGTTGGGAACCGATGTATTAAGTAAAATCCTCGAAAAAATTGTAGATTCCCGAATCAAAGAATTCTTATTGCAAACCGAAATCTTGGATAGAATCCGGTACGGATTCCAGGCGGACGAAGGCACAACAGATGCCATTCCTGATGTAATTAGATTTGTAAACCTAAAGAAAGCATTCGACAAAATTACACATGAAACTTTAATCACCAGGCGCGGCGAATATGGAATTGTTGCAAAAGCAAATAAATAAATACGCAGTTACTTGACGGATTGATTTCGAAATATACTAATTGGAGTTGTCAAAAGCAAAACTGCTGAAATTAGCATAGGTGTTCTGCTGAAATTAGCATAGGTGTTCCTAGGACCAACGCTATTTCTACTTTAAATCAACTCCATAAAAAAATCAGACCTTGATGCGAAAGTGGTTATGTACGCAGATGACACTGAGCACGTATACTCCGGTAGAACTAATCTTCAAATTGAACAAAAAGTGAATACTGACCTGGACAAGTATTGATATTGGCATCTACAAAGCAGATTGCCAATAAACTCAGGAAATACAAAATATATTATTTTCAAACATAAGAAAAAGACTGACATGCAATCACAGTTAAAAATCAATAACACAACCTTCCATAGAGTAGAACGAATAAAATATTCAGGACTACTAATAGACGAGAAACTAACATGGACTCCACACATAAAAGATCTAAGGTAAGGAGGTAAAGATCATTGGTCTTCTACGTCGCTTCTACTTCTTTCCAAAGAAAAACAAAATCCAAATTATGTATGCGCATCTCCTTCCCAAAATTTCCTATGGCATCTTGAATTGGAGCCAAACTTCTAAAGGTAACCTCATGATCATCTCCAGACTAGTAACCAAGGAGTATAAAACCATTTACAATCTCCCTATGCCAACTCCAACGAGCGAAGTTTACAAAACAGCCCAGGAATTGAATTTGCAAGCCATGATTTCCATGGAAAGAGCTAAATTCATACATAAAAATTTACACCGTAATGAGTACAACGCTGTGAAATTAGATAGAATTGAGGGGAACAACACTTACAGAATGAGAAACATGAATAATATAGCTATCGCCTTTGCCAGAACTGATCGGCTAAAAAAAAACCCCTTCAACAAAGCAGCTAACTTTTACAATACACTACCGGACAAAATTAAAAATATAGCGAAATATCTCCTTCAGGACCAATTGTCGAAGTAAGTTACAAATACAATCAGCTCCACTAAACTCAAAACCAAACATGTAATCAACAGGAAATAATTCACAAACATATAGTCTGAACTATTAATCTAACTAAAAGGACACTAAAACTTACAGATTTGGTACTATCCCTTATACCGATTCTTATCGCCTGGGAATTACTATGAACTGATATATAAATAGGGAGTATTACTGAAAATTTGATGGAGAGAGTGATTGAAGGAAACGGAGGTTGTTTCAGTTGGTAGAAATCCGGCATGCCGAGAGGCAGGAGCTGATCGGTATCTTTTGAAGATTTCCACCTCCCAACGTTGAAAAAAAAAATACAATGTCAGTTTGTCGCATGATTTCATTTAATTCATAAAATTTGAGTCCACGCCAAAGAGTGGGTCCTGCGATTCGTGTTTTTACTTGCCTGTAAATGGGCGTGGCTCAACCTGGAGGTAGTTGCCGCAAATCACCAATAAGTAGTATATCTATTCTGCCAAAGTTAATGTCATATTGCCCAGTTATTTGTTTGAGTCTGCTATCAATTAAGATTTTCAACATTGTTCACATCCCTTGAATCGAAATTAACCCATATCATCCCACTGGTGCAAAAATGCACTAGCAACTTTGGAATTTTTTAAAAAGATACGATGTAAAAAAATTAATTTTTTGATGTAACAACATTGTTGGGAATGTAGTTGATATAACTAGACTGTAACACTTCTTGATTTTGATATGTGGTTCGTGTAATTAACAATATTGTAAGGCAAGTTTTTTGACCGAATTTTCGAAAAAAAAAATTAACAAGCCGCGAGGTGCGACCCTTGAGGTCCACACGGTCAACTTCCCAGTAATATTTACATAAATATTAAAAATACTAAACAAAATAATAATTATAAAAATAATACTACTTTAAATAATAATAATGTACCTCTCATAATAATAACTGGAATGACTTAATATTAATCGTATCATCTACGGGAGCGTCAATTGATTACGTAAGGTTTTTGGTCGATGGGGACAGATTGATTTGATTGAATATTCACGCGGATCAATGAGGGGGGGGGGGTTTCTACGTTATTTGTTATTTTCATATTGATGAAAGCTTTTTTTATAGCATATGATCTAGCAAAGTATTGACTACGAAACATTTTACCATTCAAAGCGTTCATTGCCACAAATGCAAATTTGATTAGTTTTTTTTGATTTTCAAAATTTAAGCAGTTTTGATATAAAAATTAAAACACGGTGCTTTGAAGACTATTAAAAATCTGCTTAAATTATGCAAATATTAATAAACTGTGATTGACTTAACAACAATGTCTTCAGAATAAGAGTAGTCGGGTGAAATCATTCATATGAACACTTTTATTTTTTATGAAAAAATCCTAAATTTTTGCATTTTTTTTTGTTAAATTAAAAAACGCCTCCAACGATTTTTTTAAATATAAAAACATTACAAAAATGTTAATACACGTCGATTGACACCTAAGTGATGCAAAGATTATATTTGGTTCGTGAGATATAGTGAATGGCAGAAATGACCTTGAAATCATGATGACTTTTAATGATTTTTGATTTTTAATTTAATTTTTTTGTAATCATGAGAGAAAGTTTTGTTGGTTTTTGCACAAAAACTGTTTGGAGTATATAAATTTTATAAACATTGATTACTGTGTTTCGAAAATCAGGTTAAAAATTTACTGTTTATGAAAAAAACCTAATTTTTTGCACTTTTTTCAAAAAAATTAAAAACGCTTCAATGAATTTTTTAAAAAACTTGATAGAATCACATAAATGTTAATACGCGTCGATTGACACCTTAATGATGAAAATCGCATGTTTGATTCGGGAGATATAACGCATGACAGAAATGACCTTCAAAGGGGCAAAACAACAAAGCCCCCCGACCGAAGTGTCCCAAAAACTAATCAACTCTTAAAATTGCAAAGACGCTTCGATTGACACCTCAACAAAGTCGATAGGACTTTGTTTACGTGAGTTATGCTCGTAGAAAAAACTGTCCACGAACGCACATACGTACGTACGGACGTACGTACATACACACACACACACATACATACATACTTCTTTCTAAAAACACTTAAAATATACTCGTAAGACCTTAAAACGTAAAGAAATGTTGAAAATTTCAATTTCGATTTTCGAGGCGATTACAAGAACTTCCCATATACTGGGAAGTTAAAAATATTCAGCCACCAGTAAAACTGATAACACTTTCAGTGCAGCGCCTAACGTTTCAATAGTTTCAATAAAAAATAAATACAATAACATTCGATTATTTTTGTAGCAATGGTTTTGATAAGAAAATCGTTGGTGCATTTTTGCTCCAATGGGATGATATGGGTAAAACTGATATATTGATACATATTTTTGCAATTCACAAATGATCCCTTATTTTGGGCATCATTCATGTAAAATGTTCATAAAGGGAATACCGATTCGATTTGGGTATAAGTACTGGTGATTGACCTCCTATCATGGCTTTTTATTTAAGTTTATTCCTTAAGGCGACGCCGGTGGGTCAGTTCGAAACGATGAACAATTTTCCTTGGGTGAAAGTGTAATCTTAGGATTACTGTCAGATATAGAACGCCCAAGCGAACATTGTGTCTTTTTGAAAATTTCTTCACTTCGCATAAAATTCATCGAAGTCTTAGTCAACTTGGATGGAACAGAAAATACTAACTACAACTAATTGCTGTACTTGAGATGGAAAAAAGCAAGAGGATCTTAAGACATTTCATTTGACGAGACCAACGAGTTATTGTTCATCAGATGGAATGATAATTCGGTGGTCACGGTTTCGTCGAACTATCTTGGAGTTGAACCTATGCAGTGAGCAGGAAGATACAACCGAATAAGAAAAAAAGTTGGTATATTGCCGATGCCACACGTCGTAAAGGAGTATAATAAAAATATGGGGGGAGTGGACCTATTTGACAACGGTACCAACAATTACCGCATTCGAGTTCGTGGAAAAAAGTGGTATTGGCCATTGTTTTCCAACGCTTTGGATGCAGCAATGGAGACGTAATATCGAGACTGGATCGATAATGCACCAAACAGATTTCCGCACCAGTATCGTTGAACTCCTCATCAAAGCAGAAAAAGGACATAACTCAACTATTCTGCAAGTGGTCAATGCTGTTCGAGGAGATCAAATTGATCACATTCACAATTTCACAATTTAGAGAAGCCATCAAACACGAAAAAAGTGCCGGAAATGAAAGATCTTTATTTGCATAAATGTAAAGAACATCTACATCGCAAATGTTTCCAAACTTTTCATATCATTTGAATGAATTTATTATGCATCTTTTGTATTTCTAATGCTTTTTTTTGATTCAGAATAAATTTTGTGAATTTAAACGAAACAAGCCGCGAGGTGCGACCCTTGAGGTCCACACGGTCAACTTCCCAGTAATATCTACATAAACATCAACAACATTAAACACAATAATAATTTTGAAAATAATACTACTTTAAGTAATAACAATGCGAGGTATTCATAGCAGTAACAGGAATGAGTTAATATGAATCAAATCGTCTACGGGAGGGTCCATTGATTACGTAAGGTTTTTGGTCGTTGAGGACAGATTGAATATTCACGCGGATCAATCGGTGGGGGCCTTTTTGGTCTTGAAAATTTTGTATATGCAGTCAAAAATAGGTTCAATTGCATGTAAAAAGTGAAATGTATTACAAATGATGATGGTTATTGAAATCTTACGATTACTAAAGAATGAATCTACTAAAAACTACAATTTTTTATTCGATGAAAGCTTTTTAAAGCATATGATCTTGCAAAGTATTGACTACAAAACATTTTACCATTCAAAACGTTGATACCGCAAATGCAAATTTGATTGAAATTTTTGGTTTTCAAAATTTAAGCAGTTTTTTTAATTAAAAGACTATAAAAACTATTAAAAATCTGCTCAAATTATGTGAATATTATAACACTTTGATTGAATTTACAACAGTTTTGTTAGAATAAAAGATATAAACTAATATCATTCGTATGAACCCTCTTTACATGAATGATTTTTTATTTTTTATTTAATTTTTATCATGATCATGGAACAATTTTTTGCTGCTTTCTCTTCAAAAACTGATAAGAATGTATAAATTTTATAAACTGGTATCACTGTGCAGTGCAAATCAAGTAAAAAAAATATTTTTTATGAAAAAAAAACAAAATTTTTCGCATTTTCTTCTATTAAACTAAAAAAATGGCTGAAACGAATTTTTATAATGTTGAAAACTTCACAAAGATGTTAATATACGTCAGCTGATACCATATTGATGCAAATATTATATCTGGTTCGTGAGATCTAGTGAATGATAAAAATGACCTTGAAAATCATGATGACTTTTAATGATTTTTAATTTTTAATTTATTTTTTTACATAATCATGAGAAAAAGTTTTGATGTTGTTTTTAAAAACATTGTTTGGAGTATATAAATTTTACAAACATTTAATACTTGGACTTGAAAATAAGGTTAAAAGATTATTGTTTTTTAAAAAAAAACCAATTTTTTGCACTTTTTTTAAAAAAATTAAAAAACCGCTCGAAGAATTTTTTTAGAAACTTGATAAAATCACATTGATGTCAATATGCGTCCATTGACACCTAAATCATGCAAATTTTACGTTGGATTCGCGAGATATAACGCATGACAGAAATGACCTTCAAACGGGCAAAACAGCAAACCCCCACGACCGAAAAATACCAAAAACTAATCAGCTCTTAAGATTGCAAAGACGCTTCGATTGACACCTCAACAAAGTCAATACGACTTTGTTTACGTGAGTTATGCTCGTAGAAAAAAGTGTCCACGAACGTACGTACGTACGTACGTACACACACACACACACACACATACATCTCCCTTTCTAAAAACACTTTATATATACTCTATAGACCTCAAAACGTAAAGAAATGTTGAAAATTTCAATTTCGATTTTCGAGGCGATTACAAGAACTTCCCATATACTGGGAAGTTAAAAATATTTTGTTCACATATCATCCCATTGGTGCAAAAATGCACCAGTAGCCTCCGACCTCCCCTGATTTTTTTTAAATAAAATTTCATCAAAATTTTCTTAATTAGACTCCAAAATGCAAATCCTGAAAAGGAAAACTCATTCCTGTATCTGGATCATACCTTGGGATAATATGCTTTAATTGCTTGTAACGCTCTTTGTAATTTTCACTTGAAATCATTTTTGTCTCGTGTTTGTTGCCAATGCCAGGAAAGCAAAAAAATAACGAAAACAATGCGTGACGAATGCAAACATATTTTTGATTTTTTTTGTATACAACGTCACGTTTGAATAGGTTAAAAAACAACCAAACAATTACTGTAACAAAATGAAAATACAAATTTTTATTTTACATTTTCAATGAATCAATCGATTTGGAAAATAGAAGTTGATTCTACAGGTGTTGGTGATGTTCAAGGCAACCAAAAGGCTTGAAGGTATTATTATTTTCTAATGCAACAAAATCGTCTAATTCTAATGCAATTACATAATCATCTGCACAACAATAATTTCAATTCTGAAACTACATATTATTATATTATATTATTATATTAGTTTAAGTTTATCATGGGTTAGAACCTCCTGGTCTAGTCGACAACTTTCGTCTCCTAGTGCGCTTTGGTTAACGACTTGCTGACACTATTGTTGCACAATAGTGGAGGTTCTTGTTTCCAGGCTTTTGGCCGGTACCATTATTAAATGGGAAGTTTGGTTTCGGCGTGACGGATGACATCCTCTTCAGGTGCTGCCATTAGCCATCCGTTACGAGACAGCACGACCATCAACAAGCCAGCGGTGGTCGTGCTGTCTCGTAACGGATGGCTAATGGCAGCACCTGAAGAGTATGCCATCCGTCACGCCGAAACCACACTTCCCATTATATTAGTATTATAGCCAAGGATCTCGTCTGTAATTGATATTTATTCTACCCTGCAAATAACAAAATCCAAAAAATTTATTTTATTTTCATGTATTTGCTAGATATCTCATTATGATCTGAATTTAATGTGCGAATTGAAGTTATTTTTAGTGTAACTAATGTGATCTACATGAATTCACTAATGGATAGATAACAGATAGTATCGTTGTATCGTTCTCTTATCTTTTCCAACACCATATGTACCGTGCGGTGATAATCAATTATGAAGCACTGATTTCATCGAAATGCTTGAATTCATTACAATTCAGTACAAACCAGTAACAAAAACCAGTGCAACCCTCGGCCATTAGATTCTTAGCCTAGTCCTTTTTGGTTTTCACGCTTAAAACTCTGTTTTCGGCTTGTTTTGTTGATCGGCACTTCGTATACGTCTTCGCAAATGTTTCGGCAGCACACGTAAAATTTCAAAGTCAATTTGCACAGGCATCGTCCTTTGGCGAGTTCCAAATCGTTTTGCACGTTCCAGGTTATTATGACGTTCTAAGGTCTTAACACGACGCTCTAAAAATACCGGAGAGAACAATTAATTTGAAAGGTGTGCTTACGAACATTTAAACATCTAAAAATTAAAAGTTTTCATTTCAAGGACTATATTCGATACAAGGATTTTGGCCAAATTTTCCTAGAGACTCTTCTGGACGAAGGACATATTCTTTCAGTTCAATTCGGTGCTAATATTTAAAGCAATATCGACTGTTTAATACGAATAACATGAACAATGTTGGCTTCCGAATCGTCAGTTGTGCCGGTACTGCACTCGAGTATGTCGCATACAAAACAAAAAAAGGATTTGTATGATATAAAGAACAGATTACAGATTTGAACCAGTTCACTGAAATAGTGATAGTGATAGTTTGTTGGTATCTACAAGCAGTTAACCTATTTGGAAATACTGTTTCGATTCCAAAACCCCTAACGGCTCGTAAAGTTATAAAAATAATAAAAATTAAAACACCGATGGGTGGGAGATGTAGTTTTCAATTTTTGACCCACTTCAAAATCCAAAGCGGATGACTGCAAGCGTAAAAAATAGGCTGATTTTCACGATTTTAAAGGCTAGCTTTGTGTGTGGCTGTCTCCCTGCTGGAACTTAACCGTCTACATTTTTAAACAAATAATTCTGAACGTGGTCGATCTCCACTACATGTATCCCGCGCTTTTGCCTCATTTTTGGAAGAAACCATAAAATGCACCAGTCAATCAATTTTCCTAGATTTTATGGTGTTTCAGTATTGACTGTACTTTATTTTAATGGGAAGCGTGGTTTTGGGGTGTCAGATGGCATTCTCTTCAGGTGCTTTCATTTACCATCCGTCACCAGACAGCACGACCACGGTTAGGCATGTTGATGGGTTAAGCTCGTTATATTTCAACTATTTTATTATTTGTATCCGCGAAGTATATGGCATATATACGAACCAATTGACAGTCGTTATACTTCGCGGATACAAATAATAAAATAGTTGAAATATAACGAGCTTAACCCATCAACAAGCCTAACCGTGGTCGTGCTGTCTGGTGACGGATGGTAAATGACAGCACCTGAAGAGAATGCCATCTGACACCCCGAAACCACGCTTCCCATTAAATTAATTGAGGAACCAGCCTATAATCTGGAACAAAAAGAACCACCATTAATGTGCAATAATATTGTTAGTGAGTTGCTAACCAAATCATACTAGAAGACGAAGCTGTTGACTAGACTAGAAGGTTCTAACCCATGATAAACTGACTAATATTGACTGTATATTTTTTGTTTCAATCTTGCATTCGGTCCAGTAAAAATAAAGATTAAATAAATTTACTTTTGAAATTGTCTGTACTCAATGATTTTGTTTAAAAAAATTTGGAAAGCTCTTAACTTAGTGTCCAAATGGTAGCAAATTCTTCGGTCAATTATTTGGAGATTGAACACTGGAGTCTACATTTTAAAAAATAAACTTGCAAATCGAAGCCACTAAATTTTACTCACCTTCTGTACCCGATGATTTGGCTCTGGGAGGCAATTTCGGAAGCGTGCTTTGGGTCTCAGCACTTTGATTACTGCTTCCTGTGCCCGACAAGGAGCTGCTCTCCTCATCTGCAGTGGAGTTTCTTTGGACGGCATCACCACGCTGCAGAGTCATTCGTCGGGCAGCCAGGTTGATTCCATCAAAGCTAGCCTCAGACTCTTGTATATTGTCTCCGGAAACAGATGCGCTAGACTCCGCATTGTCTGAACTACTCTGCCTTTCAATGGAACTATCTACGTCTTGCGTTGTGTTATTCTTTCTGGTGCCGGTGTCACTTTCTCGATTTGTAGAAGATGCACTTGATTTTTGCTCCACCTTAATATCAATGATTGGAACGATGGCTTCCTCCGAGCTATTTGAAGAGGATTTAGAAGAATCCAATTCTACAGCTTGTTTGTTCAGAGTTGGTGACGATTGTCGAGCTCTGTCCTCCGAGCTTTTCGAGGAGGACTTGGAAGAATCCAATTCTACAGCCTGTTTACTCAGAGTTGGTGCCGATTGTCGGGCTCTTCGGTCGCGATATCGTCGAAATGATTTCTGGATTCGTCGCGCTGCATCCTCTTCATCAATAAGATCTTCCAACGATTCCCCAATAGCATCGTTACCGAAGGAAGGCTTTCGATCTGAGAAAGATGTGGTAGCTACACTGGCTCTCCGTAATCGACGTCTTGTTAAAAATCCTCGGGCACCAGCTTGGATTTTCGTTACTGCCGAAACTATAGTAGAATCAGTATCAGTCGACGGAGTATGCTCAAAGGCTGTGCTTATGTTGAAATCGTTGAAGATTGCATTGGTACGCTCGCCAGGCTCACAATAGTCGGAGTCTGCTTCTGAAATAGAGTAGGCAAGAATATTTCTACGTATTTCATCATTGCTGATATCCTCGATGGAGTGGTCAGTATGAAGCTGATCAATAAACTGGTCAGCTTTCTGTTTGGACAATTCGATTGCGTTTTCAGAATCATGTTCGCCTTTGTTGCGAGGAGAAATAGTAGCACTAGTTATTGGTCGCGATAGACATGCTGTATAGTACGACTCGTTTCGGGATAGCTTCCTTTCCGACGGTGGTACTATGTCTACAAATAGTTCAGGAGGATCTTGACAGGTTTCAGCAGCGGATGCATTTTTTTTGTCTAGTTCTGTTTGAACTTCGGAAATTTCCTCCGTACAAACTGTTGAAGGAATCTCTTCAGTTAATTCAACGTTACTTCCTTCATTTTGTTGAACTCTTTCTGAAGAAGCACTTTTACATTCAGAAGCTTGTTTGTGCATTTTATCTAGAAGAAATTCGTGTTTTCTCAAACTATAGTACATTGCTTCCAGAGAATCTTCACCGTAAATTGAAATATCTATATTTTCAACATCAGATCGTGGTGATTGTTCTTGAGCTTTTTCCTTGCCAATGGCTTCTGCAACAACTGTTGATTCAAGTTGAGGCGCAACACTACCTGCATCATTAGTATCATCATCTTGCTGCATTGCTTGTTCGCCAGAAGCAGGTATCATTTCTTCTGGAAGTTTGTTGGATGTATCGTCTTCATCAAGGACTGAAGCAGCAGGTTCAGGCAAAGCACCTTCTATATGTTCTTCTAGAAGAATGGCGAAAAAGAATTGTTTAAGCATTGGAACACTTCAATTGAGATTTAATGTAAACGCTTCTGTTGTGAAAGGGCGTTTGGTTTGTGTCATTTTTGGTTTACGAAAAATATTACACTAGGACTTAGTTTTGAAAATGAAATCAAAAAATGTTCTAGTTTTAATATATGAAGTTTTATAATAACAAAGACAACTGGAAGCGTTGTCCCTATTTGTTGGTAAATGGTTACATATTTGAACACAATGAGTATGATGATAGTTTTCAAATTGTTAATTAGTCTGTGCTGTATACTCTTTAAGATGCCCAAAAACAATTTGAGGATTTATGAGAAAAAAAATATTTTTATTAATATTGCAAAAAACTTTTTGTGTGAACAATGATTTTTTTACTGAACGATGTTCTATCACAGCTATATATTTGAATATTTATATATTTAATCCTATTTAATGCGAAAATGTGATTGTCAAACTCTACTAGATAATTTAGGGTGCCAAAATTATATTCAACTACCAAGCGATGAATCAAACATCTAACCACATTCACTAGCCAATCGCTTACCTCTTCCCGATGGTTCAATTACTGATCCATCTTCGATTTCAGTATAAGGATCTTCTGTTACCTCTTTCGTAGTTTGTAAGAAAATGAGCTTAGATTGTTCATGTGTTCCGTGCAAATGAGTATCATCGATATTCTCATTTTGCACTTCTATTTCGTTCAATTCGTCAACGTTTAATACTTTACTTTCAAAATGCTCTACTTGGTGCTTTTCAAAATCTTCTCCTGAAGTTGTAATAATTAATAGTCCATTCGATGCATTATTTTCTTCTGAATCTCTTATGCTATCTTCCTTTACCTCACTTGTCGATGAAGCTTCCTTAGATTGAAGCAGTTCTTCGTGTTCCGTTTTGGGAATGTTTTCAGGAGAATCATCATTATCGATTTTGAGTGAACCGATAGACTCTTTTATCCGTTTATTAGAAGTTTCACTCAAACTCGGACGCTCTAAAGAATTACTAATCTTAGATTCATCGTCTACTAGTTCAGACTTGAGATTAGCAAAATCTTCGTTCAAATTCTGAGTTAAATCTGTAAAAGCATGTTCCTCCTCCCTTTTGTTATCACCAGAAAGCTCCAATTGCTCAGAGGTTTCTTTTAAAGAATCCACGGAAAGAAAATCACCACTTGAAATGATTCCAGAATGAAGGGTGCGTTCACTATAGATGAGAATACCATCGTCATCGATATTTGAGGAAGGATGTATATATTCATTAGAATCGACACTGGTTACTTTTTCATGTTGATCGTCTACATCCTTTAAATGAATCGATGATATGCTGGTTTCTACTTCTTGCAAACTAACATTATCCTCGTGAATAGCATTATCCAATTTATTCGGTTGATCCTGGCAAGTTTCATCCAGCTCAGGATTATCTTTCACCAATATTTCTTCTGTATCGCTTAGTGTTTCAGCATTCTTTCCGATTGTTGTAATAATTGGTTCATCACCAACGTACCATTGTGCCTTCAATTGAGATCCACTCTTAAGCTCATTGCTGGTTTCAACAGCTGAAGGCTGATGTTCTTGAATATTAGTATTTGTGTCCTGATTCTGGAACACTTTACTTTTGAGGTCATCGTAACTTTTAAATGCTCTTTTAATAGTTTCAGCGGCAACGTTGAATATTTGCAAAGGATTCTTAGACGTTTGTGCTTCATTCGTATCAGAGAATTGGTGATGTTTTTCATTATTTTCATACTCTTTTGCGCCGAAACCCTGTGGCTGTGATTCAATTTGATCTAAGCTTGTTGTTGTTTGCTCATTAGTAATATATTCTGCATGTAGTTTTTCATGATTCACTACGATTTCAAATTCAGATTCAGACTCTATGGGTAATGTTGCTCTTTGTCTGGAAACACCATTCTTTGCACTGCTCCCGCATTGGATTGAAGGAGTCATGATTAGGTCTTCTGTCTTGCTTATATTCGCTGGTTTTTCAAGAGTATTCACAACTTCAGAAGAATCCTTTCTATCTATTATAATATCTGGAGAATCTTGAATGGTTTCATCAGATTTTGATGTTCCTTCGCAATGGTCAATTCTATTTTGTGTTTCTAAATAATCTCGTCTAGTTGCATCAGCTTGTTGTAGATCATTGATACTTTCGGTATGTATACTTTCAATTGAATTTGATACTTGATTCTCTTTAGATCCTGATTGAGTCTCCCTTTTTTCAAGTTCTTCTGAATCAAAGCATTGTTCTAGAGTTTCTACTTTTGAAATAGAAGCACTGTGAACAATAATATGCTCTCCAGTCTCAGATTTTTTCTGCAAAATGGATCCAGATTCTGGTTTCATTATTTTAGATTCATTGTGGGAAATAATAGCTTCATTAGTGGCTGAGCCTTCGTCATGAATGTGAAGATATTTGCCATGTTTTGGGAAGCTAGTTTGTCCATCATCAATGACAATTGCCATATCGTTAATTTCTTGTATATTCCTATTTATTCCTGGAAAGGTTTCGTTTTCTTTTTCTTGTCCTAGCACGGTCTCAACATCATCCTGTTGAAAAGTCGATAAAACATTCAAAGAATCATATGGAGTTGTATCTTCTGAAAACTCAACCGATTCTGTATTTTTTGATGGATTTGTAGCCGAATCGTGAAGATCAGTTGATTCTGTTGTATCTTTTATCCTATTGACTTCTTCTTTTTTGCATTCATAGCCAGATGAAGCAATCATCATCCTTTCATCCGTTGAATTACGCTTGGGAGATAATTTCTCCTCTGCCTCGGAGTTTGAGTTGCTTAGTTGCGAGAGCTTTAAAGGACTTTCTTCAGGGTTAGTTTTGTGCAATTCTTCTCGCTGTAGGCAATCGACAAAATTGTCGAAATTGTTTGATTTATGGTTGGAAATTGTTTCAATTGCTTCTTCATTATTATGTTTTGATAACACGTCCTCCCGAAGATTGTCTAATTTAGCCTCTTCTGATTCAACATTTTCCTCTTTTGATTTGAAAGCAACATTTGCCTTGATTTCACTCTCATCAAATTGTAAAGTATCCTGATTAAAGTCAGTGGAAGAATCTCCCGAAAGAGGCAGGAATCCTTGCTCAGATTTCGAACTTCCAAATCTTTCAGCTTTGTTTTCGGTGTCATCTTTTTCGACGATTATTTCACAGTTTCCATGGTTACTGTAGTCTGTAGAAACTGTTGTATCAACATGCATCAATTTATTTATGGACTTTTCTTGGAAAGGTTCTTCACTACTTAAACTCCTGGTATATTCAATCTGGGTTGATATAACTTCATTTTCTAACATCCTTTTTTTCTTGCCCTCGATTGATTCTGCATCGTAGACGTTTGGTAATGTTAAATTTTCTATTTGTTCAATGGTGGACGTATCAGTTTGACCAATCGCATTGTCCTTATGCAAACCATTCAACGTATCCACATCAGTTTTAAACAATAATCCAGCTGAATGTTGGTTATCAAAAGTATTTGCTGAGAGATTTTCAGGAATGATCAATGTATTGTCCAATTTAACCATGGTATCCTTTTCACTAGAGAGCTGTGTAGATTCAGCGTCAGTAACGCTTTCTCCGTTTCGTGATTCAGAATGATCTGATCCATTTTTGTCTACAGACACCAAGAAATTGCTGGTGTCTGCTGTAGTAAGAAGTTGAATATCCTTCTTGTTGATAATTTCTTCGCTGATACTAAAAAGTTTATCTTCTGAATCGTTTTGACCCTCGGAAGAATCTGATTCTCTTGAAATTGATAAATTTTCATTCTCATCTGTCTTTAAGTATTCTTGAGAATCAGATGAGCTTATTGCTGATGTCTTTTGTAGGTCATCAGTTGAAGAGTGCTTAATGGATTGTTTGCCATTCTCAGAATTGCCTTCTTCCCGAAGATTTTGGATTTCTTCTAAAGTATGCATTCCTGCTGAAAAATGAAGTTTTGGTAACCCTTCTAGGGAAATAGATGTTACATTATCCTTTTGTTCGGCTATCGTTTCTACAATGTCTGTTTTATCCGTAGATACTTTGGTCGTGTTTACAATTTCATCCTGATCATTTTCAGAACGTTGAAGCTTTTCAAATTTGCTGTTTGTGGGATGATCAAATATTTCTTCTGATGAAATTTCTTCACTCGTATTTGCCTCTATGGAATCCAATTCATGATCTAGCTCTTGTTCTTCCTCATTTGATTCTTCTATAAGCGCAGACAAAGAGCGTACATTTTCCGTGGATGAGTCTTCAAATGGAAATAGTTGGATTGACTTCTCTTCTTGGCTTGTATCCTTAAACACGTCATTCATTCGTTCCAAATCATGTTTCAGTTGTTGATAGGAGTCAGATTCTGAGTAGTTTTTCACGTTCATTTTAGATATTCCATTTCGAATTTGTTCTAGATTTTGTTCAGAATCATTAAATTCCATTCTGTTTTCAGGACTTTCAGTGCTCAAATGTTCATCAAGTGGTAAATTGGTTAAGGAAGCAGCATCATTGAATCGAAGTTGCTGGAGCCTTTCAATTAGCTTTTCTTGTTGCCCGTGTATATTTTCAGATAGTGGAACTGTTATATCGCTCTCAAGTTCTGGCAAGGAATTGCCTGGAGCGTCAGTCGGATGGACATTTTCGCCTTCGGAAGAATGACTTTTTCGTTGAAGATGTTGAAACTCATCCGAGCCTTCTGAAGTCTTGGTTTTTTCCCAAGCAATAGTTGCCTGATTGATACGAGAAGAGTCTTCCGTTGTTTCATTGGAGCCTTTCATTTCATTTGAATATGTTTCATCCAGAGCTTTCAACGTGGAGTCAACTTTCCTTGCATTATTTTGTGCAGAATTCGGTCTTGCATTGTTAGTATCTTCAAGAATATATGATTGCTTCTCAAAGATTTCTTGTCCTTGATGCTTAGTAATTGATGAATTTTCATCATCAACAAGTGAGGATTTTCCTTCGTTCAATGTGTATTCGGAATCATCACCTTTAATATTAGCATCATCATCCTTTTTTAAATCAATTATCTTTTTAGGGATATAATTCTCCGTAATTTTATCACTTTGTGTAGTGATTATTGTAAGGTTTGAGGGATTTTCATAGGTAAGGTTTTTATCAGCAGCATTGCCGTCTCGTTTTTTACTATCTTCCAAATTAAACATTTTTTCTTTTGTAGCATTGATATCAAAATCATCAGCCAATTTTTCTGGCTGCACGCTTGAAGATTGCGATTCAATCGTAAATATTGATGAATCCACCTCATACCCTTGATCGTTAAGATTTTCGACTAAATCGTGATTGTGTGGGGAATTCTCAAATTCATCAGTATCTGAAGGAATCTTTGGTTGTGGCTCAAATGTGTCGGGGATTCTATCTTTGAAAGTAAAGTGTTGAATATCGTTCTCCTTGGAATTGGAAAGCAATTCTTCAAGCTCAGAATTATGTGCATTGCTAACGTTATAGTCAATTTCATCCTCCTTAGCGTAAGATTTAACAATTGACGATGCGTTCTTGATAGAATCAATACTGTTTGATGTCATATCTTTCTTCGTTAAAAGTGAATCGAAAGTATCAGAGATCTCTTCTATTTTGGCTTTATCAATCTCAGTTGGGTTACTTAGAACGCTTATGTTCCTGTTTGCTAGTATATCCAAAATATTTTTATTTATCGTCTTCTTATCATTAGCAAAATTAATATCATCAAACTTATGGCTTCCTTTTATATCAGCTCTTTGATCTACTTCTGTTTTTGTCTCAAAAGTTTTGTCACAAAGAGGGTCGCCTGGAATCTGAACCAGAAGATGTTGAAATGGATCAATATTGCTTGCTTCGTTATGTTCATCTCGATGGGTAAAATTTTCAGGATCTTCTGGTAATTCAGTCTCGTTTGCTGGACGACACTTATTATCAGACAAGCCACTTTCGGCCAAAGATGAGTTTGTACATTGAATTTGATCCACATCTACAGCATCCATTTCTGAAGCATATTTAGAATCTACAGTAGTGTTTTTATTTGGTATTCTTGTATCATCGGAATTACGTTTTATTTTATCAGAATGTGGATGTATTTCAGCAGCTGAATCTCTATTTTGATGCACGTTGTCATCATTATCAGTATCAAGTTTCTTTCGATTTGTTTGATTTTCATCATTACATTCATCAACTCGTTCTTGAGCATCATTATATTGAGTAGATTCCTTAATGTCTAATGATTCAACCTCATTTTCAACAATTCCTTCTCCATCATCTTCAGCTGATTGATCAACGTTTGAATTATTATAGGAATTATGGTCTCCTGCATCTTCATCAAAAATGACTTCACCAGACAACCAGTCACCATCGGGGGTTCCATCCAAGATTAATATATCAATATTTTTACCATCACTAACAACTTTATATGTTCTTGCATTTGCAAGCTCTTCAACTTCATCTATATTCGGGTCACTTTCGTCATCAAGGTTTGAATCAAATGGCGAGTTAATTATTTCAAACTTTGTTTCGTCAATACCATCTGCAATCTCATGGTTGGAAGGATTGGAAGGATGATTTGAGTTTTGATCGAAGTCTGTATTATTTTCAAATAGCATTAAATAGTTGGATTTTTTTTCAAAAATAGCTTCATTCTCTTTCACACTATTTGTTATGATTTGATCTGAAACTGAGTCACCAACAATATATTCAGAAAGTATGTTTACAGCATCTGGTGTAATTTCGTCACCAATTATTTTTTCTTCGAAGTCCTGATTTAACAATCTGTCAAAACTTTGGGCTTCTTCCTGTTCAACATGTTCAGAAGAATAAACATTAGGTTGAGAGATATCAACGTCATTAGATTCGTAACAAACATTCATATTTTGATTAGTTAGACTAGCATCAGCGGTCTCCAAGTTGCCCCTATTAATTTCATCTTCATTGCTGCTTGCAGGATCTAACTCATCCAGCTCTTCATGTTTTTCTACAATAGGGCTAGCGATAGTAGCACTCAACTGTTCAAAAATAGGTAATGCAGGATCTTCGTACGGAGTCGATTCATCTTTAAATTCATCTTCATATAACTCCAGTTCAGCTGTGAATCTATCTTGCAAGGATGAAAGTTCTGGTGTAGTTGATAGTATGTCAATAGCTTCAAGCTTGTTGTCGTTTTTAACAGATTTATGACTTGATTGCCGAATAGCTGTGAGATCTTCATTTGAAGTCGAAGCCAAAATAGATTCATTATTTATTTTGGATGGTCTTTTAGCATTTCTTACTATTGAATTTGAATCTTCGGCTGTTTGATCTGTTTGGTAGTGTTTGTCTGTTTCAACGACATCACCAGAATTAAATGGTACACTGTTTTGAATTGTTATCGTTTCACTGATTAATTTGTCAGGAGATCCATGCTGACGTGATTTTTCAAAAATTTGTGAATCATTCGGCATATTTTGAGACGAAACATGTTTAACAGGGATTATAGATTCGATAAAATCCTTCTTTACGATAGATGTTTCCATTTCACCTTCACCATTCTTATTCATATCTATTTTTATAACTTCAGACTTAAATTCAATTGCACTAGTTTCACTATTTTTGTCACTTACTTCATTACAAATCTTTGTATTGATGTGTTGTACAAAATCGTTCAATTTTTTCTTAATATGAGTACTTGTAAGTTGATTTACATTGGTACTTTCTGTCGTTGCTTCTTGAATTGCTTCAGAAGACGTTTCGCAGCTCATTGAAGCAGAATCGTGTCTATTTGCATCAGACAGCAAAATATTTTCTATTTCCGCGTTTTCATGATCACTAATATTTTGGTTCTTTTTAACTTTGAGATTATTTTCAAATGAATTTTGCGTACACTTTTCTGATTTTTCATTTGAAATTTCTTCTGCATTCGTGCCGACCATGCTTTCTCCTTTAAAATCAGGTACACCTTTAAAACTTTGGATTATATCCATTGATCCATCACAGTTTTCGGTCTCATCACCTTCTTTTGATATATTATACACTTCATCTAATTCCACACTTGATTCATTTAGATTTGCATCACTATTCTCATCATCCTTATTATCAAAATGTTTCAAATCAGGTACAATTTTCATATCACTCAAGTGTTCACTAACTACGTCTACGTTATTAAGAGCGTCTACCGAATATTCGCCAATTTCAATTGAATCAATGTCACCTTCTACAGGCTTCCATTCTACGGTATCAAAAGCGTTTTGTGGCAATTCAATATCCTTACCTGTATGATCGATACTTCTAGCCTCACCAATAGTACTTTGAAGAGCCTTGATCGAGGGAATCGTATTTCCAGCATCATTTTCTTTGGTATCTCCATCTCCACTTATTATTCCTGAGTGCTCTGCTGTATAATCAACTTGTTTTTCAGCTGACATCGGTTTGGCATGCGAAGAATCATTAGCCACTTTGTCATCATCTATTGAGTTTGTTCCTGTAATTGCGGAGCTACCTTCAGTATTTGCTGCTTGTTCAGCATCTTGATTATCCTGTTGAATGTATTCTTGAAACGAATCATTGAGATTTTCCATACCGCAGAAGAGATGATTCTGTTCTTCTTTGACTTTCTTCTCTTCATCCACATTAATTACATTACAATGGCTTTTTATTTCTTTTTCCGGCTTTCCATCGGCGGAATTCTCAGTTTGGCCGATTTCACTTATATCCTCTCTATTGTTTTCTGGTACATTGACCGAAAGTTCTTTGCCTATCACAAATTCAGCAGGGATAATGGCTTTTGATTTGAAATCACGCAAGGATTCAACTAGACTACTTTGATCATCAGACATTTTGCTGGTTTTTTCTTCGGGTGTATCATAGTTTTGATCCATTCCAACACTTCTTTTGGTTCTAGTTGAACTAGTTTCTTTAATAGGAGTAGGATCTGGTATTTCAATCAAATTTTGGATTGAAGAAGACATCACATTGTCAGCAGTAACATCTCCAGTATGCTGCGAAGCAGAAGAAGTAGGTGGTTTCTGGACAGTGTCTTCTATTGAAGTTCCAAAAGCAATATCTTCGTTTACTTTGCTTGCTTTTGTTTCGTTTATCATATCTTTTGTAAACTTATCCATGTTGATGCTATCCTTCTTTGTCAACGAAACAATATTTTCGGTGTTATCCGTTGTATCAGTCATCTCGGACTCATTTGATTCAATTATGGAATGTTCTTGCTGCTGCTCTAGTTTCGTCGATCCTTTTGAGTTTGAGGTATCACCTTTCATGTTGGCCTGTCTTTCAGTGTTATCTTTGTGATTAATTTCAACAGCCACTTTAGAATAAACTATACCAACAGTACCTTCACCTGTTATATATTCCACAATTCGAGGAGTATCCAGCTGGTTATGATCGTTATTAGAGATTTGATCCTGATTCGGAATGTTGAATGTATCTTTCAACTGATGTCCGTACTGGCTTGCTTTGATCACATTTGTATCAACTTCCATATCCTTTTGAAGGGTGTCGATATCATCAATTGAGCTTTCTTGTTTTCTTGGTGCAGTAAGATATGATACGAGGTCCACGATTTCATCAGAGGATTTGGTGATAGTAGAGTCAATTTTTTCAACAATTGTATTGCTCTCTTCATTAGATTGATGTGCTTCACTGTAATCTTCTCGATATTCATCTGGTTTTGATACAATTGATTTGCCAGCTGCTTCATTTTCATCCGTAGGCTTTGTTCCATTTCGAGTTTCTTTAGAAAACGCTTCAGGATGAATATCAAAGTTGGGGTTTCCTATAGTGTCGGTTTGGTTTAAGTTTTCTGAATTTATCCTTTGAGTATGAACTTGCTTGTTCAAATCATCTGTTACATTTTCTAGGCTAGAGTCTACTAATGGACTGCCTTGCAAAGCAGTTGCCAGTGTTAAAACTGATGCTGCAAGCTGCGCGTGGTTCACAGAATGACTCTCTGACTTGGTAGCATCTTCTGATTTACTTGAATCAGAAACACCAATTTGATCATCAGTTTGGCTGGTATTACCAATAGTCGGCTTCTTGATCTCATCAGCAGGGTAAGTTTCGAGGGAAGAACTTACCTTCATATCACTACCAGCAGCTATGATGCTCCCAAAAGTAGAAGCGTCTTTTTGTATTGTTACACCGCTTGTTTCCGGGTAACCTGCATTTTTTCGCTCTTCGAAAATAAACTTTTTTTGATCTTTTAACATTTGCATCAAACTTTGCTGCTCTTCTGATCCAACGTCACTTTGGGTTACATCTTCCTTTTCTCCTGATAAAGAAGTTTGAACTTTTTTCAAAGGTTCGGTGTCATCAGAGTTGGTTTTAACAGCTTTCATCTCAGCAGATTTGACCCCAGCCGTTTTGGCTTCAGCAGAATTGTGATCGGTAGATTTGTTTTCACCAGAGTTGGTTTCAATAGGTGTTTTTTCAGGAGATTTAATCTCCTCAGGTTTGGCTTCGCCAGGTTTCGATTTCGCAGATTTGGCTTCCACAGTTTTGGTATCAGCAGATTTAGGCTCAGAAGGTTCAGTGTGTTTGTCGTCTATGCTTTTATTTAAAGTGGTTACTTTTAATGCTTCTGTTATCCCAAAACTTTGTTGAGTTACGATTGAGTTAGATAGGATTTCATCCTGGACGTTGAAACTTTTTGGATTATCTTCACTATCTATTCTACTTTCACTGGTTGGTAGTGTCTCCTCATCAGTGCGATTTTCAAAACTTTGCGATACAGGTTTATCTTCATTGATCTTTTCAATTATCTCAGCGTTCACTAAATCAGCTGCAGTTTGCTGTTGAGTGTCAACCTCGGTTGCATCACTAATTGCAGTGAAATTAACTATTTCATTTTCACCGTCCAAAATCTGTTTTGATGAATTATCTGAATCAATACTTTCTTCCTTGGTTTTATTATAAACTTCTGATACTCCAACGTTTATGCCATTCTCGATACTCTCTTGGTTATTAGTAACATCAAGCCTTTTCAGATGACCTAAGTTTTCATTTGTTTGCACATCAACTTCTCCAAGTGTTTCTTCTTCTTCTTGAGCCACTTCTTTTTCTAGACTTTCATTTTTGTTACGAACCTCTTTCATAACCTTAACAAGACTCTCGTGCTCAACAGCTATATCCGCTTTTTCAAGTTTCTCATTTGTTTCTAAACTTTTATTTTCAGTTCGAGCGTTTTCCATAATTTTGGCAAGACTCTCTTGTTCTACGGAAATATTCTTTTCTATTGGAATACCATTAGCTTCTAAAACTTTATTCCTACTTCGAGTCTCTTCTAAAGTCTTGATAAGACTCTTCTGTTCAACGGAAATACCCTCTTTTTCATTTGCTTCTAAAACTTCATTCCCAATTCGAGCCTCTTCTATAGTCTTGACAAGACTCTCGTGGTCAACGGGCATTGCATGTTTTACTGGAATAACATTAGCTTCTAAAACTTTATTCCTACTTTCAGCCTCTTCTAAAGTCTTGACAAGGCTCTCCTGTTCAACAGACATATCATTTGCTTCTAAAACTTCATTCACAGTTCGCGCTTCTTCCACAATTTTAGCTAGACTTTCTTGTTTAGCAGACATCACTACAACAGGAGCTTCATCACCATCTCTATCAGAAATTTCATCAATACTGTGAGATCGTTGCTCGACTTCATTTGCATCATGTTCTGTTTCCTGATCCTTGGTTTCTATAATACTTTCCACGAGACTCATGTCTTGCATGGTTTCATTTTCACCACAACGTTCACCGAATGCAATAGAGGGATGTTGATCTTCACTATTTTGTCGGAGTGGTGCTTTAGATTGAGGTGCATTAGACCAATCGCCATCAGAATTATATTCCGTCAAATTATTAACATGTTCAGGTTTGACTAGTATATCAGATCTACGAGTATCCAATCCAGCACTGATGGTCAATAACGCCGCTTTAGCTTCCTTGTCTTTTAATCGACGAGTAAACAAAGCTTTGAGTGTCCTTTGGATAATAAGCGCAGCTACCTGTTCGGACATATGACCTTGTCCACGCGATTTCAGCCTTTCCAGGAATCCTTTAAAAGCTTTTTGAATTTTAAACGCTGCTCTTTCACGTCTACGCATTTCGCACTCAATTTCAATTTTAATTGCTTCTTCGTCATCCTCTTCTTTTATAGAGATCAATGTGTCGGATGGCTTGCGCGAACTAAGTGTCCTGGCTTTCAATTTACGTTGTGCCGATAGTGTAGGCTGATTATTCGTTTCAAGGTCATTTGTATCGATTTTATAAGTGAGGCTGTTATTCAAAGCGCCGTCTCTATAGTGCGACTTCAGAATAAGCTTTTCATATTTTTCTCGTGATTGAAAGTAGGCCTCCTCGCTTCGAAAAATCTCATATCCTTTATTCAAACTACCATCTCGTTCAGCAATCAGTTTTTCAAAATGTTGAACGGCAAACTCGTAAATATTTTCGGGTTTTTCCTTAAGAATGCTTTTCGTTAACGCTTTCATCAGATCGATTAGACCATCAGGTACATGAGGTGTTAACACTGGCATGGTTTCTTTTTTGATTTTTTAAGTAATTTTCACTATAGATACAAATATTACTTTTGTAGAATTTCACGAAAAGTTTGTCGCAGCGACACAATTAAACACCGTGAATATGATTTGGAACTGAGCAGGAAAATCGTTTATGGCAACTGAAACACCATTGAATTGTTGCTATGGAAGCTGATGGTCATAACAATAGATTTCAGCTGATGGCATTCAAAATAACCTGGAAACCGAGCTTAGGGAAGAGAAAGATCGATAGAGGTGAAAAACATCGTGAAAGTATTCACCAAGGACAAATATTAAAGAACTTCTTGGTGACCCTATATTATCATATGTGACTACAGCTACAGTGGTGTTTAAGAAAATGAGCAGTGAATCAACCTTGAAAAAGTAACGCATATTCTTCATTTAGAAGAATTTCGATCAACGCTGGGATAAGTTTTTTTGCAGCATCAGCCACTGCACCAGTAAATTTAAAATGATGTAAAGAATACCTCATTTCGATTCTGCTGAACCAGTAATTATTTGCTTCCAATCTTCGTGCAAACTTAGAGCCTCATCTTGAATAATTGAAATAGGGACATCGTTTTAATGATGATAACACTGTCCTACAACGAATTTCCTTTTTGAAGGTCAAGTAGTGTTTCTACTAGCTTTTTGTATGCTTATTACGTAACTAATAGTCAAAAGTTTCCATCACATCAGAATTTTGTGGATTTTTTTTTTAATTTTGCATAATTTTTCTATAGGAATTTAGCTTGAGGGCGATGGAAAGGGAATTTACCTGCCAATCGTCATAAAAGTAAAATTATCTAGGGTCCTCATTCTTAAAAGGATAGTTATTAAGTCAATATTTAAACATTGATCTTATGTGGTATATATGGACTCATCTATGGATGTAATAAATCAGTCGTACTGTAAAATTATATTATATATTATATATAAATAGAAAGTTTTTAACCATGACTTCGCTTAAATGTGCTAACTCCCGTCAACGTTTTTGTTACATTTGTGGTGAGTATTTGGTGTTAAAACAACAAAACACCATTACAAGCTTTGTGAAAAACATATACGAACGTTACTTCGGTATTGCTATTCGTAACTTAGACAAAACTTGGAAACCGAATAAAGTTTGTAGGAGCTGCGTATCAGAACTTCGCAAGTGGTCACTGGGCAAGGAGAATTGTTTTACCATAGCTAAACCCATGGAATGGAAGAAACCTCAAAACCACTACCAAGATTGTTACTTCTGTTGCTGCAATGTGAAAGGGTACAACGCAAAAACAAAAAAAGGATCATTTTCTCGCAAATTCAATCAGTGACTTATCCAGTACTAAGAGAACCGAATGAAGATCAGCCGTTGCTTCCATCTTCTTCCAATACTAATGAATCATCTGAAAGTTGTAGCCCAGAAGAAAAGGAACATCTAGATCCAAGTTTTGAGACCTCTTCTCAACCGCAACCATCTAACCAAACAGAATTGAACGATTTGACCAGAAATTTAGGACTACCTAAAGATGCCGCGGAACCTTTTGGTTCGAGACTACAGGAGAAAAATTTACTTTTTCCTGGAACTTCATTCTGCTGGTATCGTAATAGAGAGAACGACTTTTCTCAATATTTTGCTCAGCACGACGATCTTGTCTATTGCAAAGACATTCCCGGATTAGTGAGCATGTACGACATAGAATACGATGTGAAAAACTGGAGACTCTTCATCGATTCGTCAAAAAGAAGTTCAAAGGCAGTTCTACTTCATAATGGAAACAAATACTCTTCTTTGCCTGTTGCCTACTCTGTACATTTGAAGGAGTGTTACGAAAATTTGGTTACAATTTTGACTAAAGTTGATTACGAGCAGCATGGATGGATTGTGTGTGGAGATTTAAAAATTACTTTCAACGTTATTAGGACAGCAAAGTGGTTATACAAAATATCCATGTTTTTTATGCGAATGGGAAAGCAGAAATAGAGCAGAACATTATACTCGGAAAGAATGGCCGGCAAGAATTAATTTAGACCCAGGAAATAAAAATATAGTTCGACAGAATTTAGTCCCACCAGAAAAAAATCTTACTACCACCTTTACTTATAAAGCTTATGAAGCAATTTGTGAAGGCTTAAGATAAACAAGGGGATGGGTTCAAGTATTTACTTCCAGTATTTCCATCTTTGTATGAAGCTAAACTGAAGGAAGGTATTTTTGTTGGACCTGATATACGAAAACTGATGAAAGATGCAAATTTCGATGGAAAACTGACTCCTATAGAATTGGCAGCGTGGGTATCGTTAAAAGAAGTTATTAAAAACTTCTTAGGAAATCACAAAAGCCCCGATTATGAAAATATTATCAAAAACATGCTTCAAAATTTCCAAAGATTAGGTTGCCTCATGAGTCTCAAAGTCCATTTTCTTCATTCACATTTGGGCTACTTTCCTAAAGACTTAGGAGCAGTTAGTGAAGAACAAGGCGAAAGATTTCACCAAGATATTAAGGAAATAGAGCGAAGGTACCAAGGAAAGTGTAATATTAGCATGATGGCCAATTACTGCTGGATGATGAAGCGTGATGATCCAAACCGGGCTCACAAGAGAAAATCGCTCAACAGAAGCTTTTCAAAAAAAGAAAGGTTCCACAAACCTCTGTAATATTTTTTAATGTTCATAATAACACTACATATTCGTTTAATAAAAATAATTCTCATTATTCAGCTGCTTGTTTACTTGTGATTGTTTTTTTTCTTGAATAGGGTAGGGCGGGGCTATTTGAGCAATTTTTCACTTAAGCGGATATAGCTCCTCAATGATAAGTCACAATGAGTTGTTATATAGCCTGATGGATTAGTATTCTATCCCTCAGCAAAAGTCCTCATAGTAATTTTTTATAACAAGACGAATTTAAGAGCTACAGCTGTTTAAATGCAGAAAGTCAAGTATGCTCAATGTACCCCATAGGTGAGGTAAGTTGAGCATTTAGAATGTCTAACCAAACCATGGGTTCAATGTTGACTAGAGATGAAGTAAAATATGTGTTTGACAATCAGCTCTTTATTTATAGTCTTTTAGTGACACAACAACAAAACTTAAAGTAAAATTTAACCGAAAAAAGAAGTAAAAAACATTAACGTATCTTAAGACTAACTTCAAAACTTGATTCAGTCTTTTTGTTTAAAATCAGACTTAAATATCTTAATAGAAAATATCAATAAGGTCTTTGCAACTTGATCGTCGTTGTCACTGTTGCAATTGACACAAACAAAAGTAAGACCAGCGCCTGGTACACATTTGGTATGTGCCCATTCCCTGCAAGCTTGACACTGGATTCAACTTTCTCCTGGTAAACTTTCAGCATAGCCTTCGCAACAAATCAGACAGGAATAATCATCATCATCACTTTTCTCATTTGACTGGAGTATTTTTTACAGACACTCTTCTTTCTTTTCTTATCCATGTTCTTCTTTGGCTTCTTAACTTTTTTGTGGTTTTATTTTGCTGCTCTTCTAAAGCGTTCTTTTCGGGAGTGTCTGTTAATATTGCAGCTTCCCTCTTTCTTCTGTTAGTTTTAGCTGCTTTTCTAGGGCTAGCCTTTGGGTATGGTCGTACAATTTTCAAGCAAAATACTTGTATTTGATTGATCGTCTCGTTTTCTTTGTTCTTTGCTCAACTAACCCCAGCCCGGAATTTCAAAACAAATGTGAGGTTATAAAAAAATTGTAAGAATTATACCCAGAACCTCTCTACATATCAAAACTACAATAATTTTCTGGAAGTTTAACACTTACCTGATTGAAAACAGATAACATTTGACTAATACAAACGAAAACTTTCGATAAACGAGTTTTTTACTTTTTGGTCACAAAATAAGCAAAACGCACGGACGCTTTACTCGTTCGTCGAACCGCCACTAGCGATCGCGCGGTAATTATCCCTCCCGCGACTACTTCTTTCCCCTATACGAGGCATATGCGTACGTTGAATAGTTTACGAGATATTTCGATTGCCCAACTTGCCCCTATGCTCAACTAGCCCCGCCCTACCCTACCACAATTTTCACATGATTTTTGTAAATGTGTTTTGTGCAAAATACTGATGTGATAGAAAGAAACCGACTTCAGATTCGTCATTAGGAGGTCCCAAAACTTAATAAATGAGCACTCACATCAAAAAAGGAAGAAAAAAATTCAAAATTGTAGGACTGTGATCCGCGATTACATAGATCTTTCAATTTCACCCATTACTTTGCCGTGTCTTTTGGAGACAATCTTTGAAGATATCGTTGCAACTTTAGGAGCCGTTATGAGTTCATAAGATTTTTTTTTAATTTGAATAAAGAAATTTTGTAACACTGCCTCCAGTTTTTGTGATTAAACTTGAACTCACCTCAGAATATCTTTTTAGACACCATCTACTCGCACACTAGCTTCCCTCGATCAGCCAATTCTGTTGCGTTAACGGCCAATTGATCCGGTGGATCCACGGCTTCCAGAACGTTTGATTATTTTCGTCTTTGTCTCAAACGTATAAAGTTTAGTTGTCCTTAATTTCTTTTTGTTCGCATAAATACTGCCACCTGTATTTATTATGGAATTTCCTTCAATAGGCGAAGAAATATGGAGAATGATATCAGTAATCGGGACATCCTTCTGATTGGGGCGCATACTGATCTGAACCTACTTCGATTTACTCGTATACTCATATCTTAATAATGGGGTTAATTCTTTATTCGGGACATGGAACACGATCTAAACCAGTTTTGAAGTAGGAAGTCTTTGAAATATTTACAAACTGGGAGATACAAATTTGTCTCTATGATAATTATAGTAGTTCTTCGAAGGTGGCTTCGCTGCGTTTGGAAAATTCACGGAAAAATCAAATATAACATGGTTAACATGTAGTTTTTTTTTGATAAAATCTACAAATATTTAAAATAATGTCAACGATTACGAACTATCGATATCTATTCGTACTCATCATCATCCGAATTACAATTCAGGCACATGAATGATCTAATATCACCTTTGATGCATTTCTAACTAGGCTAGTGTATAGGTTGACGGCGAAGAAAATTTCGGTAAACATTTGAGAGTGCCTTAATACGTATACGAGAGGCACGTGCGGCACGTGCTGCTATAGCCACAATGTGAGGTTCAAATTTAAGTTTCAGGTCGAAAATCACTCCCATATCTTTTATTTGAAAAACAGCCGTAAG
This sequence comes from Oxycera nigricornis, assembly GCA_963942545.1. NCBI lineage: Eukaryota > Metazoa > Arthropoda > Insecta > Diptera > Stratiomyidae > Oxycera > Oxycera nigricornis. The sequence continues at coordinate 85,573,295 of OZ012662.1, forward strand.
TGGAATATCGTGTAACGTATAGATATGATCAATTGGACTGGGCTTTAAGGAGAAAGATATTTTGTGACATTTCTGGACATTAAGAGAGAGAAAATTAGTTTGACTCCAAGAATCAATCGCGTTCAAATCCCCTTGGAGAGCAATATAATCCTCTTCCGAGCGAATAACTCGGTAAATTTTTAAGTTATCACCATATAGAAGACACTGAGATTCTATGACTAAGGAAAAGTCATTGATGTATAGTAAAAATAGCAGAGGGCCTTGAATAGACCCTTGAGAAACGCCAGAGGTAGGGCGGAAAAGAGAGGAATATGCTCCATTTTCATTGCTCATTATAAGTAGTTATTATTATTATTTAGAGTAGTATTATTTTCATAAATATTTTTGTGTTTAATATTTCTAATATTTATGTACTTCTTACTGAGAAGTTGACCATATGGACGTCAAGGGTCGCACCTTATGGCTTGTTTCAATTGGAGGCTTCCTTAATATTTTTTTGAATCATTTAATATTTTGGATGCGGCACAGGTTATTTCAAAAATCACATACTGTTAGAAATTTCGGTGTAATTCTTTATATCCCGAACTTTTTGAAAACCATTTTTACCGAAATTAATATGAATGTGACAATTTCAGAGTTTATGAAACATATTGGTTTTAAATTAGTGTAAAACTGATCCGAAAGATCATTGAAAAATATATGAAATCTACACCGTCAATCAACCAATTTGATTCCAGATAAAAAAACAACAACAAATTATTCGTTTTGGAAGGAAGTTTAGGAAGCCCGTCTGGTCCGGGCCCTACGCTGGAATCTAAAGAATTAATTAATATTTGGATTTCAGTTGGGTCAGTGGAGATAAAATCAAGAATAGGTGAAGAACAAAAAGGAGTATTAAGAAAAGTTGGGAAAATGGAAGCAGGATATATTGACGAAAAAAATTCAGCAAATAACTCGCAGGTTTTTTCAGGAGTCGAACCTTGTTTACTGTCCCAGAAAACAGTATTAGGAGTATTGAACGAAGACTTAAGGGAATTGACACAAGACCAAAACGGTTTTGTTTGGTTAGATTGCAGCGAATTTTCGATAGTAGCGAAGTAGTTGCGCATAGCTCTTTTAATTTCCAGTTTGGCTGATTTTTTGAAAAGGCAGTATAGTTTTCCGGAGTCTGTTAATTGTAGCCCCAAAGGCACATTTTTGGTTTGAAATAATATGAAAAAATATTTCGTAAAAAGTTAGTCAATTGAGTTACATAGCATTATTAAGTATGAAATATGCTTCTGGGAAAACAAAAACATAATCATAACGAAAAGTTAAAAATGTTCGTTACCTGCATAATAAAGATGTCCGGTTCACAGCTCAATCGCACAACTGACCAATCTCGAACCATGTGGCGTGATCCACGTCGCGTTTTAAAGCAGATGCTGCAAGTTTAGTATGTATAATTTGAGAAAAATTCACTTGTAAATACTTTCCTCTGTTACATGTACATGTCTACACAGCAACTAAAACGGAATTTTATTTTGAAATCGTGACGATGATTTTTTTCCAACGTTGAAATGTGGAAATTTTCAAAAAAAGATCAGCTTCTGCCGGATTTCTACCGACTAAAACCACTCCCATCCTCTCCATCAATTTACATGAATTTTCCATATTTAGATTTCAGTACTTAGTACTTCCTAGACAATAAGGATCTCTATAAGGAATAGTAAGCACCTGATTCGTGGGGTTTAGAATCCTTTCAGATCGAATTTATAACTTATAATACAAATTGATAGTTGTATTTTAAATTGAATTCATTTTAAGCTCCGATTTTTGTGAAATTGATTCGAATGTTGTTCTTGCAGAAGGTATTTTAAAACCGCCATTATAACTTTGGTATAATCTTTTTAACTTCCCAGTATATGGGAAGTTCTTGTAATCGCCTCGAAAATCGAAATCGAAATTTTTAACTTTTCTTTGCGTGTTGAGGTCTATAGAGTATATATAAAGTGTTTTTAGAAAGGGAGATGTATGTGTGTGTGTGTGTACGTACGTACGTACGTACGTACGTACGTACGTTCGTGGACACTTTTTTCTACGAGCATAACTCACGTAAACAAAGTCCGATCGACTTAGTTAAGGTGTCAATCGAAGCGTTTTTGCAATTTTAAGAGCTGATTAGTTTTTGGGACACTTCGGTCGGGGGGGTTTGTTGTTTTGCCTCGTTGAAGGTCATTTCTGTCATGCCTTCTATCTCACGAACTAAACATACGATTTGCATGGTTAAGGTGCCAATCGACGCGTATTAACATTTTCTCAAATGTATCAAATTTGTACTAAAATTGTTGGAGCCGTTTTTTTAATTTAAGAGAAAAAAGTGCAAAAAAAAAAGTTTTTTTTCATAAACAATAAATTTATAACCTGATTTGCGAAATATAGTAATCAGTGTTTATAAAGTTTATATACCGCAAACAATGTTTGTGAAAATACCATCAAAACATTTTGTCATGATTACGTAAAAAAATCAATTAAAAATAAAAAATCATTAAAAGTTAACATGGTCATTTTTATCATTCACTATATCTCACAAACCAGCAATAAAATTTGCATCATTAAGGTGTTAATAGACGTGTATTAACATTTTTGCAATGTTTTCAATATTATAAAAATTCGTTTCAGCATTTTTTTATTTAATAGAAGAAAATACGAAAAATTAGGGTTTTTTCATAAAAAATATTTTTTTTACCTGATTTGCACAACATAGTAATAAATGTTTATAAAATTTAGACATTCTCATCAGTTTTTGAAGAGAAACTGACAAAACTCTTTTGCATGAATATAAAACACTAAATTAAAAATTAAAAACCATTCAAAGTTAACATGTAAAGAGGGTTCATACGAATGATATTACTTTATATCTTTTATTCAAAAGAGATTGTTGTAAATTTAATCAAAGTTTAAAAATATTTGCAGTGTTGCTACAGTGTTTTAATTAAAAAAAACTGGTTAAATTTTGAAAACCAACAAAATTTCAATCAAATTTGCATTAGTGGTAATCAGCTCTTTGAATGGTAAAATGTTTTTTAATCAATACTTTGCAAGATCATATGCTTTAAAAAGCTTTCATCAAATAAAAAATTGTAGTTTTTAGAAGATTTGATCTTTAGTAATCGTAAGATTTCAATTACTTCCTCCATCATCATTTGTAATACATTTTACATTTTTACATTTTCAATTGCATGAATCTATTTTTGACTGCATATTCAAAAATTTTCAAGACCAATAGGAAATATGAAGTAATTATTAATTTGATTGATGTAAAATCGTGGAAATTTCTAAATTCAGTGATTATGCTGAAGTCAGGGCAATTTTGAACGGAACTATTCAAAATGGTCATCACGCGACAAAATCCCTTCAGTGAGCGTTATAACAAAAACTGCATTCATTTTTGCTAGTGCTCGTTTGTCCTTCAAGCATCGATATGAAACTAACAAATAACGTAGAAAAGGCTCCCACCGATTGATCCGCGTGAATATTCAATCAAATCAATCTGTCCTCATCGACCAAAAACCTTAATTAATCAATGGACCCTCCCGTAGTTGATATGATTAATATTAACTCATTCCTGTCACTGCTTTGAATACCTCTCATTGTTATTACTTAAAGTAGTATTATTTTCAAAATTATTATTGTGTTTAATGTTTTTGATGTTTATGTAGATATTACTGGGAAGTTGACAGTGTGGACCTGAAGGGTCGCACCTCGCGGCTTGTTTAAATTCCCGCCTTATTTTCAAATCATTGTCAATGCGTACACTCTGTTCTAAAAGCAATTGTCACACTTGTCAGTTGCGTTCCAGCTGGAAAGTGATTGGAAGCAGATTTCTCTGTAGCGAATAGCGAGTGAAAAGGGAATTCGCGTAATTTTCCATATTTTCTCGTTCTCTGTTCAGTTCGATTTGTGCAGTGTTCGCGGTGAGTGTGTGCTTGTTTTCGTTGCGAGCGGTTCGACTTGAGATTGATCAGTCCCGTTGTCCGTCCTCAAGGAGCTGTCAAACGTCGCCGTGCGGACAGGTTCCAGGAGTGTTCGCCGTGCGCACATTCTGCTCGGGCCGGGGTGCAGTGTCGCCGCTCGTCTCAGGACTCGTTCGCTCGTATCGATTAATCGCGCTTCGTACAGCGGAGGAGGTCCGTGGTTGATAACTCGCGCGGTACAGTGCAATCGTCGTCGGCGGTTCCGCGAGGGATCAGGGAAGCAGCCAGTGAGTGGTCAAAGTGTGTTGTTCTGCAGTGCGTGAGGATTCCTTCCGTTCGATAATTTCGATTGTGTGGCAGATCCGCCCTGGTCGGTGTGACGCAGTTGGTGAAAGTGCTCGTACCCTTGCTCGAAAACCGTAAGGAAAGCCCTTTCCGCTAAATCGTTCCCTATTTGCCATGCGGGATCTCGGCTCGAAGATGGCCGAGCTAAAATTCGAGGCTCCCCTGGCCCAGTTCGAGGACTCCGACGAATGGGGCGGCGGTGAGTTCATTACGCAAACCGGCGGCGGCACGAACGCGTCCGCGCTCAAGGCGGCCCTCAGTGACACACTAAATCTGAACTTTAAAGAGACGGACAACAATATCCTGATCCTGGAGGAAGCTGTCCGGGACATCCATGTCAGCAAGAACGGGAGCCCCAACTGCAATTCCATCGTGAACGGCCTGCGGGACGAGATCGACGGCGACATGTCCTCGGCCGCCAAGCACATGGGTGGGGTCCTGTCGGCGGTCGCAACGGGGGCGCTCCACAACAAGGAAGCAAACGTCGACAACTTCGCGGAAATGTTCAACGGCAGCCTGGAGGACTTGGTGAACACGTTCGACGACAAGATCACGAAATGCTTCGGCAACTACGAGGAGAACGTGGAGGAGCTGGCGCCCGTGCAGGTGCGGAACCAGGAGGAGATCATGAACGAGTGCCAGTGAGTAGAATTACTGTTAATGTCCTTAGAACAAACAATAGGTGGTTGCTCGTAGTACGCCATTTCCAAGTGGCTGGGATTTATTTGAAAACAAAACGATGCGGTACATGCGCGGTTCCGCGGATCGATATTTCCGAGGCGATGTGGTTTGATGTCTTGGCTTATGCACGTTTGCTTCCCTTAGCGTTTCGCACACTGTCCTTGTACTACTCCCGGACGTGTGGATTACGCGATTCTGTCAACGACCGGCGTGAGTGGACTTTTGCGACATCCATTGAACATTGGGGTGGAGGAAGAAGGACATGTCTGTTATTGTTTTTACCATGTTTTCTATGCCCCGTCCATAGTCCACCAGCCTCCCTGCCTCTGATTGAGATGCTTAATCTGCCGAGAGGCAATAGCGACTCAGTATCTTTTGAAGATTTCCACCTTCCAACGACGAAAAAAAACGATTTTAAACATTTTCAATTGTTTATCCAATTTCCAATGCTTCTAGTCCCCTGCATCATTTGCAATAATTCAGACTTAAAGTTTGAACTCATTGAAAAAAGTTTACAACCCAAAAGTAACATAGATGTTCAGCCAATGCTCAAGGACGAAAAAAAATAACGTTGATTGATGAACTGATAAATTTGTTAGGCCTTCCGAAGGCAAGACGGTTAGTGGTTACCCTTAGGCCAGCTCAGTTCAGTGGGAATAAAAACGTGTTTAATTTTTCCTAATCTTTGGCGAACCTCATTTATTTGAGATTTATAAACAGCTGATTACACGAAATTTCAGTACTACCGAAAAAAAACTTCAAGTAAATTATCAGTATTACTCAAAACCATACCTACAATAATGCAATCTCTTCGAGAGCAAATCAATTTTGCATTCGCAACACAAGGATATCCCAAGCGCAACAAATGCCATTATTACTCAACCCTGACTTTATCTCCGAAAAAATTGTCAAAGAATTAAAAACTGCCAGCACTATTTAATAATTTCCCGAAGTAGTCATATTTTCCGCTGAACAACCAACCGCACCTGACGATAAAGTCTGGCTACACCGTTCTATGACCGACCACGTGCAGCACCGCATAATGTGTGCGGTTATGGTCTCCATTTACTTACTAATTTGAGATTTCTTGTATCTTTTGAACAGGGAAAAAAGAGGAAACTTAAAATGTTTTTTTTATATCAAAGGCAATTTATGAACAATGCGTTGTTTAAATTTAGTATGAGGGAGACTGTTATAGTTCCGAATTTAGTAGAAAAAGGTTAACAATTTTTACTAGTAGTGAAAATCATTTAAAGGGCGGATCTACCCCGAAGACCCTCAAATACTGCTATCGGTACACTCTTGTAATAAAACAGGATCGCCATGTAATAAAACAGGATCGCCATGTAATAAATCAGGATCGCCATGTAATACGTCAGGATCGCCGAGTGAAGATACGCGTTGTCTAAGTGAGGACTCACGTTGTCTTCTGAGTCGATACTCCTCTAAGGTGATGGTCTTCACTCTTCTAAAGATATGATCTTGTCAACAGAGAGAAGTAAAAAGAAAAAGATTCGTTTCACCTACAGGCATCCCTTGGGTTGCCACATATTTGGCGCAGTCCGAGTGGACAGGCAGCCGATATTTCAAAAAAAAAGAATTGCTAATGTATCAGACAATTTACTGTCTACCAAATTGTATAGGCAGTCGAGTTGCCGAATAGAAGGCAACGTTTACTAAATAACAACCAACTTGTTGTACTAGGAGAACACTAATTCTTCTGAGCCTCAGCTCAGTCAGTTCTTTTATTGTAAAATTTCGCTTACTGTTATGTACATTAAATTGCTTATCATATAAAAATCCCTACTCTAGTCTTAAATCTATTTACCCTAACCAATCGATCGCGATTCAAATTTATTCTCACGGAATTCGTTTACTTGCAATATTGCTTACACTAATGCAATGTCCCAATTATGTTTTTGTTTACTCTAGGTTCAGTGATCCTCTAGAGTTTCACACGGTTGTGAGAAAGGGAATTTTTAAACTACCATACCGATCATGGAGGTTGGGATCTTTGCTAAAAGATAATTGGGACATTTTGGGAGCTTGGAAGCTTAGTTGTGTATAGTCTAGTCCCAGGTGTGGAACTAGGAATACACTACACTCTGTTCAAAAAGAGCGAGCACTTCACGACTCAAATAATTGATTAAGTGCCGCTGCCATCGATCGAGAGGAATTCTCTCATCTGTGGGCAATCTATCTATCATCGATTCGTTATAGTTCCATGAAAATTGTCGTAGAACCTGCGTATAAAAATGTGAACGGTTTGCGGCAATTCTTCTCTGCAACCATTCAACTGCAGAAAAAGTGCTGTCAACAAGTGGAAAATATCAAAAATGTCGACAATTTGCCAAATCATTTGAAGACAAGAGCAATTTCAAGTAAGAAGAATATGTCGATATTTCAGATATTAGTGAAAATCTTAACTTTGCGTCTACGCGAAGCCAAATCTCGATAAAGTAGAAAAAAACATTTATGTGAGGATCACAACAAAACATTCAATTTCGCGGCATAACTTTGAAACCTTTACCTTCCGAGCATTTGCTACGCCCACTTTTCACCCCGAAATCCCAACTGACCATAGCGTAAATAGTTTCTCCCGGCGCTTGCCCGTAAAAAGTGACGAAGTATTTTACGATTTGGGTCTCACCCAATTCGTAGGACGAGGGTACTGGGACACCGAATCTGCAGCGTTTGGAGGCAGTACCTAAAATAATTCGTAAATTTAAATCTCTCCGAGAGGAAATTTCAATCGGCACAAAATTTCATCAGGAGATCGACTTTGTAAGATTTGTTTTACTTCGATTCTTCGAAAAAACTTAGACTTCTTATATTATCTAAAGTTTCGAAAACACTAAAGCATCCATGTTGTGGCCGCTACCTGGGAGCATTAAAGCCTGTAGTCTTATCAGATAATTTCAAAATGAATTGTGCAGACTCACTAGAAAATTCAGTCTACCAAAGCGAATCTTACTAAAATAAAACCAATTTGTCAATGAATCCTTCGATGGAACTCATTTCCCTTAGGTTAATTTTTCGCCTAATACCATAGCAATTGAGGTTGGTACAGCATTAGCCGATGTTACCACTTAAGGTGTTAGTCTCATGTTCCGGCCGATTTTTGAAGGTGTTTTTAGGGTTTTTTTTTAATAAGAATTAATAGTAGAATCGTTTCAAATTTTTTATATGTGTTGATTGTCATTATAAACTAAGTGAAAATAGGTTTAATTCAATTTTACATATTATTATTATTTTGATCAACAAAGTTAACGCCTTCAATTTCAAGTGCGTTGCTGGCGCAGGTGATTTCGGCACTTGCAGTTGCCTGAAATGAAAAAACCAAATTGGTTATTTTTCCGCATGCTCGTGGCTCTATTTCGAACTAGAATTATACAATTTTGTGGAAAAATAGCGAACTTTAATTTTTTTTCAAAAACATATGAAAACTTGAAACGATTCTATTATTTATTCTTATAGCAAAATCCCTAAAAACACTTTCAAAAATCGGCTGGAACATGAGAATAATACCTTAAAGAACGACAGGACAATAAAATTTTGGAAAACCTAACATTAATAATGTTTACCACGCGCATTGAAACATTCTTTAAGTTCGACGCAATTCTATTTGCGGATTCTTATGAAATAATTCAGACATATAGTTTAGTTTAACTAAACTATATGCCTTCTAATAGAATGTTTTTAATTTTGATGAATCTCATTATCGTGAATATATGCAAAATTATGCAAACTCAAAAACCCTGAAAAAATCATGTTTGCTTTTAAGAAACTTGCTTGAGTCGTTTCAACTTATCCTAACAACGGAAATAGTGTTCATATTTTGACTGAACTATCAAAATCTAATTTTGATTATAATTATGATTCTGTATTTAAAATTGCCTTCGATTCTGAATCATCAAATTTTAAATTGTAGTTTTTCTTTGTATGTGAAATGATAATCAAATGGGTTCAAACCATTTAGCATTTAATCTCTCAGTTATTTCTTTAAAAATTTCTATGAGGCTAAAATTATAATTATTTTTATGCTATAACTACGTTTGTTTGACATTTTCACTAATTTGAACGAAAGTATGAGAAAATATATTAACCACATGCTCCGTTCTAACGAATAAATTAAAACCGTAGTCTAGAAAATTTTGATAAAAGATTGATTTGTTTAAACAAGTATTCCATCAAAACGACCTAAGGTTATTATCAAAACGACTTTGCGCGATTATGGTCAACGAAAATGCCTTGAAATTTGCAAATGCGACGACATCTGGTTGATAATAATTTTCTAGTAAAATTTCAAAGGGGTTATCAAAACTTATTTCGAAGTTCCATTTATTAATTAAAGATGTTGCTCAAAGATAATTATGTGCTTATACTTATTAATTAATTGAATATTACTTTTGCTTATCGTAGCTTTACAGAAATCGCAAAAACAATGGTATTTATCAAATGGGGTATCTTCAAAGTAAATCTCAAAGTCTTAATCAGTCAAACAACATGTTAAGAACAAAGCTTCGCTATTATAAAAATAAAATCTAAAATCTAATTTCCATAAGACTGTTGATAATAGTGTCTTATAGTTTTTATATTGACGCTTTATTTTAACGCAATACTCTGTAAATGTTAAATATATGGAGCTTTTCGAAAGATCGTACGTTTTTATTTGTTGTTTGAAAATCACAATCTATGTTTTTGATCTATTTGATTTGTAGATGATCATATTTTTCGCTACTAAAAATGTATTTTCTAGGGAAATTGTATTAATTAAATATGAACGTCAAAATAACACGCCAAACTTATTAGCAAGCGCTTTCAGAAATGTCCCTAAATTAGTGAAAGATTGTTTCTGCTTTTCTTTTACTTTGTGCGTTTGCTTAATAGCAAATTTTGCTAAAGAATTTAGTTTCTTCAATTTAAAAAAAATGTTCAACTAAACTCTTTTACTTTTACTAACATTCGTTCGGCCTCTTCTCAGTGATATTTGATCAAAAATCGAGGCCTTGAAATTGTGCCCAAAACAGTCTTTCCTAAACGTCTAATCTATTTTTCGTGTCTAGTCTGTTAAAATATCAGCCAATCTTCTAAGAAAGAGAATTTCAAGCTATTCCAAACAACCAGAAAATCTTAGATGCAAATCTTTTCTGGATGCTTTTGACACCGTGTCTGTTGTTTCCTGGCATTTACCTTGAATTCGATCAATTCTTTAGGCTGACTGTACACGTACTAATCAATTTGCTTTTCTAACCAAAATTTCTTTAAAACTTTGAGAAAAGCAAGTCGAAAAGAATGACGGTCGTACTCATTTGACGGTTTCCCCTCTTAAAGGAACTGTTCGTATAGTGAATGTGTGAGAACAAGTGAGAAGAAAGCGTTCTTTCTTAATGCATCCGGGGAGCCGCTCAGAAAGATTCTGTAAGAAAGCAAATCGGACGGCAAATCAAAGTCTACTATGTATGGCTATGTAAATTGCACACAAGCAAGAGAGATAGCGTACCGTTTACGATTTACTTTCTTAACCGAATCGGTAATGATTGCAAAACAATCAGAACGTATATGGCTAACCTTACAAGACGTCTGAAGCATCGTAGGTACTGTTCATCTTTGTCACGTGCGTTTATTGTTTAATTCCCAAACAAGACAGACGGCAGTGAGTTTCTGCAAATATGGACTTTGTCTTAACACACAACAAAACTAACGGTGATACGATTTCGTAGATATTTTGTGTAAATTAAACCGGGTCTCCTGCGCGTGTTTTGTTCTACACAATACATAAAACATCTACACAAAACATTGTTTCCCTCATTTTTCGCTACACATTTTTGATGGTATCAACAGTGTATTTTCTTTCCATGTCCGACGGAAAACATCTACACATTTGTCCCCCCGCGGGTTAAGAGGGGGACGGTATAATCATTTTTCGACAACTCCCGTGGGCCACGCATGTGTATTTGTGTTGAGTTGCAGATAAAAATGGACTCAAGTAGTAATTTCCAATTGATAGCTTTTATTAGAGAAAGGCCAGCGATCTGGGATCCTCAATCATCGGCCTATAAAATTAAAAAAAAGAAATGACGCCGTGGAAGAAATTGCATTTCTGATGGGTGTTACAGTCAAAGACATAACCAAAAATGGACTGTTTTAAGAAATCCTATACCAAATCGATCCTCTAACTTTAGCTCCATATAAATATTAAAATTTCGAGACAGTAAGTAGGGCCTTACACGCACTTTAGGCTTTCTTCTCTTAGGAATCAAGCCGATCACAGCTAACACTGATAGTACGTCGTCTTCGTCCGAACACATTTCCACAATGATTTGTTTTAGAAAACAATATGTGAGCAGGAGACACTTTGTGTATATACACAAAAAAAAATTTGTAGACGTTTTTGTGTAGTGTGTAAAACAAAACACGCGCAGGAGACCCGGCTTTATAATTTTGATGACACTGTCGCATACTTTGAGTCTAAAATGTGTGCCCAGAAACGGAATTTTATATTTTTTAAAATCAGTAGTAACACCAGAAGATCGTATGTATATTAATTACAGTTGTAAGAAAATTCTTGTTGCTATCATAAAGAATTGAGCAATAATTGTACTTTTGAAAGTGAAAATTATTACATTTGTTCGCAGCTGGTGTTCCCTACCGCACGAACGAATGATGGCTAAGATTGTTGCTGATGGTTTGAAAATTTCGAAAGGAGTAGACATTTGACATTCAAAATGAGTACGAATGTTTATTTTGTAGTTATAACGCAATTAAATTAATTTCTATTGGATCTTGATGAATCATAGAAACAGGCTGCTGGCCAACATTTTCTTTCGTTTGGAAATATTTGGCGGCATTTTCCGCGCTGTAAATCGAAAACTTTCAATTCTACAATGAAACTTTCTGGCAAAATTTAATCGATAACTTAACGATTTATAATTGCGACCCGAAGTTGTTTTTCCCGTAAAGTCATCGTGTGAAGTGAGCTTTAGATTTTGTCGAATAATTTCCGCATAGTCCATTCCTTCAAGCTATTTCCAAGAAGTGCCGAATTTAGTTTAGTAAGTATTTATTTTCCTTCTATTTAACATGTTAAATCCCACGTACCCCGCCGGAGGGGTCATAACATATTCTACATATGATTGTGTAATTTTTTCAAAACTTGCCGGCAGGATCATAATATTTTGTGTGGTGGCTTCTGACAAACAATTGGTTCTTGTATGGGCCACCCAACGTGTTAAAAGAATATTATTCATTCCTTCGATTTTAACTATAGAAGCTCTTCTAGTGTGCAATGATTACCACTAACAAAATAAATTCTTAACTAAAATAATGATTGAAGTTGCCCCATTATAGAGTGCTATAGCTAAGCCTCTTGTAGGTGGGCATATCTAATAATCGGGCTTATAGGTCCATAATGTATGTATCAATAAAAATCTATAGATAATGTAATACATAGATAACTCCCGTACATAATAAAAATAAAAATTATTGCTTAGTCTTATTTTGTTTGGTTTAATATAATTGATATAGAGAATGCCTTATCTGGAATCCTTTTGAAAAACAGTTTTCCACAGCTCATCATTTTCTTCTGCCCATTTGAAACAAATTGTCGAAGCTGGCGGCAACTTCACTACTCGATGTCTTAGTACCCGAATGCTCCTGATTTACACCATCGTTTTCTTCTGCCGTCGATTTCGGCACAAAACACGCTTTCATCTGTAAGATGTTGGCATGCTTTGTCCGTTTAATTTTGTCCGTCATAACAGTCTTGTAAATTTTATATATTAAACTGTCATGGTTTTCAACTATTTCTTGAGCTTCAGGAGGGTGTACTTGACTTGTTAGACCACAAATCACATTTTCATCCATCGGATCTTTGAATACTGTTAAATAAGTTGAAAGAAACATAATAGTAGAACAGATATTTGCACTTGTAAGTTCCTCATCATCTGGATGAGATGAAGCATCGTCCAGAAGTAGCAGCGCTTTTTAGAGACGGTGTTCTTTCACCTATTTGTTTACTTCTAGTACAAAACACTCCAAATCATCTTTTAAAGAAGTCCTTGATCATCTGTGCACTTTTTTGGCCAAAATAATGACTTTTCTATACTTGTGCTTGAAGCAGAAGCAATTGCAAATGGCAAAAATATCACGCGTTCTTTAAAAACCTTTCGTTCTGAAAGTGTCGTTTCCTAATAGGAGAATAATGTATTTTCCTTTAAAACTCGCAAACACGATCCAGATTTATTTGCATGATACACTTGCGGGAGACAAAGCTCTAATTCCTTTACTTTTTTAGGAATCTTTCTGTAAACTGTTGTGCTCCAGAATGAATGACTTTTGGGCAGTTTTTCACCAATCTAATTTCGTGCCGAGTTTTACAACAGTCAAGCCAAACCTTGCTTGCAGCGAGACATCGTTCTTTTTAACAATTTGTTCATAGAAATATTTAACTTTAGAAGTGAGCAATCGCCTGGATATACATAAGAATATGTCGTTTTCGTTCTTGCAAAAACCAAGCATATAATATAAAGGTTTTTCCACCGCTGGATACTCTGTCTTCTTTAATGTTTGTCGTTTTCGCAGTACGCTTTTGAAGTTAGAAATACATAGATGCCAGAATTTTTTCACGATTTTTGCTAATGTAGACTGTCCTGCTGCCGATTTCATATTCATCTGCCAGTTTCTTTTGATTTTCTCCTCGGTGCAATCGTTCAACAATTTCGTTTTTTTTACTCAAATGCTGTGAGTTTTGTGTTTCCTCTTAAATAATTTCCCAAGGAACTAGGATAAATAAATGGGGATGAAGCTACTTGCGATATAAGATAAACTGTTAACACTCAATGTGGTACTTACTTGAAAAACATGCATGCAATTACTGTGAGATATAGAATAAATTGGCGATATTTGTACACAAATATCAGTTGACTGCCTTCAAAATAAAAGAAAAACGAAATTCTTTCCCTCTCCAAATTTGTGCCAGCGTTGGGTGATGCCCGATTATAAGAGGTGTTTAATTAGACGGCGGCCCGATTAATGTGACCCCACTTTATATAAAATATTTACAGATCTAAACATTGTCTATTAAATAAAACATTTAACCCGCCAGTGGTGACGCATATGTCTGTGAGACCGGTTTCGTAGAAAACATAGAATAATTTCTTAATCCTTTGTCGATTCTGGCTGTAATTTTGCATAGCTGCCTGATCGGACATCTCCACTTGATAGTCGATCAAGTAACGGTAACGTAAGTGCGAATTCCAGAGATAAGCCCTAAACCGGTCTGTCAGACCGACGTCACCATTTACGTAAGTGAAATGATTCAATTGAGTATTTTTTTTTTACATGTGTGGTCACTTGAGTATGCTATGTATTGGCTGGCATTTTTATATGAAGAAGTTTATACCAGATCAGCAAATGATTCAAATGTCGTATCGCAAATTTTACCTATAAATTCATTGATTAAGGATGGTGTCTCAAATGTCTAAAAATAATACTTGTGCATAATTTTGCGTACCTGTTGTTGTGGTGGACTTGAAAACACGTATCGAGTACATATGGTCCGCAACAAAGCGCAAGCCAAATGTACAAAGGACTTTCAGACAAAAACATCATCGTATGTGATCCTTACATAATATTGTATAATCATCCACAATTTTCATCCGAAATCCTTTTATTTGCGACTACAATAAGCCATATTGTACAATACAGTTTCAGTGGAAAGTGAATGAAAGTTCCAATAATTTTGTGGCTTATTATTTATTCAATGACTTAAAACATTTTAATTTTTTTGAAGATTGCTTAGTCTTCAAACTGTATCCAAGGCTGTTTTGAGTAAATTAATGATATGTAAATTATTTAGATTTAAACTTAAAAATATGTGTATGAAAATAACATAATTTTCTAGTGTTGCAGGGAAATTTTATTATTATTAATAAACGTGATGTGGTGTAATAATTTGTTGTGTTTTATTATACTTTAACCTTGTATTTTTTAAGTTCAATTTGCTACATTTACAGAAATTGTGTAATTTTGGATTGATCTTCACTCAAAATTTTCGGTCTCTGAGATCGACGTCACCAACTATGTAAGATAATTTTGCGTCACCGCTGGCGGGTTGAAAAAAATCGAAAAATTGACCATAGTTTAATCGCATGACCAAACACGGCAAATATTTTTTAAATTTAAGAAATGGCGTCATTCGTTTGAGACAGGGCGTAGTCTAAATTTTCGAATTTTCAAAATTACAACGCAGTAAGCGAGCAATAGGGCGGTCATAAATAGTCCAGGATTTAATTGGCCGTGAAAAAATAAATGCTTTCTCTGTCGCTAATTCTATGCGTATCAAAAGTTCTTTCATAACGTTGGATAGCTAATTTTCAAATATCCTCTAAACACACAACTTCACTCATAATTTCGTGTTCAACTTTATTTTCCAGTTCATTATACGTCGATGTTTTCATGTCACGCGAAAACAGTCGTTTTTGGCTCCTTAATGTCGTTCGTCGGTCGTTCCTTTTTTGCTATCATTTCGAATTATAATGAAGTCGCGTTATTCTGCAGTGAAACTGCATACATACATACAAACATGTTACGAAAAGGGAGAAATAAAATAGCGATTCCATGATATGTCGTGTGGCAGACGATTAGTCATCGATGTTGATGTTAGAAACTAAGGACTTTGTAGCGACGACGACGCCATGATTCACGTCACTTTTCCCCTTTATTTTGTCCACGAGAAAGGACATCCCTTCTTTCATTATTAGCTTTGTAACAAAAGCGTAATGTGAGATTTTATTGCGCACTTTGACCAATACGCCAGCATGAATAGTATTGAAGGGTTGCTAATAAGCTAGAAGATGTATTTTCGCTTGAATGTATCTGATTTTGACTATTGGATTTTAATAGAGTAATTTCTTTCGAAAATTAGCAGCACTGAACATTTGAAATTTTTGCGCAGAGTTTGTGTAGTAATTCATGGAAGCACTTTATGCATATAAGTTTTGCTGATGCAAAATATCATAAGAATCTGATTCCAAACAATGATTTGAACATTTCAGACTTTTTAAGATACTCTCTAAGTTTTTTTTTCTGTGTGCATTTTTTATGTCATATCTGCTATGTTGAGATTCTTAGATTGGTTGAGAGAACTGACCTGGATATCATCCTCTCGCCAAACAAGACAAGATAGGACTTTATAGTCAAGATGACCTTGTTCTGAAGATTTCCTTTTTTCTGGGCATGCCTAATATTTTGGAAAAGTGTGTTAAGGGTGAACTGGTTTTATTTCTAGATGCTCTGAAGAGAAAGTTTTCATTTTTCAAGGATATTATTTACAGTGCGTTTCAAACTGCATGACAGTGAAAAGGGCTTCAAATCTGACAATGTATAATTTAAAATATTCCCTGAAATATACAGTTAGTCAGGAAACTAAGTATAACACATTTTCCTATAATTTATAGATGTGAAGATGTTTTTTTAAAATACAACTGTTTTTTTAAATTTAAATCTGAATACCTTTCATAAATTAATATTTTTTCCGTTCCTATAAAATAAACAGAAAAAACATCATTTCCAACACACACAACTTGGCGTGAAATTTATAAAAAATTTCCAATAAAATTGTTAATGACGTTGCATCCATTCTAACAATTGTTTTGGTAAAAGACGGAGGGATGTCTACCCAAATTTTTGTATCTTATTTTTCGAATCTTTTTTTGTTACTGGAGTTATTTTTTCAATATGCTCGTCACTTTTTCCCACAAGTTTTTGATCTGGTTGGGATCTGAGAAAATTGAAATTTTTACCTGTTCGAAAGCATTATATAATAACCATTTCCGTACAACAAAGTGTACTTCAGATTGTTGTCCTGTTGACAGTAGAGTTGCGATGGCAAATTCAGTTTTTTCCGAAAATTGTAGTAAATTTCATGTTAAAATACCATTTTGTTCAAAATAGTTTCAATGAATTCAAAATTGCCATTTCCACTTGCAGACATAAAACCCCACAATATAACACAGGGTTTTCCATATTTTGTCGTCGGATATAGATTTTTCTCTCAGCTAAGCCTCTCTCCAGACAACAATTGGATGAAAATGTGTTTTTGCTGTGGGTGTATCCTCAATTTGTGACAAATTGTACATCGTCCTCCCGTCAAATTGGATGTGTTTAATTATCCACTTTTAATATTATACAAAAAGGAAAAACTTGTTATGCCTTAATCATCAAAGCAACAGCTAGTATCATGAAAATACAAGAATGACTTAATTTTCAATGTTCAAGATACATTCATATGTACACCCGGCGCAAAAAAACCGTCGCACTTGTCGGATTTCAACTTTTCATTTGTATTTTTATATTTATTAACTGCGCCTATTACTTTCAACTTTATAGGGTTTAGTATCTTTTAATAGATATAATTGATTATATTTTAAGTAGAATTTATTCCGACTTTCTAATCAAAAGAAGACAAATTGACTGAAATTAAAAGTGAATAACAGTTGCCGATAAAAATCATCTTCTACAAGTAGGGAAAACTTTTACAACTGAAATAAGACACTGTAAGCCAACAAATAATAATATCGTGTCACATTTTTAGTTTTTTTTGTATTATTAAAATAATAATTAATAATTCACAGCACATCCTTTAGCCTCAACCTTTACTGTTAATGCCTGTCGATGAGATCGAGTTTTTTTTCGTTGTCTCAAACCTTTTGGATGCACTTTCGAGCTCTTGGGTTGCCTTCGGGGTCTTTTCCTTCACTTCTTTCGACATTATCCCCCAAAAAGGTTTTCTTTTGGATTGAGATCGCGGCTATTTCCTGGCCAGGGAAGTGACTCGATGTAAAGTTCTGAAGAATGAATGAAGATACTTCAGTTAATCAAATGCCATTAAACAAGTTAAGCAAAATACAATCCTTACTTACTAAACGAGCATGGTGTTATGGTGGCGAATCATCCTAGAAAATGAGATTGGGATATGCTCCACACAAATCCAGCAAGGTAGGAAATAACCCTTCGGTGATGATCGATTTGTACCTTTCGGCATTAAAAGTTTCCCATACTGCCCAAAATACTGCCAACTCCAGTTCCAGTAATGCATCCCCATACCATTACGTATGGGGAATATTTGGTCGTTGGTTGAATACATTCGTCTCTAGACCGTTCGATTTTTCTCCACCAACCTTTCAAGATTCCATCTGGATCAATTAAATTAAACTTTCATCGGAGAAAATAATTCGTTTCCAGTCTATAGAGGTCACATTTTGTCTCTCCTTGCACCACGTGTCTGCTTCATTTTCTTGTTGAGTAACGGCTTTTTTGCTGGAGTTTGACATGCTAGTCTCATTACGGTCAACCTTTTTTGTACCGCCCGAAGTGAGCACCGTCTTGATAACGTAAGGTTCCACTCAGCGCGAAGTTGTGCCACATATAGGAACCATTTGGATAAGCAAAGGAATTTCAGATGATTGTCATCCCTGCTGGTCGTTTTTCGTTTTCTTCCTCTATACGGTTCCAATCTGGGCGTATATACGTGAAACACTTTTCACCGTCCAATCGTTACAGCTGATACACCTAGCAATTTCACGTTTCGGTAGGTTCTCCTGTGGCCATGCCTCAATTTTTAATTATTAATTGCTCATCATCACCTTCCACTTGTCACTTTAACTAATTAAATGCTATCTACAAGCCCATCCTTTTATACGTATTTTAGAGGTAATCCAGGACACTACTAAATGACATCATAAAAATAAATTTTGGATTTGCCAATTAAGAAGGATTTCAGGCATATCAAAAAATATGTGGTGCTAGGGTTTTTTCTGCGTCGGGTGTATATAAGTCAAAACTATGTACAAAAGTTAATTGTTATTAATTGTTTCAGCATAACAAAATCCAAGTATAATATAATTTGCATGTTAAAAACCATTACATTATCGCATTAGCAAGATGGCTTTTAAAATGAATGCCCTTGTCAGGACCTGCTTTGTGTGCGCTTTTCCTGCTTGATTAATTTTCAAAGAGCTTTTGTATGTACACATATGCTCATGACATGACTTCATAACCATCACTTTCGCAACCTACTTCCATGCTACTTGATTATGTATTCAAAACGGCATTAAGTGTATAATTGATGGCATGCATTTAGAATGAATGAATAACTTTCAATTCAGTCTAATAACTTCGAATGCATTGTCCGTTTCGTAGTGTTCGTACGCCCGATTGAAACTCGTACACATATCACATCAAAATTTATAGTGTACTCGCAAAGGACCCAGTGCGTTTATCAGTTACGAAATATCACTGTATAAACTTTCGCCACAGGTACTATCCACTGGCCGTTCTTTGGTAAACACATTACACTGGTATCAATAACTCTTTTTCGAAACCACTCCATGCATCGGGCGGCAAAGCGAAATAAGTGGGTACTTGTCCGCATTAAAGAGTTAACGACCAACGAAGTGCTCCATAGTAACGAATTCGTTGGTCTTATCGAAACTACTGCCAGTAACAATGGCACTCTTTGGGAACACCACAAAAGTGGTATTTATTAGAAAGTATGTAGGCTTTCGATAATGGCTGTGGAAAGGCAATGGGCTGCTCATGTCTCAAGTATGGATAAGTGGAAACAGTTATACAATTTTTCCCATCAGAATTTCGGCAGTGTGCGGTTTGTTCAATAGATATGTTACTATAGTATTGCTATTTTTTGCTCAGATAAAAGAACAATAGACACTGGAGTGTTTCTATAAATTAACCAATTTTTATTTTGTATTAATTTTGGATTATGGTCAATTAATTATTATAGATCCGGGATTTGAAAGCTTCAACTTCAACTTGGCTTCAATAGTTACAGTATGCCCCATTCGCATTCGTACACTTAAGTCTCTTCGATAAAACATTGTGAAAGAGGAATTTAATTCATTTATTTTCTATATAAAAACCACAAGACTTAGACAAACAATTAATTCAAAACAGCTTGTAAATGTAACAATAAATGAATGAAAAATGTACTAAAATCAATGTCTCATTCGCCTCGTACACTAAAGGTATTAAAGTATGAGAATTAAAAAAATAGTTAAAATTCTTAAAAAATACTATTTTGTGGGATATCTTTTGTGTCAAATAACCTCTATGAAACGATTTGGTGGTGATTGAAGCAGCGGTTTCGTAAACGATGGTGAATTTTTTGTCATTCTCCATTAAGGGCTTTTTTAAAGATTCTGGATGTTTCGTATGCCAGAGTTTTTAAGTTCTCCTTTAATATTTGCCTATAAATTCTCAAAACGGTGAAAACCATTGGCCAGTTGTTGCTGTATGCTTAGGATCGTTATCCTGGTACAAAATAAAATTCTGTCAAATTCAGAACTGTTCAGCACTAGCATGTAAATTATATTTCAAAATATTTACATATTTTGTTGAATCCATAATACTAGGACAGAGGACTGGGTTGTAAACCGGGTTTTGTTTTTGGGCTCTAACTTTTCACAGAATAAAGATTTACGAATAATTCAAGATATCGTTGGAAATTTGAAGATGAAACGCAACTTTTTTATGTAGACAGATTAGCGTTTTGATCAAAATTAAACTCTCTGCGGTCAATTTTCTAAGGACATGATTTTTCGCTCTTCCAAAAAAGTGGGTTGTGAACCATCTGGAAAATCCCAGTAAAAGTCGGAAAATACGAAGTGAAACACAAATAATTGTATAATAAGTTTAGATTTTATTTATTCAGAAGGTCTCATGAGGTAAAACAAGCTATAATGACGCTACTCAGGCGTATTCACGAGCAGCCGCTCGTATGGCTTTTTTCCTCAACAAAATCTCTTTGATGGCAACCAACGACGCATCAAAGTTAATTCCTTTGGCTGCGGCAGCTTTTTTTGGCAATGAGGCGTTTTTTTTGAGGTTGACATAGCCAAAAATTTAAAAAAATTACACAAAAATTTAGTGAAATGACATACAAACACTTAATTTTAATATATTCGACGATAAAACGATGGTTCATAACCCAGCTATGACGGTTTTTTGGAAACGTCGAAAACAACGACACTTCCAATCATATTCCGACTGAACCAAATAAAGGATCGTTAAATAGAATCGAAACACTAAATAAATATGCATTACACTCACCCTTTTGTAATAAATGCATTCACTAGGATAGCACTTACACTTCGGTGTAACTACAAAAATTGAGTCATGACAAAAGACAAATTCACCAGTTGAACGATTGCCGATATGTCAATTAGGGTAAACGAAGTAAATAATGGTTCACTACCCAGCCCGGTTCACAACCAAGCCCTCTTCCCTATCAATAAACTGCAGTTGCCCAGTTCTACGTGCCGAAAAATATACCCATACCATCATAGATCCGCCGTATGGCTTCACTGTCTATACCAAATTATGCGGTAACATTATTCCGAAATTTTTTAGATACACCATCCCATCTAATTACACTAAATTTACTCTTGTCAGTAAATATTGCTGCACGTTTCCAAAGAGCATAGTCCTAATTTACATGCTCTTTTGCGAACATGAGCCACTTGATTCGGTTCACCTTACTAATATAAGGTTTCTTTCTTGCGACACAGTTAATGTACCAATTTGTCGTTCGCTGAATCCTATTTGAGGAAACAGATTTATTTAAGTGTTTTTTGAGGCTGTGATTTCGTCTTACTAATACAAAAATATGCCGCTTGTCTTTTCGGTTAGCTTGTTCCGGTTCCAGTTTGTTCGCTTGTTTTCCAAGATACCACTGTTTTGGTATCTTTTTATTATATACTGAATCGTGGATTGTGCTTGGCCAACTATTTTACTCAGAGATCTTTTTTAAGGCTAAAGAAAGGACAGAAGTTGCCAGAGGGACTCATGGCTAAAACTATCTCTGACATAGCGTGACATCCAGGAATTTTCCTGTGTCCTATAAATTTTTGTACTGAATGATGCATACTGTAGTTCGTTTGCATTTTTCACAATCGTATAGCATCAGTCTTCGTTTGCATCTGAATATTAATTTTTAATTAATTTGCCCAAGGAATAAACTGAATTGCAAATAACATCTAATCTGCCTAATTTTTTGGTAGTGAAAAATTTCTAGAAATCTAGACGAAATATACGATAGTTCATCACTCCTCTCAAAATGCACTATTTCCTCTAAAGGTATGTTAATAAGGTCTGTATGATAGATTATATCTTCCAAACGGGAAACAAAATAGCGCACTGATAACAAATAGATTGAATGAAACGGCTTTTTATAACGCCGTTCCACACAATCAGCAGACTGTGACGAACGGACAACAACACAATGGCCAGAATCTCAGCATGATTGTGTTGAAAAGAGGAAGTTCCTACTGCGCGTTGATCGAGACATGCTAGCTGAGCTTAATATATTGCTTAGCCATTGCTATTGATAGTGACAATTTACCCGCACACACTTCATGTGCATAATTTGCATACTCTGCATTGTACATTTGAACGGATTGAAAGAGGGGACAAGAAAATATTGCCAATTGTTTGCATGGTTACTGTGGGGTGGACGGAATTTCCCTTGCAATTACTTTGGATGTTAGTCGTTCGTCAAAACACTTTTATAGTTCAGTGCTAATGTGAAATGTTCAGTGCAAACACTTGCAATAAAATTCAAATGGTCGCAAAAATTGAGATTTTAATATTGATAAAGTTTATGTTTTATTAACAGAGTTATTCATTCAGAAGAGAATTGCATTCCTCTGCAAGTGGATGTTCAAATTTCAGCAAACAACTTGTTCGATAGTCGAAGGGTTGAAAAGTATTTCGTGTAACGTACTTAAAAATTTTGGTTTCTATAAATTTTACTAAATTTATAGCTACTACATATTTAAGTTACATTCTGGTCATGATGCATAGTCCGCGACAAGAAGATAACACACCACCGCACCCTCCAAAAAATTAAATATTTTAGTCAAATAAACAAAATGTAACACAATTCTCGGACACAGGTGCAGTAGATCAAAGAACAATGAAAAATCACTAAGATTGCGCCCCCGATTCCCTGCTTTCATCATATTTCCAAGTCAGTCATCCTAGGCAGGGATGATTGGGCAAAAGAAAGAGGTGGGATGCAGGAATCGGTCGACATCTACACTGATGGCTCCAAAATGGATGGACAAGTTGGCTGTGGGGTTTTCTCAGAACAGCTGCAGTGTTTTTCAGGCAGAGGTTATTGCAATATACAAGACAGTAGACTGGCTGAGAAATCAGAAAATTTTCGTAAAAAACCTGAATATTTTCTCTGACAGTCAAGCTACTATCCAAGCACTATCCAACGTGTACACCTCATCCATGATGGTGATGGAATGCCGTACACATCTGAACGTGATGTCACTTCACTGTGAAGTGACTCTACACTGAGTACCGGGACATAGTGATATACCGGGAAATTGCGAAGCGGATGCCTTAGCGAGAGCTGGCACTGTGCTCCAGGAGTATACACTCACACCCCAAGTCGGCCAACCTCTAGCTTCTATGCAGCTGGGATTTAAGCAGCATTACATCACGGCTGCAAATAGAGCCTGGTTGTTGGAAGAAACCTGCGGACAACCAGGCAAACTTGGCACGCACTGAGTTCCAGACGCACCAAGCAGCTCCTGAACACGAGTCGTGAAACCTTGAAACCTATCGTGTCCATACTGACGGGGCATTGTCTAATTGGCAGACATGCGGAAATATTGGGCGTCCCCTTCAACGATTTCTGTCGAAGCTGCAGATCGGAAGAAGAGGAAGAGACAATCCAACATTTTCTTTGCGAATTCCCCGCACTGTCCAGGAAACGCATGAAAACCTTAGAGTCACCCTTCCTGGACAGCCTCACGGAAGTAGCTGATTTAAATATCGGCTGCATAGCCGGCTTCATCCGAGAATCGAAATGGTTCTTGTCATCTCACAGGTTCTAGTGCCGCTCTTATCTTTTTGTGGTATCACAATGGGCCTATCTTGGCCTAAGTGAGCCATTTTTTTGATAAAGAGGGCTGCCACTATAACCATCCAACGAAGATTGAAAATATTTTCTATTGAGGATAATGCCTATTCAAGGTAGGTTAGGTTAGGCTATGAGGGGGCTAAGCCTAAACGGCTTCCGCTTCACTTAGACCGTCTACGGGTCCATTGTGCCCTGTAGACGTGGAAACGTTCTGATTTATTCAATGAACTATCCTGAATTCTTAAAGAAATCTAAGAACCGGTCCATTTTAGTGTTACTTAGCTCGCTCAGCTCCGCGAACAAGAATGCCCCTAAGTGCTTATGGCTCCTAACAGCTAGCGCCGGACATTTGCACAAAAGATACTCTACTGACTCTGTCTTCTCTTCATGACCGCAGCTCCGACATAGGTCGCTGGCTGGGAGCCCAATTCTCCATGTGGCGAAAACCACAAGACCCATAAATAATCCTACGTTGAAGCTCTACCCAGAGCTAACAGAGAAAATACGCTTTGTGTCGTATTGGGCCATATAAGCTTGGCATCTAAATTTTTAATTCGCCTTGATGCTAGCTTCTAGGTCAATGTCTTTATATCGTGCCTTAGAACCTGCATCGAGATTCCTATACTTACTGTCCCGTACGCTTGTACGCTCCCCTTAGCAAGCTGATCTGCTTTGATATTTCCTTGCACTGTGCCACGGAACTTAACACAGGGCTGCTTGTTCTTTAGGGAAATCCTCCTCAGTTCAGACCTACAGGACTCCAGCAATTTGGAGTACACTACGGCCAATTTCAGAAATCCTATGGTCGCCACTTGCAAAATTGCCACTAACTCCGCCTTTACAATTATGCAGTACTCAGGAAGCTTCAATGTTTTCGACAATCTTCAAGTTTGGTGAGCGGAGTGTGTATATCAACAACGGTATATTTTTTATCAACAAAGTTGGCTTCAATAATGCAAGCAGTATTTATATCTGTATTATTCATCTGAAAACCCACAGAAATTTCCTCCTAACGACAATAAACTAACAGAAAATAATCCCTAATTTGACTGTCAACTGCCCAGATCATTACCGTGCTTCCAACGCTTAGGTACATACGAGAAATCTGTGACTCTTTCTGAAAATCGTGAAAATAGTCATCCCAAACATCAGGGCCAGGGCCTGAACTGTTTCTGTTTGAGAAAAAATATTCAGCACTAATCTTTCTGGTAATATTTTTTTTTAGAAAATTCCAGTCTGAATAATTCTAAATTGAGTCAGGTTTTCTGATTTTGAGTGATTTTCTTTGTAATTTCTTCTTTTAATTTCAGGTGCGCTACGCAGCGGTCCTTGCACATTGAATATATTAAAATAGCTTATGTTAAGGAAATTTCAGGGGCAGTAACTGAAGAATTTGATGCGATCCATATAATTGATTTGCCATCTCCCAAATTAATGTCGCGTAGCTTTTCTCTAATTTTTTGACCATAATTCGTTTTAAAAACTCTAGATCACATTCTTCACTGCCTTTCTTTTTCTACCGAAATTTCTCAATATGGCTGATTTATTTTTATTTTTTAATGGATAAAAATAGATTTATAGTCCAGTCAAAATAGACATTCAACCTAGACAAAACTCCGACAGAGCTGAAAATTCACACAGATTTTTGAACAGTCATTTTAAATAAAATGTGAAAAGTCCCCATCGACATGTGCTGTGTGTTTTCAGCTCTGTCGGAGTTTAGTCTAGGTTTGGATTTTTTTGTGTCTATTTCGACTGGACTATTTATAACATTGTTCGTTAATTTCTTTCCGTGACCCAATCCCACAAAATACCACGTAATCACCAAGCTCACACTTTGAGATATTCTCAACTATAACAATTATAAAACCGATCCATCTTTGTGTCATTCGATTTAAAAATCAAAAAGAATACAAACTGACTGACTATATTTTTGTCGGACCTAAAACCACCAAAAATCGCTATTTCCTGGAAATTCCCGTGGAAGTTTAGCATTCGTAAATATTCCCATTCATTAGAGATCAACATCATTTCAAGATTTCATCGAATAATAGTATCTAATTACAACTCAGAAAACAGAAGGTGTGCTATCTCATTGTCGCGTGCTGTACATCAGTGATTCGATCCTCAACTTGCTACCAATAGCCTCTCTATCGCATTCTTCCCAAACTCTAGAGTTAAATGCTCCCAAATATTCAAACAAGTTGTAAAGTCCCCTTAGAAACAAGTTCTTTTTTTAAAATAAATAAATTAGGTTTTGTTTACAATAAATCTTCAAACTATTCATTAACGTCTGAGTTCTTTAGAATGCGTTGTCTTCTTTTTAAAAAATTTCCGGTATTGTTCTGGTATTGATTCTTGTCCCGATTCTGTTACCTTTACGAAAAGCTTGTCTGCTTTTGGCATTGTTTTTTGAAAAACAAACACTGGACATTTTCATGAGCGGACAATGAATGGATCAAAAAATTATCCACCATTTTTCAGAGGTGTCTATTTGCAAGGGTACTTCATACTATATTTTCTTTGTGAGAAATACAGTATTAGCTTAAAAGCATTCAAATATTTTCAACCAAAAATCCACACAGCAAATGTCTAAAATCTATTTGCTATATTTGGCGACAGTGCTTGTATTTTCGACCGCTTTTAATTGAAACTTTCCAGTTATAATTAGAATGCCCAAACTTGATTATATTCTAGACAAATCACTATTTGTCCCCAATAGCAAGTACCAACTATCTTAATCGATCATCCATTTTGAAATTTAAAAAAAACAGCGTTCTTATTTGAACCATCGACAAAACAGCCGTTGGTGACCGTTGCAAAAACGAACTTCAAAAAGATTAAATCAGCAAAGATACCGGTTTTTCTTCGAGCACGTATCTTATACGCTATATGGTCATGTTTCATGTGAACATTTGAAAAGAACTATGGCATGACTTGGCGTTGTTAACCGCATTGAGCCAACAAACCACCCCTTCCTCAATGCTGGCCATACCAAATCTAGCCAAGCTTGGCTTATAGTAAAACTCACATTTCCATCTCGGGAAGAATTTAAGAAGATTTAATAAAGCTAAAGCAATAAAATATCTGTGAGCTGTGCTTGCACCACATAATAGCGCATTGACCAGAGACGCAACAGCATCACTGGTACGATTGGTGACGGTGTAACCACTACGGAGTAAAGAAATCAATAACAATTGATCAAAAAATTTCATTTGATATGTCTTGAACTGGAATATCAATAAGAGATTAACTATGCATATTGGCTTGAAATTTAAATCTGCTAATATCTGCCCATAAAGCCTGACGTGATCCGGAGGCATCATAAAGATAACTGGACAGCATTACATAACTTCTTCTTTAAATGGCTCATTACCATAAATCTAACTGACGGCAACACTTTCGCCGTTTCTGTTGCAGTGTCTCAAAAGAACTAGACATTTCAAGCATATCCCCAAGACTGGTTTTTGTAGTTGGTTTCAAGTGGCGCGATTTTCATCTTGGCTGCATCTTCTTCATCTGTTGATGGTTGCTTGACTCGTAACTGCAGATAATTCACCTGGAGACCTCGACCTATCAAAGCATAATCTTATGGATCCCAAGCGGTTACTCTCCAACACAATGATAAATGTATTAAATTAATATGTGTGGATTTTTTAAAATATAAAAATGATTTATTGGCCATAGAACCGGTTGGTTGGTGACTGACGAAAAACTTCTCATGTGACCAAAACAAGGCTTGAATTTCGATGCTGCTGCACGACAAGGAGATGGCTTGATATTCTTCAGATGGAAATGCATGCAGTGTAACTACATACGCGGGTGTATTGCAGAGTGAAAGGCACTTAGGTTTCTTACGTTACATGCAGAAATTTTTTGTAGTAGGTACATACTGTGGAGTTGCAAACTACGTAACGGCTCAGTAGTGAAATAGGTTAAACTGGCAACGTGACTCCTCATTGGACGTTGGATTTTGAAACAGTTATTATTCTCTTTTAAATTGCCGCTGAAACAAGTAGGATTGTACTTTCAACAAACTGTTTTGTAATAAATTAGATCCTGTACTTAAAAAGTATTTCCATAGCATAAATCTTTTGATTAAACAACTTTTCAACAAAAAAAACGTTTCTTTTCTGTAAATAAATATGCATTTTTTATTCAACTTCCAGTTCATCTCTCGATATAAGAACTCTTCAAGAGTGTTCAGTTAAAATTTTAGGTCGATTGAAGCAAAACTGACAGAGCTACAGGATTTTAAAACTCTGCTCTTCGTCGCGCTATAAACTATGAATTGGCTGTTTCGCTTTTTTTAAACGCGTTTTTCCAACACTTAACTTTTTCAAAGTCGGTGAACGCTCTAATTCAAAATCTGTTTATCCGATCCTTTTCAAATTTTGCACACTTATTCTGTACATACATATTTTATTTTTAATGATTATATTTTGTTTTATAATAACAAATTTATCTATTTTTTTATTAAAAAAAAATAATTATATTAAGTTTATTTTAATTTACTTAGAATTGATGCTAAAAATTGAAAAATCGTAAAAGAAATAGATCTCGAGGTGGTTACCTCGAAAAACTCATAAACTAACGAAATCTTTTTTGTTTTTTTTTTGTCATCAGATGGTCGACTGATGAGTTATGCTGTGTATCGCAAAACTACTTTATTTTTGAGGTGTCAACGAAAATTTTCTGTCAGTGGCTCCATAATCAATATTTGTGGACCAAATTTTTAGAAAAAACTCTTGAATAATCATATTATTATGTACTTTATTCAGAAATAAATCTGTATTTACAGTATTTCTAAAAAAATCTTAAAATTCTTAAAAATATGCTTAAAATATGTAAAATTAACTCTCCCCCCTTAATCAATTTCTTCCGTTTAGTTACGATTTTTAAATACCTGTATCTTGTTGCATTGCAAAAATGAGGACGCCGTTAGGTACTGCACTGCTTTATTGATTTAATATTTTTCATCCATCGTTTTCATGGCTATTGAAAATATTATAGGCTAATAAGAAAATGCAAAAACTGGCACTATGTGAAGCAGTGTTGCTAGATGGTCCATGTGAAACAACTCTAGTTCAATTTTATTTTACCCTTAAAAAACCCTAAATATCCGAAACCAACAAACTTTCTGCTCTAGGAGTATGAAATAGTATTTTGTAGGAACACTTTCGTTGTAATAAATATATTGGATCTGGGATACAATTCAAGAGTCTAGCATTTATCTATTGAATCTTGAAAAGTTAGATTGGAAACTCTAGTTTTATATGACGGTAATATTCCTCTTTCGATATCAACTGGTCATGATAATTGAAAGCAGTGTTGCTCCATTGCTTCACACGAAGAAAAACCCTGGGTTAATTTCATTTCACTCTAAAAAACACTAAATATCCTAAACCAAGACAATTTCATCACTAATGGTCTGAACTGGTACAGTTTGGAAAGGATAACACATAAATCAATAGAAGCCCACTACAAACACATTGTAATATTAGTAAGCTACGTAGTAAATCGTAGTCGGTTCTTATTTGCAGGTTTCAACAGTTTTTCAAGGGACAGGTCCATTTAGGCAGCTTAAAAGAAGGGAATTTTCAGAAGGTTTCTGTGGTGAAACTATTTTTTGACGTACTTTAAGCTTTTTTTATTTACTTAAAGTGTGTCATAACTTTCAAAATTACTACATTTTTTCTTACTTTTAAAAATAGAAGTTGTACGATACTTTCATTTGTGACAACTTCGGCCTGAGTTGTTTCACAACGCACAACCTATCGTTTTCTTTTCTTATGTGAAAAATTAAAAATATTTTTTTTACTTATAAATTCAACTTCCTTGATGTGAACCGTAAAGAAAAAAGTTCGCGGAATGACAGGAAAAGAGGTTAAAATTAAACATTTAACTATTTTTCCCTTACACGTATTCTCGCTTAAGGGGAGAAAATAGGGTTAGACGGTTCAAAAAATCATTTTTTTATCTCATAAATTGTTAGTTAGACTATTGAAAAATATGTTCCTAAACTTTTAAATGAAAATTTCGCCTCGTTCTATTGTTATAAGCCATTAAAGTGAGTAGCTCTCTTTTAGGCCCCGAGCGCTACTATTTTTCAAACACATTTTTCTCAAAACGACTTTTTTTAAACTTACGTACACGCTAGTTTGAAAAGTTTTCAACCAATGGTTTTGTAAATTGGCGGTTACATTCTTCATAGTATTGCGCTCTATATGGAGAATCGGAATGTTATCATTATTCAAAATAATTTTTTGTTCAAAAAAGTTGTAAAAAATGGCAAAAAATCATGGTTTTTTGTTTTGAGTCCTGTAAAAAATTTAATTTTCTTTTTTTTGATAGCATTTAGGTTCATATAGAAGAGATACATCTAATAAAAGTAAACTCCAGTCTCGTTTGCTTTCAGATGAAAATTGCGGCTTCCAGAATGTACGCAAAACGCTGAGTCTGATTGTGACCTGCAATATAGGGTCGCTAATATCTACGGTGTTTTTCAAGGAAATTCTTCAAAATTTTTATAGTATATACTTAAATACATGTATAAAATATACTCAAAGTTTCAATAAAATATATTCATTTTTTATACTATAGAAAAATTCATGAAAATCATTGAGAAAACGCTGTCCCAACCCTATTTCCGCCCTTAACCGTAATACATTTTTCAAATCTATCTAAGAACCTTATAAATGCAATCGGAAAAAATACTAATCTTTGCGGTCAAAATAGGCCGAAATTGCTAACTTGACTTCATAGTCGATGTAAATTTTTATCCACGCAACATTTTCGTCATCTTTGAAAATAAATAATAGTCACTGGAGGTCAGGTCTGGAGTATGGGATGCGTGAAGCAGTTGCTCAAAACCGTTGAATGGCAGCCGTCGCAACGTAGGTCGTGTCGCACTGTCGTGCAAAAGGACCACACCTTTTTATTAATTTTTACTCTTCTTTTTTTCTTTGATAGTGTCCTTCAATTGACTGAGTATGAAAGTATAGTAAACTTCCGCAACGTTCCATCAATACGATACCTGCTGTATCACAAAAGATGGTCATCACGATTTTTCCGGCCGATTGTGAGACTATATTTTGTGGAAGAAGGTGTGCCTTT
The DNA here is from genome assembly GCA_963942545.1 of Oxycera nigricornis. NCBI lineage: Eukaryota > Metazoa > Arthropoda > Insecta > Diptera > Stratiomyidae > Oxycera > Oxycera nigricornis. Next base: position 85,604,345 of record OZ012662.1, read on the forward strand.
TTTATGCCACTTCATCGACTCCAGGTTTAATTCGGTGCATGCATAATGGAAAACCCAAATCTCTTTATCGGTAACCCATCTTGCAATGACTTTTGTCATCCCAAAATGTTGATGTGGGAAATTTAAAATGGCGAATTCTGATACTCCCATCATTGCTGAAAGCTGTTTCTTTTTTAAATGGGCATCCTCCAATACAAACTTTTCTGCTGTTTCGATGATTTCTTGCGTGGTAGCCTCAACCGGGCGTTCGGGTCGAGGGTCGTTTTCAATAGAGTCCCTTCCTTGCTTGAAAAGACCATTAGTTCAGTAAAAGCGTCAGAATTTTGACGTAAACCGTGCATTTTGGGAAGGCAGAGAAATTTTCATTGCAATGGGTGGGCAATTGTATAGTAAGCTTAAGTTCAATTTCCTTCGATCGCAGCTCATGGCCTCTGGACTCCATCTTAAAACCAAAAGAAAATGGGGCACCCTCATATCTCCGAAACCATGGCTCCCACAAGAATATTGTGTATAGCAAACTTGCGTAGAATAAAATTTTTAGCAAGTCGTCCATACATAACTTTTACGTGGTGTCAATAATAAAAAGCCGTGAGGTGCGACCTATGAGGTCCACACGGTCAACTTCCCAGTAATATCTACATAGATATTAAAAATATTAAACACAATAAAAGTTATAGAAATAATACTACTTCAAATAATAAAAATTTACTTCTCGTAAAAGTTATTGGAATGACTTATTATTAATCATAACATCTACGCGAGCGTCATTTGATTACGTAAGGATTTTGGTGCATTGGTTTGATTGATTATTCACGCGGATCAATCGGAGGGGTGACAGGTTTCAAAGCAGTTTTTTCATTAAAGTTAAAACATGGTGCTGTAAAGACTATTGAAAATCTGCTCAAATTTTGCAAATATTAATAAACTTTGATTGACTATACAACAATGTCTTTAGAATAAGAAATTTAAGGTATAATGATTCGAATGAAGCCTTTTTACATGGTGACTTTGAATGATTTTTTATTTTTTATTTAATTTGTTTGTAATCATGAGAAAAGTTTTTCCTGGTTTCTCTACAAAAATTGATAAAAGTTTATAAATTCTATAAACAATTATTATTACGATGTGCAAATCAGGTTAAAAATGGAATTTTTTATGAAAAAACACTACTTTTCTAAAAAAAATTTTTAATAAATCGTAAAAACCGCTTTAACAATTTTTTTAAAATATAAAAACATCATAAAGATGTTGATACGTGTCGATTGACACCTTAATGATGTAAAGATTATATTTGGTTCTCGAGATATAATGAATGACGTAAATGACCTTGAACGTTTAATGATTTTTTATTTTTTATTTAATTTTTTCTTCAAAATTTTTTATTTAATTTTTTTTGTAAACATGAAAAAAAAATTTGCTGATTTTTAAACAAGAACTATTTGGAGTATATAAATAATATAAACATTGATTACTTAAGATTGGATATCAGGTTAAAAATTTTGTGTTTTTGAAAAAAAAAACCTAATTTTTTGCACTTTTTTTAAAAAAATTATAAAACGGCTCGAACGATTTTTTTTAAAAATTTGATAGATTCATAAAAATGTTAATACCGGTCGATTGACATCTTAATGATGAAAATCGCATGTTTGGTTCGTGAGATATAGCGCATAACATGGTTGACCTTCAAGGGGTGAAAATAGCAAATCCCCCCAACCGAAGTTTCCCAAAAACTAATCAGCTAATCAGACGCTTCGATTGACACCTTAACAAAGTCGATACGACTTTGTTTACGTGAGTTATGCTCGTAGAAAAACTGCCCGCGAACGCACATACGTACGTACACACACACACACACACATACTTCTTTCTAAAAACACTTTATATATACTCTATAGACCTCAAAACGTAAAGAAAAGTTGAAAATTTCAATTTCGATTTTCGAGGCGATTACAAGAACTTCCCATATACTGGGAAGTTAAAAATGATAAAAGTCAAAAACCACACTCAAAAACGGGGAGCAATTTTCGGGCGCCACAACTTTTTTATTTTCACGTTTAACGCGAAATACTAAAACAATTTTGTCACAGATCGTTTGCGGTATTGATTGTTGCAATCACTGTACATTAACGGAAGTTATTCCATCCCAAAGGGAAGAAACTCACGTGAAAAACGCATTTTTAGGCCAAATAATCGGCTTCCGGTGGCAAACCCCCCATTACAAAACTCACGGAGCATTTTGGTGGGCAGAAAATTTTTAATTGCAATGGGTAGTATGCCTCTAAGTAAGCTTAAATCCAAGTTTCTGGGGTCGCAGCTCCAATCCCCTTGGCGCCATCTTGAGAACAAAAAAAGTGGGACGGCCCCATATCTCGGAAAACACCGTTCCCACAGAAAAGTTTAACATGACAAACTTGTGTAAAATTTAATTTACAGTAAGTTGTGGATACATCATTTTCACGCACTGTCAATATTAAAAGAGTTACACGCCAAAAACGTTGTTGTAAAGGGGGATCATTTTTCGCGACCCACAACTCTTTGTTTTCCCTATTACCGCGAAATCCGTTTGAAAATTTAAACAGTTTTATCACCAAACGTTTGCGGTATTGCTTGTTTCGATCACTGTACCATGGCGGGAGTTATGTGTCTCGAAGGGGGACAAATAAAGAAAATACAGTGCGCCACATAATTATAGAGTCACCGCAAGATTTTCCACTTTCAAACTTCCTTGCAGAGCTGATGTTGTTTTGTTCACAAATTACAATTACCCGATGAAGAGAGAGAATAGTTAACATAAATCTATAGCATTACCAGTCTAAATTAAAAAATAATTCTACAAAATTTTCTTACATCCTGTCTCAAAATTATAGAGCCACTTCAAAGAAACTAAATTTATTCATACTTAAAACCATAATATTAATTAGAAACTTGAACTTTAGTAAGCAATTGGCCCTCCATTTTTATGTATGACCTGGAAAATGCGGTTTGGCATACTGTCTACCAAGGTTTGCAAGATAGTGGACTCCAGTGCTTCCCAGACTTCGGATATTGCCACTTTCAAAGAATTAACGTCTTCGTAAGTTTTATTATTAGCGTAAATCCGGCGTACAATTATTCCCCACAAATTTTCTACTGGGTTGCAGTCTGGTGAACGGGCTGGCCAGTCAAGAACCGTAACTTTTTTTTTCTCGAACCACTTCTTAGTGTCGTTGCTGGTGTGTATGGCGGCGTTATCTTGCTGATATGTTAGTTTTGAACGTCGATGCTTCCGCAAAAATGGCAACAGGCTACTTTCTAGGACATTCTGGTAATCCTTACTGTTCATTTTGGAAGAAGTGAATACCAAATTCAGCTTCCCGCGAGCACAAAATGCCGCCCACACCATACAACTTCCGCCACCGAAATTTCTTTTCGAAAAATATAGAGGCTCCTTCCGTAAGTCACGCCAATAATTGTTGTATCCATCAGGTCCGTCCAAACAAAATTTTTTTTCATCGCTGAATATTACCTAAATAAAATAAAAAATAACACTTTATTATAATTGTTTGAAAGTTTTCACATTTTGTTTGAATAAATAAAACACTCGCATCAGTCGGTGCTTAACTCACCAGATTCCATTGCCGGTTCATGTTCAATCTCGCAAATTCTAGCCTCTTTTGTTTATGAAGAGGCGTAAGAAGCGGTGCTGTCAACATTTTAGACTGTACAATGTTCGGATTATTTTTTATAACCCGCCGAATTGTTTCCCTCGACACATTTAGCTCACATTCGTTTCAAATCTGTGCGAGAGATTTCGTAGAATTCGAAGTTGTAGCAATGATTTTTCTTTTATCTCGTGGAAAGAGTTTGGATGAACGGCCTGGACGTTTTCTCGTTCCATACTTTTCCGGATTTGCAAGAAAATTCTGTACCACATGGTGCGATCGCTTTATTTTGCGAGCAATTTCCTGCATACTGTCACCAGACTTCCAGTACGCCTCTATCATTCCTTTTTCTTTCGGTGAGAGAGTTTTACCACGTGGCATATTTAGAAAAAAATAATTTTAGGCTGTTTAAGAAAAAAAATTAAAACACAAACTAAAAATGTAGATAATGGCTCTATACTTTTGTGACAGCACGAAATGACACTTTTACTGTTATTTCTACTTATAATACGGTATCACCACTGAAACTGCTTGGATGTGCACTGATGACGAATGCCAAACATACACTGCACGTTTTATAACTTTAAAGCGATAACCAACTAAAAAATGCCGAAATTAACAATTGGCTCTATAATTATGCGACGCACTGTATGTAAAATAAATTTAGGGAGAAAATCTCTGATCTGGCATTATGGATGTGAAGTGAGCATGACTTTATGTGCCTGAAATTTTTATGAGTAGCTTTTGCTTTGCTAATCAAGATCTAAACGTGTTTTCGATAAAAGTTTCGTAAAAAAGGTTTTACAAATAAGAGAGTAAAATAACAATATAAGTCTGACAATAATCTTTTAACGCAAAACGTCAATACGAACCAAAACTTCCAAAATTTTAGTGTGTAAATTTTTCCCCATACGTATCTGAAATCAGATCATTTATCACTTAACATACCCTCGCCAAATTCTAAATTTATAAGTGCAAAAATATAAATAATGATAAAGCTAATTGACAAAAACACTTGAGAAACTTGAGAGCTGATTATTTTACCAAAACAAAAAATTCACTCCACTTTGGAAAGGTTAGAAAGTTTAAATGTTTTCCTTTCCATTCTTTCCTATAGTTTGACTACTAATTCAGTGAAGTGCAGCAATAAATTAATTGCCTCGAAATTTCTACTTTGTATTCCGTCAGAATGGGATATCATCAATCTACCACGAGTGCGTGTTCTTTATCTTCTTACGGTAGTATGTATGACAATGGTAAACATGTTGTAGTGAACCCACATAAAATAGCCCACATAAATCACCACACAAGTGATCCGTGATCTACATCACGCGCGTGAAAAATCACATAGCACAGATAGGCGCGTGAAAAATCACATAGCACAGATGGGCGCGTGAAAAATCACATAGCACAGATGGCAGCCGATGCACATTAATTATCTGGCCGGCGACAGAACTAATAAGATGATAAGCATCGCTGCAAGAGTCAAGTGCTTCTCATAATTTATGCGCGTAGACAAAATTATGAGTATTGGACTCTAGTTCTGTTTATGAAGTAATAAATTAGGTCAATAAAGTATCAGAGTTTATTACTTCTTTTTGAGTATTGGTCACGTACTAGGAATATAAGATTTAATTTTGTAAATACGAATTTTAGAGTAGGGATTATATATTTAGTTGTAAGTTGTACATGAAAAATAGTATTTAAGAAATATGGAATTAAAGGACGAGATCAGTCTTCTTCTGATCGACTCAAATCGAAAACACGATTTTGATTTGTACTGCCGTGACTTGGCAACGATCAGTCCTGCTTGCCGTAATTAGGCAAGACGTAGACTTGCAAGCCGTGACGTGGCTTGATAATATCGGACGCTTGGGTCTTGGATCCTGCGCCAAATTTGTGGCAACAGCAATGATTTGCCGGTAAGGTCTTCTCCCTCTTATTCTTCCCTTCTGTACACTTTACGAATCCCCGTCTCTCACATAGCCTCAGAACAAGCATCTCCCTTGCGGAGTACCGATCCAGAAATAACAAAGGGAATAAGAAAGATTTATTACATGGCGATCCTGCAAACTACGAACCTACGACCGACAAATTAGCGAAACAACAACCCGATGACTTCGAGGAGGGCGAGCTACACGATGACATTTCAAACGATGAGGAGTTCAATAAAGCCTTTAAGCGATGCTTAATCAACGCCGAGCGACACATAGAAGAAATAGTGCAACCATACGTAATCATCAAGAACCCTGAGGCCCCAGCATATGCAGCGACGAAATTACCGGGACCACAACCAAGAAACATTCAGGAGTTCAGGAAGAAGCGAAACGAAAATCCGCAAATAACAAAGATCAAGAGGCGACAACGAGGCGGAAGAAAATACAAGGAAAGGAGAGACAAGGCCATCCTACACAGATTAGTCCACATAGCAGCGGGAGAACAGCGGAAAACTTATACTAAAGAATTAAGAAATTTGAAAAAATTAGAATTGTAAAAAACTAACTATAATGAGTAATAATTGTTCAACCCAAACAAACATAATTTTAGAATATAGTCAAAAAAATCAATTTCATCAAAATAATTTCAATTAGCAGAAATAACGCACTAGAAAGTAGTGGATAGGAATATTGTTTTGGGACTCAATAACATACTTCTCATAAATGTCGACAACGCGATTGAAGGAAATTTTATTTGAACTTCAGAATACATTATCAAATTTGAAAAAATCAAAGACCTACACAGTCAATACATTAAAAGAAAAGTTAGAGTACACTATAAACGCTGAAATAGAAGGAACAAATTTATTTGATAGCATCAATGAAGGAGATACAATAGAACTAAAATCAACTTTTTCTTCAGTTTGTGATAACCTAATTACAAACCTGAAACAACGGCTGAACGCCGCGAACATATTAGTAAAGATTGAAGAAAGTATAACGCACAAAGACATGGCTGACTTTAACATCGAAACAGCGATTAAAATAATACCGACTTTTGAGGGAAAACACACTGAGCTAGAGACATTTTTAACTATTATAAAACTTTTGGACAAGAAACTTAACCCAGAAGGAAAAACAGAGTTGCTAAACCTAGTTCTCCATATCAAACTTAGTCCAAACGTTAGAACGGCACTAAACGTTTCGACAATAGTCAACATCGATAACTTAGAAACAGAACTACGTCTCAAATACAAAATAAATAAAACTATTCCGCAAATCCATACCCAACTGGCAAATTTCACGCAAAAACGCATGCCTGTCACAGCATATAAAGACAAGATCCTATCGTTAGTGAATGACCTGAACCAACTACAGATTAGCGCACTTGGCGCGGAAGTAAACCAAGTTGCTAAAAAAGCAATACAAACGATTAACGATACATACGCACTAACAATCTTCAAAAATGGTCTTAACGATCAAATCAAGGACACTATATTCGCTGCACGACCGCAAACTTTCAGTGAAGCCATCACGTTAGCTACTGAAATTGAGCATAACGAAGCTCAACCTAATGGCATAATGTACATTAACAGAGGTAGAAATAATAACTACAGAGGACAAAATAATCAAAATAATTTTAATAGAAATATCTATAGGGGAAATCGCAATCAATCGCGAAACAATTTTAACAATAATACATTCAGAACTAACAACCGATACAATGATAGATTTCCAAACAATAACAGAAATTTCAACAAAAATAGGAACAACAATGGTTATAATAACAACAACAGATATAACAGTAACTCCGGAAGAAACGATACCAGAAGAATAAGATTAGTAGACAACCAGGGAAACGTAACAAATTCCCGAGAGGAATAAGGCAACCTCCCGGAAGAAACAAAGTATCTAAAGCCGAATACAACACTTATAAGGTAGATAATAAGATATATAGAATTACGGGTATATGCACAAATTATGTAAAAATCTTCAGTCAATCTGAGCACAGATATCTTAAACTTCTAATAGACACTGGAGCGGATATCTCCATATATAAGTTACATAATCTAGCAAAATATGATTTGCAAACGCACAACAGATGCAAATTAACGGGCATAACAAACGAAACAACAATGTCACTGGGAACAATCAGGTTAAACTTTAACATTGAAGACACTATAATATCCAACACATTTCATGCGGTAGATGATCAATTTCCTATCGAAATTGATGGCATCATAGGACGAGATATGCTTATCAAATATATGTGCAAAATAGACTTCGAGACGTATACCATATCCTTCAGTACTCATGACAGAGATGTAGTAATACCAATGTACACGAGAAAAGTAAACATGGCACGCATAACAATTCCCGCGAGAACAGAAGTTATATTACCAATAGACGTAGATAGATCAGAAGACAGCATAATATTAAACAAGGAGATTGAAAAAGGAATATTCTTAAGCAATTGTATAATTCCAGCGAAAGGTATATGTCATGCGAAAATACTTAATACCAACGAACATGACATAACTCTAAAAGACTTTCAAACAGAGGTAGAACCGCTGAGGAATTACGAAATATTAAAAACAGTGCAGAAATTTGACAGGAAACGATTGAACGAACTGATAAACATTATCAACACCAAAAGTCTCGATGAACAAGCTAACAAGAGCCTACTGGAAATTATTACAGAATACCAAGACGTATTCCACCTTGAAGGTGAATACCTCACAAAAAATAATTTCTACAGACAAAAACTAAACACATGCGATGAAAACCCAGTCTACATAAAAAATTATAGACTACCACAGACACAAAATGAAGAAATCCAAAAACAAGTACGCGAGATGAAAGATAACGACATCATCGAACAATCAACAAGCCCGTACAACTCACCATTGTTAGTTGTACCCAAGAAAAGCTCTAACGATGAGAAAAAGTGGAGATTGGTTGTAGACTTCAGGAAACTGAATGACAAACTAGTGAACGACAAATTCCCATTGACAAGGTTGGAAGATGTCCTGGACAAACTAGGCAGGGCAAAATATTTCTCAACCTTGGATATGACCAGTTCATTTCATCAGATCGAGCTGGAAAAGGAATCAAGACCGTTAACCGCCTTTTCCACCAACGATGGACATTACCAATTCAAAAGATTACCTTTCGGATTGAAAATATCATCGAATAGTTTTCAAAGGATGCTCACTATTGCTCTAACGGGTCTAAGCGACTCAGCATTTCTATATGTGGACGACATCATGGTTTTCGGATGCAGCGTAAAACATCATAACGACAACTTGAGAAAAGTTTTACAGAGACTTCGTAAGTACAACTTGAAATTAAATGCAAACAAATGCAAGTTTTTAAAATCAGAAGTGGTGTATTTAGGACACCTTATTACAGCAGATGGCATAAAAACAGACCCTGCAAAACATGAAGTAATCAAAAATTATCCCATCCCAAAGACCGCGGATGAAGTGCGAAGATTCGTAGCGTTCTGCAACTACTACCGTCGTTTCATACCAAACTTTGCAGAAACGGCCAAGAGTTTGAATTCACTCTTAAAGAAAAAAGCACCGTTTGTTTGGGAAAAAGAGCAGCAAACAGCTTACGAAATTTTAAAACGCAAACTGATTTCACCTGCAATACTTCAATACCCTGATTTCGAAAAACCATTCATACTTACTACGGACGCGTCAAATTTCGCACTAGGTGCTATTCTATCTCAAGGAGAAATTGGTTCAGATTTACCAATCTCGTACGCGAGCAAATCTTTGAATAAGCACGAATTAAACAAACCGATCATAGAAAAGGAACTATTAGCGATACATTGGGGCATAAACTTTTTCAGACCATATTTGTATGGACGCAAGTTTATAGTCGTATCTGACCACAGACCTTTAGTATCCCTGTTTACGCACAAAAATCCATCTTCAAAACTAACAAGAATACGGCTAGATCTATCAGATTACGATTTCGAAATAATATACAAAAAGGGCAATATAAATACAAATGCAGATGCACTGTCAAGAATACAACTTGATTCGAGTATGTTAAAATCCATGATACCTCCAACGAACGATGAGAACATCAGCAAAAAATTGCTAGCAATAACAAGGAGCAAGACAAAAAAGTTACAAGGCGAAAATAATAATATAGAAATCAACAATAAAAGTGACAAACAGAACGAAGAGACTGATCACCTCCATGCGTTTGATTGCACTTCATTGTCAGATATAAAAGGGGCTATGAAATTAAAATTTAATATGCTACGCAGCGAAAAGAAAGAAAACAAAAATAATATTTTCAGCAGCAAAGGAAATAATAATGAAATATATAAAGAGAAAGATTTTATAATAGTGCGCTACAGCGATAAAGATGACGAGAAACCCGTTTCCGCCAACGATAAACTGAAAGTTCGCGATAAATGCAATGACAATTCGTACACGAAATTAGTTTCTGTCATGAAGAAATTGCTAATTTATTCACGGAACAATAGCATTGATGCACTAGCACTTTCTTCTAATGATGATATATTTAGGTACGTACCAAAGAATGAGTTCAAGAATATATTTAATACGTTGCAACGTGAAGAGAAATACAGACTGAAAATACTGATATATAAACCGCCCATAAGAATTCGGGACGCCGAAAAACAACAAGAACTAATTAATGAATACCACAATTCGCCACATGGAGGACATACAGGAGTACGCAAGACATTACTGAAAATAAAACAGAGATATTGTTGGAAGAATATGAAGAAAATGGTCAAAAAGCACATAAATCAATGCGAAAAGTGCAAGTTGAATAAGATCACTAAGCACACTAGAGAAAAAATGATGAAAACTAATACACCGTCTACAAGCTTTGAAATAGTAAGCGCAGACATTGTTGGCCCGTTAAGAATTTCAAAAACTTATAGATACATTCTCACTATTCAGTGCGAATTAACTAAATACATAACTGCTATACCCATAGAGAGTAAGGATGCCACAACAGTGGCAAAAGCTTTAGTAAATAAATTCATATTATTATACGGTCATTTTAAAGTTTTAAAAACAGATTTAGGGACTGAATTTACCAATAGCCTAATGAAGGAAATATGCGAGTTACTTCAGATTAAACAAATATTCTCAACCCCTTACCATCATGAGACGTTAGGTGTAGTAGAAAGGAACCACCGAGTCCTTAACGAATATTTGCTATCTTTCGTTGATAACAACAATTGGGATGAATGGATACCTTTTTATACATTCTCTTATAATACAACCCCACACGTTGATACAAATTACACACCCTATGAACTTGTTTTTGGCAAACTCTCGTACCTACCTAACGACATTTTAAAAGATTCAGATAAAATATACAATCTTGATGACTATAAAAATGAACTAAAACTTAGATTAAAGATGTCTCTAACGAAAGCAAAAGACTTAATCGAAAAAACTAAAATTGCAAGAACCAATAAACAACCTTACTCAAATCCGCTAAATATTGAAATTGATGATCTTGTGTTAATAAAAGTAGAGAATAAGCGAAAACATGAAAAACCGTATAAAGGTCCATTTAGAGTAATAGAAAAAACCAAAGTAAATTCATTACTAGACATAGACAATAAAACAAAATGGATACATAATAATAGACTTAAGATTTTTCAAAAGAATAAATATCAAATATAAGAATACAATGCAAAATGTAAAAATCCAATCCTAACACCTGACCAATCAAAAAAAAAATTAAATTTTTCTCGTAGTTTCGAATTTGGATCCAAACTCTCAACTCAAAAGGTTAAGGGTGTAGTGAACCCACATAAAATAGCCCACATAAATCACCACACAAGTGATCCGTGATCTACATCACGCGCGTGAAAAATCACATAGCACAGATAGGCGCGTGAAAAATCACATAGCACAGATGGGCGCGTGAAAAATCACATAGCACAGATGGCAGCCGATGCACATTAATTATCTGGCCGGCGACAGAACTAATAAGATGATAAGCATCGCTGCAAGAGTCAAGTGCTTCTCATAATTTATGCGCGTAGACAAAATTATGAGTATTGGACTCTAGTTCTGTTTATGAAGTAATAAATTAGGTCAATAAAGTATCAGAGTTTATTACTTCTTTTTGAGTATTGGTCACGTACTAGGAATATAAGATTTAATTTTGTAAATACGAATTTTAGAGTAGGGATTATATATTTAGTTGTAAGTTGTACATGAAAAATAGTATTTAAGAAATATGGAATTAAAGGACGAGATCAGTCTTCTTCTGATCGACTCAAATCGAAAACACGATTTTGATTTGTACTGCCGTGACTTGGCAACGATCAGTCCTGCTTGCCGTAATTAGGCAAGACGTAGACTTGCAAGCCGTGACGTGGCTTGATAATATCGGACGCTTGGGTCTTGGATCCTGCGCCAAATTTGTGGCAACAGCAATGATTTGCCGGTAAGGTCTTCTCCCTCTTATTCTTCCCTTCTGTACACTTTACGAATCCCCGTCTCTCACATAGCCTCAGAACAAGCATCTCCCTTGCGGAGTACCGATCCAGAAATAACAAAGGGAATAAGAAAGATTTATTACAATGTGACAAGATTGGTATTGAAACGAAGTACCTTCAATCTTGTAGGATTGCTACCACACGTTATGCATTTATCTACAAAGCTTAAGTATACCGTAATAAAATATTTCGAAAAATATAAGCAAAACTGACTACTGCTGTCTGTTTCTTATCTGAAAAGTTGTATAGCTGTTATCATTGAATTTGTCAAACAATTTTCAAGTAAGAAATAATCTTTGACTTCTGATAACATTTTTTTAAAGCTCATTAATCATTAACTGTACACCGATTATAAATTGAAACTATGCAGTGAAAGGTGAAAATAATTTATTAATGTACAATATATATTGAAAGTGAATTTTATTGTTAAAATTGTATAATTTCTGAATAAAATATTTTATAAAAGCAATGTATCGTTAAGATCAATTGAATAATATATCAGATTTCATCCGAATTATTAACCAATTAATATAATCAAATGTTTTCACCTTCTAAAAACGTTACATTGTTCATAATAATTTATTTGAAATTAAAATCATAATATTTTATTTTCAATTAAATTCTTCGAACTAATATCATTTTTTGGTTCGTTTTTACTAACGCAACCTACAATATTTGTAATGAAAATAACCGGATGAGAGTGTTAACCTATTATAATATCCAAAATACAAAACAGTTGTTTAACCCAACTCATTTCAATTAAATTATTGCTAATTGACTTACGCACGCTAACGAGCAACACGAAATTACATCAAAATTATACTTCACGTTGATGATTTGAACGATCGAAGATTATCGAATCGTTTTCATATTTTCAACACTTATTTTGGAAACAATTTACCCGACGATGATAATAATAGCGATGAAGATGATGGTAATGATAATTATGTACCCATGTTTCGATTTGTTGACATTAATTGTAATTTTCGTTTTTTTTTCAATGCCGAATAATTACGTGTATCCGATTTGAAAACAAATACCAGTTTTTTTTTGTTGAGGTAATTATAGGTCATTCTTTAGATAAGTTAACAGAACCTGAAATTAAAGATGAATTCAAACTAGAAACCATAATTTTCTTACATTTTACAAGTGAGTGAACCTCTATCGAAATATGGGGTGTTTCATGAAAAATGATGAGTAACTCCCCAGACGAGACGATGATGGCAGGAAATTAATCATCATTTGGAATACGGCGTCTTGAGTAATGTGGAACATTTAGAGCATTATTCTTTTGTTTTCGTTTTGATTAAGTGGCATGATTGATTCACCTTATCACTGTTGAATTAGAGGCATGAGATAAGCGGAATGAATTCTTAGTCAATTCTTACATTTTTTTGATCCATCCATTATATTTTTGTGTTGAAGGAAAATATTTGAGAATGAGTCAATTGACGACCAGTGAGAGTGGAAAAATTGAACATAGAGAATTATTAGAAGATAGCATGTATAGTGTAAAATTGAAAAAAATTCCTTAAGTGAGATTAGCGCTAACCGCCATTTTGGATTGAAGTTTTTTGTTGTTATCTCTAAAACCGTTTAAAAGTGTATTTTTTAAAGGCATAGAACCTTTTAAACAAGAAAAACCCAAAAAACCTGTTGAAATGGTATATTTTTGGACTCTCTAAGCTTGCATTTAGTGTTAAAAATAATTTTTGGTATAAGACCACCACGGCTGTGTCTGTGAAAGGCCTTTCTGTGGGTCCTATTTTGCACCACTTTCCAGCATAGCCGGCCTTATTACGTCAATAACGCATCGAAAGTTGGCTTCCAAGTCATCAATGCTGGTCTATCAGCATTGACAAGTGACTTTATTTACCCCCATCAAAAGTAGTTCAGTGTAGTCAAATCACATGATCTGAGCGGTCAGCTCGCGGGATCATTTCTTGAGGTGATTCGTTCACCAAAGGTTCGGTTCAATCAAGTAATGGTTTCACGCGCTGCATGGCATGTTGTGCCATCCTGTTGGAACCATTTGTCTCTTAGACATTGGCATTGAAGTTGGGAATCAAAAATTTACGAATCGTTTGTCGATAACGATCGCCATTTCCGAAAATGTTAATTGTGCCTTCAGATTTTAAAAAGAAAGGACCAATTATGCCACCGGCATGCAAACTGCACCATACACTGACTTTTTCGAGAAGTAATGGGGCTTCCAAAATTTCTTGAAGATTATCTTCACACCAAAAACGGCAATTTTGCTTATTTACGAACACGTTAAGCTACAAATGAGCCTGAAAATGATTTGACGATGAAAATGCGGTTCAATTTCCAACTCATATTCAGCCCATTTGCCGAAGATACGAGATAAACTTCAATTGTTGCACTAATGGAATGCCCTATGCTACGCAAGATCTTGGAATAATCCAAGATCTTGCGTCAAAATTTTCCATGTAGTGCACGGATAAAGGCACGTTGTTGAGAACGGTGTCGCATCGATAGATTTGAATCTTCGGTCACACCATCGTCTACAGCGGCGATAGATGCCTCGGTATGCACTGTTCGAGCTCGTGTTGGATGAACATTGTTCAATAGAGTATACGTGGACATTATTCTTTCCATTGGGTTGCGTATGAGCTGCTCAAATGAACGATTGTGAGCATCATGAATTGGAAGAAGTGCGGAATTTCGGAAATAAATTTATACTATGTCAAGACGTTGTTGCGGTGTAAGTCTTTGCAAATTTAACACCTACAATGACAGATATCCCTATCGATAATTCTATACCTTCAGGAAAACACCCTCTACATTAGGAATTTAAAAAAAAATTCATATCTCATATCATATGATTCGCATAGTAAAAACCGTAACAAATACTATTAAGTTGAGATAGCGCTGGTGAGACAATATGAGAAATCGCACTGTTTGTGTCGGTAAGAAAAGAAAACGATACGAACTTTTGCGGCCGGGCTAAAAGTTGTCATCAACATTCTGAACGACTTATTAGTCGGTCGCCTATTGTCTGCTACTTGTATAAAAACCGCAGCCAGTAATTAGAAGAAATAGCAGCAAACAAATTCAATTCAATATATATCAAAATCTTGTTCAGAAGCATTCACAAACTTCTTAAAGGGAGATATTCCGATTTTCAGATGATTTTTTAGCTTATTCTAATTAAGGGTTTGCATTATTCTCACAAACAAGCAATGTTAAATATAAAAAAATAGTATTTAGATCGATAAAAACTTTATTACTTTGAAGATAAAATCGAATTTCAAAACAAAACTTAAGCTAGAGATATCTAAGAGCCGGCTAGGGCGTGCAGATGAATGTCTGTTCAATTCACAGTTGAAAACTTAACAACAGCGAAATTACTTTTACTGTTGTTAAGGATACACTCAGGCATCTAGATGTGAATATGAAGAATATTTGCAGAAGGAAGAAGGTTACAAGATAGAATGTAGAGAATTATCATTCAATTTTTGTGTGTTGCTTAATTTTAGCCTTATCAAGAATTATTCCTAAATACTTGATAGTTTTGCTCCATGGCTAATTCGCTTTTAAAGTATGATGTATCACTTTTAAAGATTTGAGGCGCTTTGTTTCTGACTGGAGAAAATAGATGTGGTTTTTGAAGTACCACCATTGATTCTCCATCAAAGGCAGAGTAGGTCTCGTTCACATTTTAGAGATTTCATGATTGTTTTGAAATCTTTTCCTAATTAATAGATATACCTTCATTGTCAGCAAAAGCTGCAAGATCGTATCTAGCGTTCGAAGGGATGTCAGCAGTGAATTTTTTTATAAAAGGTAGGTAGTAAGTTTGGCCTCTAAGGTAGATATCCCGCCTAAAAAGAATATTGTTGATTTTCAAACACAATGTTTTTTTAATAGAATCGGAAACATAATATTTGTTGTTCAGGAATAGTTTTGTAAAATATCCGCCCTCCACAGTGGTCTTACAAAAATATTATGTAAATATAAATTGAAAAACATATATTCGGTGTGGTTAATTGAACTTAACTTGATATGTTTATGCATACAAATGTTTTCACCGTCTCAATAATAATGAACTGCTTTCTCCATTTCTATTTTCATTATCTTTCCGTTTTAATCACTTAATGTCACATGGCTTCGATGCCATAGTTTTATCTTAAACAACAAAATACGTGATAAGATTGTTTGATATTCAACAACCTCATATCTGCATACATTAATCTTCCAAATCGCAACTATTACACAAGACATCACAATTTGGATGATTGCGGTCTTCCTGTCGCCAGTTTACGACAGATATGATTATCTTATTCCTATTGTGTTCGTAACTGTTTTAATATGATTGTAGGCCGTCTGGAAGTGTTTTTGGGTGGTGATGGCCACATAATACTTCGAAGCTATACGCGTTGATTTGACTAACTAATTCTTCACTTTGTCGGTCATTAGATAAAAACTACTATCCAAAAAAAACGCCTTTTATTTATGATGTCGCCGGAAAACTAAGTCATTTTATTGTGAAAGTTTGTCTAACCGATTTCAATTCAAATGATGATTGGGGAAGAGTTTAAATTAATACAAATTGTTGCTCTTGAAAAATAGACATAAACGATATCCGTATCCGATGTCGTATTTATGTATTTTTAAATGATTTTTAATGACATACAATCGTTTAATATACGTGCAGAAGTATCAAAATCGAGTAAAGCGAATAAAAAAAATTCACGATTTAATAGACATGTTGGAACAACTTTTTCACGATAAGTGAAAAAGTAAATTAGAGGTGCAGTTTAAATATTTAAAAGAAAAACATATAAGTACCAAGTGAATGTGTTTATTTTTTTGGTAGTTAATTTACAGCAATTTGTTTTGCAGCTGAACTTCAAATTACAATTTTAAAATTTTAAGTATATCAGTGTCTTCGAACTACCTCGACAAATGCATAGTTTATCCTATTAAATTGGCTCCCGACTGAGCTCCTTAGCGACAGCAGGCCAAGTGTGTTTCGGTTCGGTTGGAAGCTCTACTTTCTGGCAAGGTATATAAACTACCCTGGTATGATTTGTTGTTACGTCATCCGACGCGGTGGGCGTGGCCCAAGTGGAATTTCATTCTCACGTTGAATGAAGCCAATTTTTCTTTTTCCGACTGGGAATGAAGTTCTTGCGAATATGACATCGTTAGAGAATCGAACAATTTTTTTTAACTGTTATTGGTTTGACGATGAATGCGCTTAATGCCGAACAGTTACAATCTTACTATTATTGTTAAAAATTGATTCAAATGTCTTGCAAACTAACAAGATGACAATGCAAAGTCGATTTAAAAAATTTCGCCTCTTCAACTTAATGGCATGTGATTTCAAGACCAGTTCTGGCATGTAACATTAACTATTGCTCTTATGTCTAGTGTGAATTACATATTATTATGAGATGAACAGGGATGCCCAAATATTTTCCAATATATTTTCTAAACAGGTTGGCAGCACCACTGGGCGTGTCTGTGCGATATTACGTCACTCAACGGGGGTCCTAGGGCAATAAATCATACCTGGTCTGGTTTGTATACCTTGACTTTCTGGCATGGGGGAAATATCGGCCAGACCACCATTCTCCGGAGAGATGGACCAACGCCAGAGACGCCACCATAGTTTAAAGTCAAAGAAAGGAGTCAGACATCTACACTGACGGATCAAAAATGGAGGGATGGTTGGCTGTGGGTTTTTCTCAGAGCAGCTGGGCCTGAACTACAATCCATGATCAAAAAATTAGGAACAAGATTTTTGCAAAAATTTACCTTTTGCCCCTGAAAACTCTTTTAAAACGACGAAAAAATGTAGAAAAAACGTTTTGATATTTTTTGACTATTTATTAATAACAAATTAAGTACAACTTGTGTCTAAATACTAATATTTCGCAAGTCCACCCTTAGTTCCAATAACCGCTTTTATTCTTGCTGGCATACTGTCGATGCACCTAACAATCATGTCCTTTATTTTTTCACTGTTCTCCCATATATTCAAAATATTTTCTTTTAACACATCTACAAGTGGGATTAGCAGAAACATAAACTTCGGATTTCAAGAGGCTCCATATATTCTGAATAAGATTCAGGTCGGGGTAGTTGCCAGGCCATGGAAGAACGGGGATACTGGCGCCATGAAATATATTTCGCACGAACTGGGCACGATGACATGGAGCACAATCATGCATAATGGTGATGCCGGTTCCACTGCATTGCAAAAAATTGAAGTATGGAATTAATATGTCTTCCACGACCTCAGAGTACTGGAGAGCATTCATTGTCCCGTTGACAAAATATAGCAGTCCACATCCATCTGCTGAAATACAAGACCATATCATAACGGCTGATGGATGCTTGACGGTCCTCACAACACAAGCTTCATTGTATCGCTCATGTGGTCTTCTCCGAACGAACTGGTGATTTTCTGTTACCGCTTCTAACCTGCATTCGTCACTAAACACAATCTGAAAAATAAGAAGAAAAATTACTTTAAAATGAGGATTACAGCAGAAAATTTTTAAGATGATAATTACTTTTGGAAAATCTTCTACGGAATAATTTTGAAGTGTTTTTGCAAATTCCAATCAAGCTTTGCGCATTTGGGCCGTTAATTTCGATTTTTGCGTTGGTCGCCTGGCATGTAACTTCGCTTCTCTTAATCGTCTCCTGAGTGTCATCCGCGATATAAATATTTCCTCGGCGACCAGATCCAGATGCAACTGTCGTACGAACGAAAAATGGTTATCACAGAATTTCTGTATAATTCTTCGATCTGTGCGAGTCGTTGTAATCCTTTTCCGGTCGCAATTCATTCGTTTGCTGGAAGTTTGTAAAGGACTCTCAATCGCAATCTTATTGATTCGCATCACCGTTTGAGCAGAAACCTTCACCATTCGTGCGATTTCACGAAAAGAAAATTGGTTTGTCCTTAGTAACGCAGTTATAGATGCTTTTTGTTGCAAAGATATATCCCTACACTTTCCCATGTTGTTTTAAAAGTCGACTTTAAAATAAAATACACGCAACCATACAGCTATCCAATAACCACGAAAAAAGTTAAAACCTTTTGCTTTGACAAATCAAGCACTTTTGCTTCCAAACACTTTTCACAAATCAAACACTTTTGCTTCCCAAATACTAGTGGAAGACCAACGACTTTGTAGTTTTCTACCCGATTTACACAAGGAGAACTTTTAATGTGATAATTGCCGCGAGGATGTACAGGTAAAAAACAATTACTTAAAAAAATTTCAAATGATCGGGATTTTCCATAACGTATCAAACCTCTTCAGAATACTTACAGGCATAATTACAAAATGAAAACATGCTCGAAATCCCAATTTTTATGACACCATAAACGAAAATTTTGAAAAAGTTAGAAAATTGATGAGTGTTCCTAATATTGTGAACAAGGACTTCCGGCTTCCAAACAACTGCAGCGTCTTCTAGGCAGAGGCCATTGCAACACACAAGGCAGAAGACTGGATTAAAAATCAAAAAAATTGTCCCAGAAATTTAAATGTTTTCTCCGCAGTCAAGCTGCTATTCAATGCAATGGAATGTCGTACACAATTGAACGAGATTTCCCTTCATTTTTAAGTGACCCTTTACTGGGTACCTACTCATAGTGATGTACCTGTGAATCCCGGAGCAGTTGCCGTCATGAGAGCTGGCAGTGAGCTCCTAGGATTATACACACACAATGTTTGGCGTAGTTTAGAGACGATGTTTTCAAAAAATACCAAATCCTTAATTGGTGACAATATTCCTTTTTTCCAACTGTCATTCTGAAACTTTATAGCTTTTTTTGGTACCTTGGTTCTTTGAAGAGCTTCGTTCGCATGCTGTAATACTTAAATTGATGTCCAAAAGTTTTGCAATTAAGATTTTCATGATGATTTAGAATTGTTGAGTCTATTCTAACCTTTATTATGCTTGGATGATGACATATTTTAAAGGGGTGTAAAGTCGCTTTTAATGAAGACTTTTGGATATGAAAGAAGTTCACTGGGGTTAGGAGAGATATTTAAAAAAACAAGTTTTTGATTATTGACTACCCAATTTCATACGAATCGAATTTAGTTGAAAATGTCTTTGAAGCTTGGACGGTAAGTGAATTTCTACCGATTGATTCGAACTTTAAGATGCACTTTATACATAATATTTCGTTCAAGCTCTGAGTATAATCCAGAATTGATACTAGAAAAATTTTAAATTTATAGTTTTGTTGAGATCTTCTTAAGGTTTTCATAATTACTTATTTGGAAATGATATCCCATCAAATTCATATATTGTTGTCCAGTGGAAGAAACTTGGCTTTTTAGACTACGCTTGACGAGTCAAACACTTTCGCCATAATCCAAAATCAATGATTTAGTTTTGCTTCACACATTTTTTTTGATATATTTGCGTCTATGATGACATTCACTGAATTCTCCTTGAACTTTTCACTGTGGAATATGTTTGTTATTTACTTTAATGTACAAATATATGTTTCTGAAATATGATTTACATTACCTTGTTCTCTTTCACGGCCCAATCAATTCTAGCAATAGTTGTTATCATTTTGTTGACTTTCTCCACATAAATAATTCATACTTACATGACTTTGAATTTATTATAGTCATGTTTATCAACCGATTGCACTCACCTACACAGCAAATTTAATTTTGCAAAAATAAACTCGTTGTCAACCATTTCCAAATGTTTGCTAAAGTGATTTTTCAATTGACTGACTTTTCAGGTCATGGTGACGAGCAAACAATATAGGTGAACGTGTTGAATTTTATGTAAAACATCGCACATGTATGACACACATTGCGCATCGTCCAATTCATTGATGAAGATCTAGAGCTCAGGAAAAATGTCTTAATTCGATTTTCTAAAAATAATCGTCTATAAAGTGGCTGACTGAAAGAAAAATGGTTATGGGAAGTGAACAAATCAAATTATTCAAGCGAAACTTAAAGGGGACAAAATGATTGACGGGAGTGGTGCGATATATAGTATGAAGCGGCAGAGTCTGTCGGTTGGAAATAAGATGGAAAGTGTGCTAAGTGAATGATGAAAATAAAAGTTATATATTTAAAAATGATATAATAATATTGGATCGTCTATGAGACCGTAGGATAGATGTTGGTCAAAGACACTGATCTCTCTTGAATTATTCTTGAAAAATCTTTAGTTAAAGGGGTTCGACCAAAAAATATATCGAATTTTCGTTTTTTTTTGTTTTAATGCAAAGCAGAAACTCAGACAAACAATTCTACATATTTTTATTGAAAAATTCGTAATAGAAGTTGTTCAAATAGAGGTTTGATCTTCGTGGCAGCGCTTCGTGAGCACTTGCAGTGTAGGATAGATCTTCATTTTCACTTCTTACTCCAACTGATCTTCCAAACGTTTCTGCATTAGCAATCTTCTCTGCCTTGCTTCCTTGGACATCTCCTAATCGGCTTTTTTGGCATTTCTTCACCCTCTTTTTGACTTTTTTCTCACAAGATTGTATAAAGAACTGTCTATAGTACAGTCGCAAGTATCGACATGGATATTATCATCTTTTGAGGCAAACGACAAAATTTGAATGAAATTTCAACGTCTATAATTTTACCATTATCACGACTGTCACCTCCTCTTTTGCCAGGAACCGTCAAAAGCTTCTACAATATCTCGATTGTCTTTAATCAAACCCACAACTTCTTCCTTTCTCAGGTCCGTATTTTCCTGACTCACATATTCCGCTGCTGCACCGAAAATTCGGTCATATGCTGTAAATTTCGGTGGTTGGGCCATGTTCATCACAGCACTGAATTCTTCTGCAGTAGTCATACCTTTTATTGTACACCTCTTCCCGTAAACAAGGCGAAAATTGACTTCATTTGCACTGTTTACTTTGTTTTGTAGTGTTTTAAACGACAATTTGGGACTATTTACCAATAAGGAAGAATAACTACACTCTTAACAGGGCAATCGAAACCAGAACAGCTTTTCTCGATCGTTTTTAAAAAATTTGTTGTTACATTCCCTTCATGTTCTGGGCAAACACTCATCACTTTCGAAAATTCCTCCTTAAAAAACCCTAAAATATCCAAAATATCATGCATTTTATCATTGTTCTTGCAGTCATATTTTTTGATTGACAGAATAACCTTTGATGCGCAAGCGGCACGAATAACGCTTTTGGCACATATTTTTTTTACAACGAAGAGAAGACTTTCCTTTAATATTCATGAATATCCCAGCAGATTTTTACTTTTTTTACTATTTCGCAAAATTATAACAGTTTGAAAGCTAAAAAATTTGAAAAATAGAACCATGAAGATAAAATCACATTTTTTTTTATAAAAATGGAATTGGAAACACGCTTCAAACAACCTTATCCTTATAGAGTGAGAGTCAGTGCCTGCCGAATATACGTTAAAGTTATAGGCTGGACATTTTCCAGTCGTATGAATGCATATAAAAGAGTATTCGTTTTCTGAGCAATGTTTCTTCAAGAAATGGAATCACATTTCCACTAGTCTTATGACAAAGTACACAATATTTATTTTCTTTCCTGATTATAAATTTACTTCACTGCGATTTTATTTCTGAAATTTTCTTTTGAAATACTACCTTCAACTATAAGAGTTAAGAGGAAATGTTCACCTGCTGAACCTAGTGCTCCGAAAATGAATATTTTCTTGCATTCATTCATATACCTTTACAATGTTATCTTGGTGCATTTGACCTTATACTGTATCTGGAGGAATGTTAGACCCTTCGGATAGGTCATGAGAAGACGTCATATTAATTTTAGCTTTTAAACTTTAACCTGAAATAATATATTTATTGCGGCTCTACTTATCTGATATCTGCCGGAATACCTGTTGGCCAACGTTTGCAACCCCGAAATATTGTTCCCTATACAAGTGAGAACACACGAAAAAAATCAGTATTTATACTCTAACGTATGTCTGGCAGGCGCTGACTCTTAGTCAATTCTTCTTCTTCGGAACCACCATTTTGATAGATAGTAACCACAGAGTCAGGAGTAAGTACTCCTTGTGTTCAATGATCCAATGAGAGTGGAAAATGCATTACACCTAACATGTATCAATGAAAGGAACGAAAAACGACGAAATTTTTGTGACCAGATTTCACACGCCATTTATGTGGCTTCAGGAAAACTGCTGTCCTAAATATTTGTATTTCTCGGCTCTTACGGTGATTTTTCTCAAGAGCTACAATAGATATTGTTATGAGTTTTTTAATCAATAGAAAGACATTCTGTGGGTTATTACATCCGAAGAATTTTCGAAATTTGGCTTCTTAAAAACCAAAGTCACATAAAAAATAGTGTAATTTTTGGGAATTTAAGAGAATTTGATGTTCCGAACCAACAGACGCTTATGTTCCCAAATCATCGTATGTATACATCGGGTTGTATACCTATCGCCTTCTAAAAAAATTATAAACATATCTAGTATCGTTTTTGA
This sequence comes from Oxycera nigricornis, assembly GCA_963942545.1. Lineage (NCBI taxonomy): Eukaryota > Metazoa > Arthropoda > Insecta > Diptera > Stratiomyidae > Oxycera > Oxycera nigricornis. Next base: position 85,627,929 of record OZ012662.1, read on the forward strand.
AAAACTTACCTACAAAATCGGCATTGTTCTGTTAGGCAAATTTAACTTTGACGCTGTTTAATTTTTTTTGTAACAATCTAAGTTGCTTAAAGTATTTTATGACTTGTTGGGTGGGATGTGAATAATTCAATTTTAAATCCAGTATTTCTAAAGCCCTTTCATTATCCATCCTTAAATTGTGACGTGCATACAACAGTATAAATTAACGTTGAATGTAGCACGTATTTTAGGGTTAAGTATATTGTTGTAATGTATATTTTCTATTTTTATATTTTTATATGTTGACTGTGATTGCCTTGCTTTGGCGAAATAAATAAATAAATAAAATTTAGTAAATATTTGAAAGCGATCAATTTTTCATTTCGGGAACTATGAAAATTGAAAAATGCGAAGCGCCAATGCAGCCTAAATTTCTGGGCGAACCCGTCCACTTTATAAATTTCATAAAACGGATTTTTTTTGCATTTTTCAATTCCTTAAACTTCAAAAATGACCTCCAGAAATATCTTTTTAAAATTCGAAAATTTAATATATAAATAGCGACTTTGAGTGTTCGCGCGTTTTCGACTCTGTGCAGATATTCGAGCCGCTGTCGGCCGCGTAGCGTCTCTTTCATTCACCTTTTCTAAAATATTGGTTTCTCCTTTATCCATTATATTTGTGGCTTTTCTACCTGTGCTTAGTGCTAATTTAAACACATATCACGTGTTTTTGAAAAATGTCCAATTTTTCATTTTTCAAAAAATATTTATCAAGAAAATGGAACAAAAACTTTAAACACGTTTTTCGCAAAACAGCATCTTTTAACGTGGCATCCGGATCTACCGACCCGATTTTCAACAACTTTAATGCGTTTTATTTGTTTGAAAATATTACACCGTAATCCACCAAAATATGAGCAAAACATTGTAGAAAAAAAATTTTGGCGTTTAAAAAAACCACGAAAAAACCGTCGATTTTTGACATTTTTTCACAAGTCCGCCATTTTTTTGTTAACTGATTGTTTTTAAAATGGTGGTGGATTACGGTGTAAGCGACCTTGCTTTTTCAAGTACCGTTAAGTTTTTTTTTTGTTTCAGATCTACCAATCCATAGATTATCTCGCTGCCGTGGAGTAACGATTTTTTCAGAGCTTAAGTTCAGCGCTCTCTATAAATGAGAATAATAAATAATAAATAAAAATTATATATTTTTTGTATTATTTAAATTTGAAATAATCTTTTAAAAAAGATTCATGTCGACATATAATAAAATGTCTCAGATTTTTTTTTTGAAAAATGATATTTTTTGCCTTCTAAAGTGGACTGGTACCGTAATTGATATTTCTCGAAATTAAACCCCGTTTTTAACTTATAAACAATAAAACTTATATACTCTCATGAATCAGTTGTTGATGTTTATTTTATTTAACCCACGCATCACAACCTTTATCGAGTATTGGGCTTACAATTTTCACTTCATTTAACATCGAAACGAATCGATTACGTTTTTAATGAGTGACCAACAACAAAAAGATATGTTGATATATTTTTTTGTACCACAATAGTTACTTACTTGGATGCCACACACAAGATTCAACATTATATGATGAATAAATGTAATAGATAATAATTTTGCATAAATGACAATTGAAATGTCACCTGTCTATCTCAAGTATCATTTGTTTGAAGTCTGTAGCGACTTTGAATGCAATCTATTTATGGAAAGATACAATTTAGATTGCACTAGTCAAACTGTGATGAAAAATATCTGCTGTGCAGTCATTTAATGTAAAACCACAATAATTTATAGTTGATTGAAATTTTTTTATGGACGGAGGAGGTTATGAGATTGATGGAAAAGGTCAGCATAAAAAGAACTCTTTGTTGGTAGTGCAAATTTTTAATTAATCAAGTTTAGAAGGCGGGCATGTGGGTCTTGTACTGCAGATACCTAAGAATGTACATCGTCATTGATATTGAAATTGCAAATTCAGTTGAAGTGTTTTTTGACTTTGAGAAACTATTTCCTAGTACCTACACAAATCGGTGTTTATTTCTAGTCGTGATTATTTAGTCAATACAAAACGTCCAGCTGAAGCCATAATCAAATGCTTTGAAGGTCTCAGAAACAAATTTTTAGAAGTTTCAATCTCATTTGTAGTGTCGTTTTTGTCAGATTAAAAAGTCTCTGTGGTCGAATGTTGTGTGACATGAATTCAGTGTCTAGAGGCTCAAAATTTTTAGAGCTTTCTTCCCACAGATGGCTCTTTTATCCTAATTTGGAGTTTTCTACAGCGTAGTATTTCACTTGAATGATTGAAGAAGGCAAATGCTTTCCTCCGTTTGTTGGCATCATTGAAGCACAATTAAAAATTTAATGCATAATATGTTTGGAATTTGATGTTTAAGCGAAAACTATTTTCAAAACAACAGTTTTTCAGTGATGCATAACCTTAATCAAAATTAGACAGTTTCTCTATTAAAAAGTGGCTCAGAATAACATGCTTTCAATATCTCAAGCTTTTATTGTTTTTTTTGGTGGAGAAAAGTGACTTCAATATTTTCTTGGTAAGGCAATGCTTTTTGCTGATGTACAATATCTTTCTCACATTTTCTTTGTTGCACTTATATGTGTCGTCTTACAAAAAACTTTATTTCATCCTGTTTTAAGTTCTCATTTATTCCCATCAAGATCATAGCTAGAATGCTTTCGAAAAAGTAAAAAGCTAAGCAAAATACCACATCTGTTAACAGTAACTCCGCGTTTTTCCATTACATTGCAAATTTAGATATTTGCAGAAATACATGAATGTGTCGCAAACGGACAACTCTCAACATTTGTAGGAGGCATTGCAATCTAAAAATTTCGCTTACGTCGCGTAAATGATATTTTTCATGCCAATGGTTAATGTGTAGAATCGTACTCTCTTCGTCATTGCTGACATTGGAATAGCAATTAAGTAATTTAATGTTAGTGTCTTGATAGGGTGGTCTTGATGATACCATATTTGTGGTTCAGTATTTGTTGCTGGGTAGATATTAATCTTGAACTACACTTTTTGTGGGCCAAGAATGTTTTCAGATGTCTATATATGTACTTACACAAACTTGCGATTTGCTGTTGAAGTAAAATTGTCTTTTGGAGGATGCATTCGTTGATTTGTGTAACCTAACGCATTTTTGTACTAATCTATTGTTTTTTTTCATTGAAATATAGATAGAAGTAATAGAAATTTGTTTTCATTTGATATTTGAAAATAATTACTTATGTGCAGGGTGTTTTGTATTCGGTGGCATAAAATGACACCACGTATTCTTTGAAGTGTCCCGAGAAAAAAATCGTTTTGGAGGGGGTAGTAAATCCGAAGGGCTTTTGAGATATAGGAGGGGGAAGTACCCCGCTCCATAACCACGACCTGGCACGTGTAAATCGTCATAACTATTTTATTTTTATGTGTAGACTTTTGAAAAAGAATGCGTTCGATAGCCTATCAATGTATGTTTTTAGAAATGTATTAACCAGTGCCCCCAATGCTGCCAGTTTTACACGAAAAAATGAGAAACTTAAAACAACCGGAAAAAAATAATTAATTTTGACTTTTGCGACCGTGTTAAACGCTAAAGTGATGTCCTAACCTATAAAAATTATTATCTTGAAAGAAAGCCTTACTTTCTGCTTGAATACTTCCGAAGAAAAAGGTTGCCGATTTTCCTTTGTGAAATTTTGCTGACTTACTTTATTATGGAAACTAATAACTAAAGATCTAAAGTTACAATTTATTTTGAACTTAGCATTAAACAGCAGAATGACTTGTGATCACATAAACTGTTCAAGGTGTCTTCCTTCCACAGAAATGCAAAGAAGAGCTCTTTTCTTAATTTCTGTGACTATGCATGAGTCGAAATGCATGAGTTCCTCTCTTATTTTTTCACTAGCTGCCTAATTCTTGAACTGATGACACATGTGTCTTGTACACTTCATGCTTCACTGCACCCCACACATAAAAATCAAGGATAGTTAGATCTGGAGACCGGGTGGCCCCCTAATTGGACCATTTCGACCTATCCACCTTCCTGGATAGTTTGAGGCAAGTCAATGGGTGATTTGTTGGTCAGTATTGCTTGGAGCACCATCGTGTTGGTAGTACATACATGCTGTTCAAATTGATTATTGGTGTATCTTCCAATAAAGCCGGTAACTCGTTATCCAAAAAATTTAGATATCCGGCAGAATTCAGCCTATCTAGCAAACGAAATGGTCCAATTAGCCTTCGCCCCAGTACGCCTGCTCACATGTTTCTGTTAAATCTACGCTATGTAGAGGTGGCCTTGGTTACTCTGGGATCTCCTATATCCGGTAATCGTCGAGTCGGGTACCTCGTTTGATATTCCTCCTGTGCACATGCGGCATTGCCATTGCAAAATCCTTAAATGTAATGCATGTCAGCATATTCCTCGTTGGTAAAGTTAGCCATGATTGTAAGTATATGTTTAGAAATAAGCACTCCTTGATTCTTTTCAATTGACGATTCGACTAAGTTATGCAGCATTTCCACACAACATTTATACCCCTTTGTATTATCAGGTGCTAATTATTAGACATTAACTCAATGTCATCCTCAAAACGTCGGACTTTCATTATCTCAGCTTAAAAACCCTTCAATACTAAAGCAGGTCCAACAAATAGCATGAAAAAAAATGAATCACTCAAAAATCTTTTCACTGTGAGATTATGCCAGGTAGATAATAAAATTTTATGACGTTTGGCTAATTCCGAGGGATCACACAAATTATGAGTTTTCTATTTTTCGAAGGAAACAAAGGAAAATTGGCAACCTTTTCTTCAGAAGTATTCAAGCAGAAAGTAAGGCTTTCTGTCAGGATAATCATTTTTATAGGTTAGAACATCACTTTAGCGTTTAACACGGTCGCGAAAGTCAAAATTAATAATTTTTTTCCGGTTGTTTACAGTTTCTCATTTTTTCGTGTAAAACTGGCAGCATTGGGGGCACTGGTTAATACATTTCTAAAAACATACATTGACAGGCTATCAATCGCATCCTTTTTCAAAAGTCTACACGTAAAAATAGAATAGTTATGACGATTTACACGTGCCAGGTCGTGGTTATGGAGCGGGGTACTTCCCCCTCCTATACCTCGAAAGCCCTTCGGATTTACAACCCCCCCTTTAATACGATTTTTTTCTCGGGACACTTCAAAGAATACGTGGTGTCATTTTATGTCACCGAATACAAAACACCCTATATAAGTGAATTCAACCCGAATCTACACACATATGTACATGGTGTATGTTGTTCATGAGATGCCTTGATCGTCGGTTAAACGCTAAAGCAAATGTTTAACTATTATAACTGCGTTTCTGACCTCAGAAAGAACCATATTTAACAATGTTTAGGTGTACCTCCCTACAAATATCAAAAAGGTATCTTCGTTCCATCATATTATGCGTCGTTTACCATGTTGGGGTCGAATCAGATGACCATGGGCCGAGGGGTGATACGCCATGTCCTGAGATGCGTTGTACCGAAGAAGCGATTGATGTTCTGAACAAATGCCACTCAAATTGGCAATGAATACAATATCGGGTCCACTTCCTAGAATCGGGTTTAATTGCAGGACCATACGCAACGCTATGCAACTAGTTTAACAGTTGGCTCCTGGGTGAGACAGTTGATATATCTTCTCGAATGTTTTGAACACTTTTGTTACAATATGTGTCGACGTCTTCGTTTAGACTTCGCAGGAAATTGTCGAAAGGATAACTGGCGAAAATATTCCCGAAGCAATTTAAGCAGCTTCCAGAGTCGGTGGGAGGTTAGATTTCCTTAACTCTTAGCAAAGCATCAGCTACTGTGTTTTCTATCCCGGAAGCATGTCGAATATCTGTCGTAAACTGATAGTCAAGGTAGCGAAATTGTCAAGGTGAACAGTGATGATATTTTTTTAATTAAACTTATGGAGTTATGGTCTGTATAAACTATAAATTTTTGCCCCTCTTTAATGTGCCGGGATTGTTGAATAGATACGTATATCGCAAACAAATCAAGATTTCTGGGCCGACCAATATCCTTGAAAAAGTGCTAAGGAGCTGCCGATTTTAATGCACACTTTGTTGAAATGAAGCTTCGAATTCTAAATTTCAGGTGACCACAAAATCGCTAGCAATGCTTTATTATTAGAATGAGCAAGGGCAAAAACTGTTTGCTTGCTACAAAATATTTAACAGTGTTAGGTGTCCAAATAATTACTACCTTGCTTTTTACTTTCCTTTTCAAAATTTCTCAATGGGAAGCTTATACTTTTGCTGCCTTTGCAAAGAATTTTCCAAAGAATTTTTTAATTGCTAAGAATTAATGAATCTTCTCGACAGTAGCTGGATGATGGAATGATTGAATGATTTCAACTATCTCGCTTAAGTTACAAGTGCTATCGAATTATATGAGATATTCCAAAATTTTAACCTCCGATTGGCCAAAGGTACTTTTTTTCCTTATATGGAGAATCCGGTGGTCATCTGATTATCATCTGGACCTGCTGTTTTAGCGTCTGTCCTCTTGAGGTATTGTCTGAAATGTTTATTTATTTACGTTCCTCGTCACGATCGGTGATTCGGAAATTGGGCGCCGTAAATCAATGCCGCTGCCGTCTGTTCTTTGTTGCAGTCTCTTCTTCGATATTGTCGTCAATCCGAAGGAGGTAAGCGCCCTTTGACTCTTGATAAGTAGTTTTTGATGTGTCCGCGTATATTTAGGAATTATCTTTTTGGAAATTTAGGTACAGAAGCATTGGGCGATCCGCATTTCGGCCCAGTTTCAAGAAGGAATGTATCGTCGGCGTTTTCAGTTTCGTCACATACAGTATTCGATATTTCTGGATTTCCACTGCATTTTGATTTCCCGATTGCTTCCTCCTTTGCAAATGTTTATGTCTATCAATTGATCGTATCAATACTTCGTCCTCATGGCTCTAAAATTTACCCTGTTGTACCTCAATTGTTTCGCTGGAAAGTCTTTTCGCCGCAGATTCTTGATTTCGGAGTCGCTATCACTCCCGGTGTTGGCGCCGGGTTTGCATGACAAATTTTACTTTCTAACAATCGTGTGTAATTTACTCCATGCTTAATCTCATCTCTAAACAATCCAAATGAAATTATATTCACTTTTTATAATAATCTTATATAATAATAATAATCTCTACGAGTCACAGTGCTTTAAGGAGGGAAGTACCTTTAGAGGCCGAAAAAAGGTCTTTTTTGCAACTGATTTGTGGGGAAATGAAGACAGTTCTTATTAAATCAGTATAATATTTATATTAGGCGATGTTTGAGGTTGAAAAAAAACATATTATACAAAAGTGAAAGTTGAAAATTAGCAAATTTTTCAAGGATCTTGAAAGCCATGTGGTCGCTGACGTCGTAAATTGCGTAAGCGATTCTTGTTGCAATTTTCATCTGAAATCAACAAACCAAACATTTTCTTACTCGAGAAGGTTTTTTAGTAGATAGACTAAAATATTTGCGAAATTCGAAAATTAACCCTTCAAAACAGGCTCAAAAAAAACAAATTACGATTTTCACGAAAAATTTTGTTGTAATTCCGGTCAAAAATAGTCCCAAAATAGTTTTTTTTAATCTTTAGTCTATATAGAACAGTTTTTTATGCTCTTTAAAATGAAGGCTAGATGATGAAAATCGATTCACTAGTTGTTTTATTATCACTTACGCAATGTCAAAAAACATGGTTTCGAGAAAAGGCTGTTTAAAGTTTGTGGTCAAGAGAAAAAGAACCCGGCGCCAGGCACTTCCGGGATGCATATCTTCCACAATTTTGAGGATTAGCTTTTGAAACTTTGACAGAATATTTTTAGGCGCTATATCTATCGATTAAAACAATTTAAAAAAAATCGATTTAAAAAAGTGTCTAAAGGTACTTCCCCCCTTAATGTTATCAAAAACATTCGCTAATTTTGGGTGGCTAATGCTACTTAGGGTATTTTGTCTAAGCCTTGTGTAATTTTCGTCGCAAGGGATAATTATTCAAAGCTTCTTTTTTAAAACATTCAGACTGCGTGGCGATCGTTACAACATTTGTGAAATATGGGAAGATGCGTGATGTGTAGGAATAGTACGCGCGGCTACGGACAGATTTGAAGTATGGCGGGGGACCATGTATTGCGGATCGGTAATTTTTTGCAAAATTAGGTTGAGAATATGGTTTAAGGGGGATAGCCACTACGACGGCCGAAAAATTAGTGATTTTTAAATTTTTTTTTACCGAGTAAGTAGAGAAATTTTTCGATGTTTTTTTTATTTTATTAAGTACACATCTAATAATTTTTCCACAAATTTGTATTAAAAAATATTAAATAGTTTTAACAATATAAACGATGCCGTAGCGCCTGAAAAAAATACCCCTTTCATGGTCGCATCGATTTTTTAAAAGCCGGTACTCTAAAAAACAAAAAAAAATTTTTTTGTAATCTGTATAAATGTAGTTATCGTTGTACGTAGCCGTTATTTTTTATTTTGATTTTTCACAAAATGGTGACCGATTGACAATATGTTAATTTTTTCGACTGTTTATTTTTGGTTTTCAAATAGGTTAAAAAAAATTAAAAAAAAAATTTTCAAATCGGCTACGCTTAACCTTAACCACTACCACCACGACGAACAAAACGAAAACAAAAAATTAGACATCGGTTAATAATTGTTCGAGTTATTGATGCGACCAGTTCAAAAACAGTCGTTACGAGAAAAATGCGTTTAAAGATTTTAGTCCATTTCTCTCGTAATGAAATCATGTATAAAAAAATTTAAAATTTTCATACCTATATTAAACTATCGAGACGTGGACCATATGACGGTTCTTCCCCTTCATCTCCAGGGGTCTTGTTGACTTTCTTAATTTTTTTATTAACTTTTTCGATGCGATACTGAGTAGCTGATCGGTCTACCTGCGCTCACTACAATCATTGTAACTTAGTCAATTTTTGAAATTTTGACTTGCAATTTTGTACACATATTTTTGATCATATAAACTGTGATTTAAAACAAAAAAATTATTTTTATTTATTTTGACCCATCACAGTGTCTATCCCCCTTAATATCAAATGAGAAGAAGAAGGCATTCAACTATATTTTTTTTCTATAAATAATCGTAACATTTGGTCTCTTGAATAAAGCAACAATCATTTTAAAATATTGGACCCTGTAATGTGAATAGCAATTTAAAATCAACAACAGATGACCCATCCTATATTAGTAATAATATCTACAGACCAACTTCATAAAGTCTATTCCAGGCAAGCTAATCTATTTTTTCAACCAGCTTAATTAAGTCGCAGTGTAGGTGGTTACTGATACTATATACTTATTCAACACAATCCTATTTAGTGGCTTGGGATTAAAAGTTTCTGCACTACACATAAAATGAAATTAATTGAATTCGATGAACGACCGACGTGGTAGAAATTGATAACCTATGAGAAAGCCCTATATGTATTTGATGTTAATTTCTCATCACAAAATACACCAAGAACCTAACCATATCAAATTACTTCAAACACAACAGGGATAACACATTTACTTGAAGTCGTGCCTTCTCCTTGGTGCAAATGTGCTAAAACTGGCCGCAAGTGAACAAACATTTCAATTTAAAAATATTTGGCACTCCATATGACCTCAAGGCTAATCTAGTGTAAACAATTGCTTTTTGCGATCAAGCGAAAACAGCCGCAACAAAACGGAGGTCGTAGCTTTGAACAAGCTTCGGAAAACTTACGCATTTAATCTCAACCGTAAACTACATGAAAATTGTTTATTACAATCATAAACTTCCACCTACGCTGTAAAGTTGAGTTTGCATTTCCATTGAATTGGCTGTGACTGATCTTGGGCGCTTCTTTTTCACTGCTTATATGAAGAGGTGTGAATCACTTCCAAGCTAAATTTGGAACTTCAAACCAAACTCAAAATAAAGAAAGTTTTATGGCTAATCGAAATTCGCATTATGCTTTCCTCGGGTAGTATGTATGCTAAACAGTTTGTTCCAAGCCAAAGTTAATGTTGCTTATTGTGACGTCAATGCTTGTCGGTGCTAATGTTTACCGCATATTAAGAATAGATATACAAAGCGCGGAAATTCACGACACATATGCCGAAGATACATACTATGTAAGCTAAGCGAGCTGAAAAGTTATCAGTTGAAAAATTCCGCAAGACAATCCCATTTGTTTCTTGAAGTCAACGTACCAGCATTTCCTGTTTTATTTTTGCGCTTCATTTAACTTGACGAGTACACATTTCAAAGAATTCACTTGATCTGTTGGATTATGTTTGTGCGACAGACGGAAAAGCTAGTCGCGAACAGGTGAAAGATGACTATGTGGCCTCCTCAGGTGAATGGGATATGTGATCCCGGGAAATTCAATCGAATGGGAATTAAGACATACATATCTGTTCGACCATAAAGGAAGGAAGCAAGGTCACGGGTGATTGTCTTTCCGCTACGAAGTGTCGATGGAATGGAATGTTGCTTGGAATCATCCAACTATGATGACTAAACGTTTGCAAACAATAGTTAGGTAATCCGTTATATGTTTGCATGGGACGACAGATTTTCCTCTAGGAATTCCAATCTACATCTAAAACATCACGAAAGCTTAGTTTGCATAGTTTAGATGCGGCTGACTTCAAGCCTAAACAAACTTCACTTGCAATGCGATCAGAGGAAGAAGTCCATGGCACAATCACTTTAAGAGAGATTTATTTGCTAACTGTTAGTTGGTTGCATTCTAATCTGATGAATGATGGACTTCTTAGTTTCACGGAATATGAGGCTTGCTCTTGGGATGGTCAAAGAGTTTTAAATTCCAACATTTAAAAGCTTTAATTAGCAGGCGCTGAAAAGTAAATGTACTTAAAGTAGCTTTCGTCAGTAGATTGTTTTATGATATCTTAACACTAGAAGGTTAGGTATGGATATTTAGTCTACGAGCAGTATTTTCATTATTTGGCTTGACTTACGTAAGTCATTATTCTTATTAATTTTACTTACCCGTGATGAATATTAAGTTGTTTATTTTTGCATTTTTCTCTAACTGCATTAACTGTAAATAAGAAACGCAAATTTTATATTATTTTTATTGCAAAAGTTAAAAAAGTTAATTTTATTCTATTTTCCCCGCGATTTTAATGAACAGCTTTGAAAATCCTTCTGTAGAACGAACCATATCATAGCTCTATTTTTCTTTTTGCTACTAAACTGACAATGAATACTTAACCACTGTAGGAATTAAAGAGGGTTGTATAATCCCTCCGGTCGCGGTAAGGGCCTCAAAAAAGGTTTAGAAGATTTAATGCTCTCTTGCTCAGGGCAATTCACCTCTGATATTGAAAAATCGGCAAAAAGAAACAAAATTGTGGCTGCCTGAACAAAATGTTCAAAAAATGACCTTTTTTCGCCCCAATTTTCGTTCACTAAAATCCATTTTTGTTTTGGCCTAATTAAGGGGAATTGCCCTGTAGGAACGTTAAACAAATAACTGTGCAAAATTTCATTAAGATCGCTTCAGTAGTTTTGGAGATAATCCCTGCATCGTTTGAAAAAAGGTCGTTTCGGGAAAAACGCGTTCAAAGTTTTTTTTTGCATTTAATCTTAGATAATTTTTAAAAATCGGATTTTATCACTTACTGCTTTATCAATAACTGCTTTCGTACACGACTAAATAGACACTGAGGATGAAGAAGAAAGTAAACAATACACATACATTAAGAAAGAAATCGGTATTTTGGAGAACGGATTCATATAACAGCTGCGCGCTCGTCAGCTGCGAAAGAGCTTAAAACTGCTATAAAAAATTTTCTATTAAGAATTTCGACAAAAAATTTTAAATGGTGACTTTTGAACGTGTAAGTAAGCGAAAAATGTAAAAAACCGAAAATCGATTTTTTGAAATTTGAGCAGTGTAATAGTACCTTAAATTAAAACTGTCCTGGTCTTAAAGACATGACCGGCGTTTAAACTAGAGACAACGGTTCGCAGCACAATTCTGACAGGAAGCAAGAATTATTCAACGCAAGACTTAGAGATGTTATCCATTGAATATCCTCAAGCTTTTTTGTTTGACATCAAATTGAGATAGAAATAGCGTTATCCGAAACACAACTTATCAATTTTACGAAATGAAAAATTCTCATTTTTTATTCATAGAAAAAAAAGGTTTTGCTTTAAAAATCAAAAGCTTCGATTAGGCAATAGATAACTAAACTGATTTTTTTTGTTTCATTGAGGTATATCTGCACGGTATACCGATGATAGTTGAGGATATTCAATGGAGGACATCTCTAAGTCTCGCCTGATCTGAAGAACTCACCTTTTAATGGACGAACTTTTATCTTCAATACATTACAACTTTAGTGAATTTCGAACAATTTTTAAATATTTATCAAAGCTGTATCTTTAATAGAGTCTAAGCTCGTTTCTGGTGTTTGCGAAACGTGAGTAAATTTATTTGGAATTCACAATTGTAATGACAGTTCAATTGTCAGTCACAGCTGTGTACAACATGTAGTTTTTGTCGAATGACAGTTCAACTGACAGACAAAATGTCACTACTTAATTAGACCATAGCTCACGTTGAACTGCTACCTTATTGTGAGCTCTAGTGTGTCAGTAATATTAGATATGATTTTTAATGGAACAAATTGTTGTAAAACAGCAACTTGTAAATAAGCCGTCAATTTAACAACTCAAAAATGAATAGCCACAAAGATTCTCAATTCAATTCTCGTGATATGAAATGAATGCATGATTATAAATTAAATAAATTTACAAAGCTTTAATAGAATCTTATTCACATATTCGTATACTTATCACTCTGCACGTACTTAGTTCAATTTAATAACGATGAGCTGTTAATTCTTATCTATTTTGCAAGCAGCCATTAAACTATGTTATTCTCGTACCAATGCGTACATGTTGGCAATTATTCCAAATTGAAAATTAAAATAATTTTAGTGCTGTGCTACTTTCATTCTATTCGGCTTATTGTTTGAAATGCCAAATCATTCTGTTGAGTTTGTTTTATTGCTTGGCACATTTTCCTATTGATGTGTTACAGTATGTAGTTTTTAATTTGAATACAATTGAGAATTCTGAAGTTGTTTGCACTTTCTTTATCTGAATTTAGTCAAAATCATTGGTCATATTCATAGGGAAAACTTATCGAGTGTATACGAAAGTCATGAATTAAAGATGACTTCGAAAAATCAATAAAATTCGCTATCGTGTAGTGAACTTCAACTTGAACAGAAGCCAAAAACGTGAATTTTGCATTCTATGACATCGATTGCATCCTGAATAGTGTTCATCTGCATGTCGTAAACCAACTGCAATAGTATGGAGTTTTCTGTACATTACATACAAATTTATAAGATCTATAAATAAAGGCGACGGAGATAGTTATGCATCTTGAAAATATGTCGCTAGATTTCGCCTTCAGATTGCTGCTTTGATTATTGGGAAGAACTTATAAATAAATACGTCGTGTCTCTGTCATCATCTTTAACGTCATCTTGTTGGTGGCATGGCATCAAAGACGCTAAAAGGTATTTTTGGAAAATATGTGCATTTAATTGGTTTCTTTTTCGGGAGATTAGATACAGCGCCCAACGGCGGCTTGTTCTTGTTTTAATGCATGCCTTGACTCGTCGAAGGAACCAACAAAAAAAAAACACTTATCGTCTTGTCTACTGTGTTTGCTTTGAAATTTAAGACGCCAAGTTATCTGAAACAAGGTGAGACTATTCTAGTCGGCTTTTAAGTCTCTTACAATTGTCTACGTTGACAAAAAACTTCCTGTCTTTTGTTGGTAAAAAGGGAATTAGTTTTTTAGCCTTTGAGCGTATACACGAAATAGATCATTTCCAACATTATAAAAAGGTTGCCAAAATATAGAAAGCCATTTACAAGCATCCTTTTATACCAGCACTTTAAATTTTTTTCAAGATAACATTCTGTACAGGTTTATCCTTGCCTTCCCATTGTGTCGTATTGTAATAGATGTTCGAAAAAAAAGAATCCCCATAAATTTATGACTCAAACACGACGCGACGACCCTCAAAATTTTTCAGTTGATGCAACGACCGAATTCATTCGAATTGGGACGCGACAAATCACTTGAGACAATTTGGAAGCTGGCCAATAAATTTGAGTATGTCTTGAAGAATTGATTTGAAATGTTAAAGAATCTTCGGAGGAACAAGTTGCACAAGAGGTTCAAAGTTGAGTGCATAAATCATTTTATCATAATTCTACGGTTGAATGAATAGGTTGAAAAAGAAACTGCCTTTTAAAAATAAAAATAACAAGCCTTTAAAATGTTTCAAAATTAATATAAAAAAAACATCAAAAATGTGTAGACTTGTAGAAACATATTTGATTGGATTAAAATATTCAGTTTGGATACCAAGAGAATGTTAGACCAACCCATCGGCTTCTAATTTTCAAACGAACCGTTGCTACATTTGGTGAACTATTCACGGAAGAACTTAAAGCTTCCATCGACGTAAAATTCTCGTCGCTTTTAATATTTTTATCTACATATAAATCACACTCAGCAGGTATACGGAATGAACCTATATAATGCATTTACATTACGAATCAATTGAATATTTAGTTTCAATTTTGTGGATAGAATTCTAAAAATAAAATCGATTTGATAGTATAAGATTGGCCATATGGAAATTTTCTAAATTTCATTCTTTCGACGATTGAAAACATGCACAACGATTCGTCGTTTTCAACTAGAAGATGATAATCGATGCTAAATTTACACTCAACTAAACGAGTGAATATTTTTTTCGTCATCTCAAAAAATAGATAAGAAAGAAGTAGCTAAGTGTTTGTGGAGATTTTCAATAGGGTATTCAAAAATTATTGTAATTGCTTGTATAATTATTTGCGTATGTTTTTTAGTTTTCAATGGAAATGTGTTTCTGAATATCTTGTTCCTTGTATATAAATAAGTTGAAAGTTTTTGAAACAATTGAACAGCTTTCTGACTATTTGGAATGTTATTTCAATTTCAGTCATAATTAACTTTTTTTATTTATTAGTAGCTACAGCAAAATGATCAACAAGTATTGTCTATATTTTGAACGATCCTAGTTTGTGACCCGAACCCTAAAGTGCTATCTGACTTCTAGTCTGATATAATAGAACTCTTGTAATCAAATGTAGACGCGCATTAATAAAAAAGTGTTATCAATATATTTTTACACAGAAGGCAGAAAATTGGTTGGTTGTAGTGGCAGCACCCTTTATCAAAAGGTGTCTCAGTTAGGCCACGAAAGGTCCATTATGATACCAGAAAATTGGTTACTAAGTACTCTCTGTATCATGTTGGAGGCATTTTTTTGAAATTTTCAAATATTGTCTCCTATTAAACTAGTCGGACGAAAAAGCATGAATTACGCTCTGTTCAACATAAAATTTTTTTCCAGATTAACGCAAGCCTTTGCTGCCTCGATACGCAATTCACTTTTTCCATGTAGCAAATTTCGCTAAATTTAACTGGTGGTTTGAGCACGATCTAAACCGACTTTTCGAAAAACTTAGTAACCGCTGAGAAATTAGTTGTATAGAGTGTTTTTTTAGAGGCATATAACTTCCGATAAAGATAGCTGTCAAATTTCGCTGTGATATTGACATTATGTTTAATTCGCTCTGGAAAATTAGCATGCAATACCATGATTTCAGTAAACCAGAAAAACGTCTTGAAAAGTGGAAATTTATACCCGAAATTCGCGTTCTGTGCTCTAAACTTTCAGAGCAGCTCATACGCAATACGATGTAAAGATTTATGTCCACGTGTACTCTTTTGGAAAATTTTCATCCAACACGAGCTCGTATCGTGCGTACTGAGGCAGCTATCGCCGGTGTAGACATTCGTGTGACTATGGATCCAAGTTTATCGATTCGACGCCGTTCTCTCCGCCGACTACATGGAAAGTTTTGAGATTTTAAGGAACGAACTTGGATTTATACTCTATAAGATCTAACTAGTGCAGCAATTGAAGCCATTGGACCACCGTTTGCGTCATATGTTCGGTAAATGAGTATGGGCTAAGGATGAGTTGAAAGTTGAACCGCATTTTTTTATTTTCAGCGATGAGGCCCATTTCGGGCTTAATCAGTTTTTAAATAAGCAAAATGGCTGTTTTTGGTGCAAAGATAATCCTTAAAAAACATACGAAGTCCCATGACATCCTGAAAAAGTTACTTTATAGTGCGGTTTGCATGGCGGCGGCATATTTGGTCCTTTCTTTTTCAAATCCGAAGACGGAACCAACAATACCTTTAATGGTGATCGCTACCGACAATTGATTCGTAATTTTTTGATTTCCAACATCAACGCTAATCCTCTGAGGGAAAAGTGGTTCCGACAGGTTCTCGGCTATTAAATAGCCGTTTTGAGAGGCCACACCAAAAAGTTTTTTTAGTTGTGCTCATCTAGTTGTATGGCGACTATCTTTTTAAAGCATCCTGGTCCATAAGACTATGTTTTTAACTCTGATTTCTTTTTTGAAGTTTCGCAAATTTCATCATAGCCGAACTTATTCACTCACTCATACATCCATCAGTTGATATCATTAGTTGTTTTATATATCGTAAAAGTAACTTTCACCCATTATCTTTATCTTTTGATAAAGAGGGCTGCCACTACAACCAACCAACTTTCCGCCATCCTTCTCCAAATTCTACACCGTAAAAGACCACATGTTTATGGATCTTCATCCAAACTATGTTGCTCATTGCCATTTACATGGGCCCATGTAAACGATAGTGGAAGTTTTTTTATGTGTAACGTATAAATAAAAGGCAAAATCAAATGCTATTAGCAATTCAATTACCAAAAACGTTATCTTTTTCTTGTTTTTAGATAATCTGGCAGTTTAATTTGACTTAACTCCTTATCGTTTGGCCTTAATGTTATGATGGTTAAAACATATTTTTTACTCAGGTTTTCAACAGTTAAATTTTTGAGCTTAACCGCCAAGTTTTATATTAACTTTAGTTGCAATTAGTTACTTATTTTTCTATGAAAATCGACGTAAAATGAAAGTGCAAATACTTGTTCGTTTGAAATGCATAAAACAAGGTCGAGAGACAACATTGCTTCTTTTCTTATTACGTCAAAGAAAATAATTGCATTCAAAAGAATTCGCAAAGGAAGAAAGAAAGACAATGGAAGAAATAGAAAGTCTATAAAGCTATTTTACAGCACAATGCAGCTGTTTTTTATTGAATTGAAACAGTATCTTGTTGTTGAATCGTAAAACATCTTTATTAAACATTCGTGTCATACAGAAAAAAATCATTGTTCTGGAGATTGCTGATTTGTATTTAGTTTGAATGAGAGGTTATATGAAGTAAAGTAAGACAAAAAATTCTAAATCTTTTATATAGGTGTTCTCGTAAAATATCAACTGATATAAATTCAAATCGATGAAGATGTTTAAGTACAGAGAACTAGACAAACCTCTTATATATTTCTAGAGATTTAGATTGGATCTAATTTAACACAAGATTGCCGGATAATTGCATAAATTTGTCTGAATTGAGTCAATTTGATTCACACATCAAAGTTAAAGCGTTTTGAATAGTATATAATAAACTGTTAAACGAACCTTATTTAAAATATTTTTTCATACACTTTTTTGCAATACATTTTCCATATTTTTTTTGCAATTAACACAATGGTCCTTACTTCTATTTAACTTACGTGATGCTTGAACCTGACAATTCATCCATTTTTCAATATTTTGCATAGATAATAGTGAGAAGTTATTTTCCGCTTCATGTCCATATTTACCGCCTAGTTCTTCAGATAATTGGAGAATAAATTGCTTTCTTAAGATTTTTACTTAAGTGACCTTTTATATAGAATTTAACCATTCATTGCTGCTAAATGTAAGACATTCCGGAATATGTAAAAAGGACATCTGCCTTAACACCATCTTTTTAGGACCGATTGGTCAAGTACGAGTATATATATTAATATTGTTATAAAATGTTATGGTTTCCGGGAGAAACTTTTTGTTTGCTTGAATTTTGAAATTTCGACGCGTTTTTATTGAGATTACTTCTATAAATAGTTACAGTATAGTTTTTCAATTTATAAAGTTGTTTGGAAAACCGAGTCATGCTGTACTCCTGTGTAATTTTGCAATTTTAGTTAATTATTTTCTATTAGTTCGTGTGGTTCCAACCAAAAAAGTTTTTTTGCAAGAAACCTTTTTGCAAGTGGAAGGCTTGAAAAAAATTTGTCTGTGGTAACATTTCGTACAAAGTCTAATGCGTTAGTGATTTTATAATCAAGAAAATATCCAAACTACAAATTCATGTAAGGCATTTGCAGAACGTACAGAACCTAAAAATTGATTTTTTCTCTTGAAGTAAGAATAATACACAACTAGAATCAAATAAGATAAGAAAGTAAAGAATTTACGTGACTATATGCACATGTTTACGGCACAGATGATAAATAAAAAAAATTTTCTTTACCAAATAGATATTTTTGAAGTCCTTTATATTATATGTACTTATTCGATTTATAGAACGATGAGTGAAAAAAAAATGGATTAAAAACATAATCAGCGAGAATTTCCCTAAGGGCCCTCCCTCCTTCTTGCTTTGAATAACCCGGCTGAGGTAAGTATTGGTGGGCTTAACGCGCACAACATATGCTAACACGCAAGTGCAAGGCCATGGTTGTGCGGGCCCAGGCAGCGGCATCTGCGCCTGGCAAGCTCCGCTGAAGCTTGTTTTCTAACCGGGAGTAGCACGGCCACCCGGGAGATTGTTTTTGTACGCGGCAGTCTTTCATTTTTTTATCTTTTTTTTTTGAGTAGTTGCGGAACTTCAAACGTAGATAGAAGTAACGTAAGAGAATTTTTAACTCTCGGGTAGGTCTTGAACGCGGTATTATCTTGGTATGCGCTCGAGAATTCCTTGGTAAAGTAATGTAGGAGGTAAAGCCTCACAAATTGAATAGTATGTTTTGTTTTTTGGTAGATTTTTTTTTGTCGGTTTGTAATCGGGCAAATTGATGGCTGAATCTCTGGAAATGAGATTCGGGACTGACGCTAGAAAACGCACCCACGACAATACGCGCTGAACTGAGCTGGCCTGCCAGCAGCTATCACTCCTCTAGCTAGGTAGAGGCCAAATCCGAATTAGTCTGAACAACACAAGGGTTCCTTGCCTTGTCCCCGGGACTTAAAGTTCATTGAGGCCAACGAGACGAAAGTCTTGTTGCCATATCCTGTGGCTTCATTGTTTCTGGAATAAGGAAACACAGTTACAAGATACTTGCTTCTGATATCTGCTGCTAGGCAAAATTTTGATGCCAAACTTACCTGGTTTATGTGCAATATATATAATAAGGAGAAGCTGCGCTGTTGTTGCGAACAATTGCTGTTCTACTGCTATGTTTGCGCCAGGTTTATAACAAGTCTAGTTATTCTCAATAAAATTTTCTCGTCCTTTTGAAATTAAAGCAAATTTGTCCGTTTTCAATCGTTCGCTTCTTTTTTATCCTTTTTTTCATCCAAACGTGTAAATCTAAATATTTCTCTGAACTTATCTCTTCATATTGTTTAGACCATAAACAAATATAGTATATTTCTTGCCGCATAAGCTCCTTTGACATGCAACGTTGCTACCAAGCCCATAATTGCGATTTTGTTACTGTCCAGTTTTGGTTGAAAGCTGTATGTGCTTCAAGTTCAGTTCATGATTTTTTATATTCCATTATACCTTCGTCCACGTATATTTTTTCAAGCATAGGAAGTTCTCCCTGAGATGTTTTTAAACATGTTATAACCGGGAAATCTACCACCATTTCTACAATCTTTCGATGTTTCTTATAATGTCCCATCACTACCTTTTTCTATTGAAATTTCTACATTATCAGATCTATCAGCAGTGGCTAAATTACTTTCGGTTCTAGAGTCAGAAATACATCGCACCCTTTTTCTGCTAGGAGATGTGTAACGAACATCGTCATGTTCGCCGGTTTCGATTGAAATTGCCCTACTGTGTAAATAAAATGTATCACTAGCGTCTGATTCACTTTTTTTAGGTACTGTATGCTGAAGATTTTCATCTTCACTGCTCAAATCTTTCATCCTATTACCTGGATTTTCTTTTTAATCCAGTTTAATGTATGGAGAATGATGAAATTTCAAAATATTTGATGAGTCAGTTTGACTCACATTCGACCAAATAGTAGATACAGTCAACCCTCCTATTACGCGGTACTCTCAGCACGCGGTTTTCATATAACGCGGAGTTGAAATTGCGACAGCCCTCCTATAACGCGGTACTCTTACAGCGCGGTTTCCGTTCAACAACGTCCCATCAGTTGTTTCCGTGCACCCAATGAATGGTTTTAACCGGATATGTTTATATCACAGCAAATGAAGAAGCAGCAGCCAAACTCTCTCAAAGATAATTTATTTAAAACATCAGCTTCAATTTAAGATAGTAGTTCTACAATTGCTTCATATTGGAGATTTAAGGTTTTACGTTAAATTATACAAGGAAACTGGGAAACGGAAGAACGTAGTTTGATATAAATTTTCATTTTTGTTTACTCCAAAGAAACGAAAAATATTTTCAAAAAGTCCGCCAAATTCTTTTATTCTGTGCGTAACTGGCAGTGCTCCTTTGACGTCAACTGGTTTATTAGTTCTTGATAACTCTGGTTGCCACAACATAGAACTGGATCATCCAAATGTGAAAATTGTCTTCCTTCCTCCTAACTGCACGTCATGAATACAACCTTTGGACCAAGGAGTCATTCAAACTATAAAAATGTACTACACATGCCAACTTTTCCAAACCATTTTCGACAGATTAGAAAATAGTGAAAATAAAACTCTTACTCAAGTGTGGAGGGAATTTTCTATTTTAGATTGTATTAGAACCGTGTCATCGGCTTGCGCGGAAATTAAACCATCAACGCTTAATGCGTGTTGGAAACCTCTTTTACCTCAAATGGTGCAAACAATACAAGATGATTCTACAATTTCACTCCCAGTTACAGAAATAGTAAACATTGCTTCTTCGCTTAAACAAGCGATGAAGATTTTGCAGTAAACCATCAGGATGTAAGAGAACTAGTACTCGGGGAAGAAACTTTAACCCTCATCGGTCCCTCCAAAACATTGTCGAATTGGTTCTTGCGTATACGATCATATACACAACGACTTCTTACCTGCGCAGAATATATCTAAATGAAAACCAACATATGTGTTGTGTTTTTTTGTCATTTGTAAAGTGTTTATTATTATTATAAGGCAAATTTATGATCATACATATGAAAAAAATATTTGAAAAAAATACTGATTGAAACATCAATTTTTCACTACATTTAATTTTAAATACGAGAATTGTATACGGTCGTATACAAAGAACCGATGAGGAAGAACTGATGGAATTAATTGATGCATTGCTAAACGAAAATAAGGAAAACGAATGGGTGCCAAATCTCGATTTACAAGATGTGAAAAAGGGCTAAATTTGGCTAAAGAATTAGAACTTCATTTCATTCAAACTGATCATTCAACGGTGCGCAGCGCAAAGTTTACAAGAGAGTTAGGAAATTGCTTAGCTCCCTATAGAGAGGTATTAGTGCAGTTAGAAAAAAAAAGCTACAATCGAAAACCAATGTGAAGATGAACCAAGTGGGGAAGGCATTTTGCCCATTAAAAGAAGGCGAGTTAAGCGACTCACATCTGGCAGCGAGGATAAGTGTTCAAAGATTACTTAACTTTACAAAAGTCTTTCTTGTTTTTGTTGGAAAACAGTTTTGTTTTATTTTTTTATCATTTCCTTATATGAACTCTTCAATTCAATAAAAATAATTTATAATTTATATCTTGTCTTTTGTATTTATTGGTCTCCATATAATGCGGTACGAATGATGTTATTTGTACTAACTCTGAGTTTCTTATAGCGCGGTTTCCATACAACGCGGTAGACGGTTTCCATAGAACGCGCTACGAATTAGCCTGTTTTGTACGGTTAAATCCGAGTTTCTTATAGCGCGGTTTCCATATAACGCGGTACGCACTCACCGCGTTATAAGAGGGTTGACTGTACATCACATAGCAAATGAGTCAAATTGACTTGCTCCGGCAATTCAGCGTTAATATCTAATGTATTCCTTATAGATCTCAGAATTACAAAAACTAACCAACTGCAGATTTTTGCTATTGATGATTGAATTATGTAGATCAGCAAAGACCTTTCTCCTCATCACATTCGAGCGATTAATCATTCTCAATAAAAGCGATGATTTGCAGCATTGAATCTTGTAATTTCTTTTGTGCAGTGACTGACGTTCACTTCCTTTCATTCTGCCACCAATCCAACGTCGAAGAAAAAGATCATCCAGCTCAATCTGTCCACAATCATACGTGGAAGCCATAAGTTCATAAGAAGATGGTTCATGGTTGGCTCCCGAGAAGACGTGAGGGGCAATAGTCTGTACACCTTACATTCGTTTCACATCTTATTTGCGTAGATACGTCAATGTCACAGTCATGAGTAAATACAATTGCCCGGGCCCCTACACATTTTGCAAATATGAGCAGCGTGATCGGCAAGATTGCATGCACTTATACGACTGTAATAATAGGATAATGAGGGAACAACCAAGTATAGCGAACAGTCGGCTCATAAAGATCATTACAGATAGGCCGAAGGCGTTTTTCAGTGTACAACAGTACTTTTTCACTGTAGGGGGAGAAGATTAAGAATACTAAATGAGCAGGCTGATGATGGGATGCGATCATCTTGAATTGGCTTGAATCGGATTAGATTGGCGAATTTGATTGAAGGCGGCAGATGGTCTACAAGAATGGATATGTTTGTGTGCCTTGCGGCTGAGAGGCAGATGGTGCATGGTACTTGTTGTTGGATTTGCATCTACTAGCGAATGAAAAAGCAAGTAAGATGACTCGCAGTTCGGGCAGTTATCCGGCAATTGTTTAAAATATTCAATATAGGCACAATATCTCCTTCGAAAGTCTAGAAAGTTTTCGATTTCCATGATTTAATTCCTACCGAAATTTATTGAAGTTAAAAGCAAATAGACTTATTTCATGCAGCTGCCGTGAACGATAAAATTATTTGGAGAATAGTTGGCAAGCTTTTTAGTTAAGCTTGTACAGTACCGATTTTTATGCCACTGATTAAAAATGTAAATTTTTGGAAATATCTCTGTAAATCGAATTGCTAACATTTTAGGACCTTCAACAAAGATTTTTCAAAAAATAAGTACCGTACTTCCTTGCTTTTATCCCAGAAGAACAGCTCGATCGCCGGAGTGATTGTTTTGATGTTTTCGAATTTAATTTCTCGAAAAATTTGAGCAGAAAGCCATAAAAAGTATGTTGCATCAGACATGACTACGTATTTTAATTCACTTAGAGAACACACACCGATATGTTTGATTTGCGGTCTAGCATTATTATACAGAATGAAAACATCGTAATAATTCATCAATTCTTTGTCTTATTGCTTCAAATTTTGACAGTTGTTTTCAATTATAAAATTTCGTCAGTCTACACAGGAAGGCATTATGTAGGAATTCTTCGCAAGTCAACTATTCTTTCATTATTCTTTCACATTTGTTAGATGCAGCAGAATTTAATGTGATTGAAGATTGTTTGCTTGCAACTACTACAAAAGTCGTAAAGTATCCTTTTTCTATAAAATGTCACTAAATATCATGAAAACAGCCGAACTGTTCATATTCTCATTGATTTTAGGTGTACACTCTGTGAGAAAAAGATAAGCCAATCCATTTTTTTCGAATATGCACGAGGTCAAATAATTAAACAGAATGAAACTACACAAAACAGAAAACCATAATTTCATTGGAGTTAAAGCGTCTGTTAGTTGTTCTCTATAAAAAACACAATACTTGACGAAACAAAAAGATACGACAAGTTTATTTCTAAAGCAACTAAAACCACTTAAACTTTTAATAATTTTAACAACAATACTTATGCCCTCCTCTATTCTCTAACACTGATAGCCGACGTAGGTAAACTGCTAAATATTTTTTAATAAATTGTTGACTTGTTATATTTCATTTTCCTTTAATTGCAGCGTTTAGCTCATTATTTTATCGCCACGAGAATTGTATAAAGGTACCAACCTTCATACATTTCTCGTGGCAGCTTTCTCGAGCTTTCTCTATTAAATTTAAGGGAGCTAATTTTCAATATTTCAAACACAGTTTTAAGGATTATTTTTGAAAACATGCTAAACATACTGTTATTTATAAGCTAAGGACATAATATTGCAATATTTCAAGAGTCTTCTGCTAAATTTTTGTGAAAAAATATTGTGAATTGAGCCACTGACAGCAAATATTCGTATGCACCCAAAAAAAAGTTACTTTGTGGTGATCATCTTAACTCATTACTGAATCATCTTTTGACTAACAAACAAAAAAATTTCGTTAGTTTATGAATTTTTCGCGGTAACATCAATTTTTTTTATTGATTTATCGATTTTTAGAAGTAAGTTTTTTTCTGAATTTACGAAAATTTACTGATAAAAATCGGCGAATTAGTTGTTTTAAAGTAAATTATAACAATAAAAAATAAAAAATCTCGATGTTGTTACATCGTAACTTATGTATAAAGTAAGTATGCAAAATTTGCGAAGGATTGGATAAGTAGTTTTTGAGTTACAATGATCACCGCCTTTATAAAACTAAATCTGAGAAAAACGCTTCAAAAATTAATAATAGCAATATTGGTTTGAGAGCATTAATTTAAAACGGCTATATTTGCATCAGTTTTGCTCCAATCAGTCTCAAATTTCAACTGGATACTCTTGATGACTACTACTATTAAAAATAAATAAAAACTCTAAGTCCGGAAACTTTGCTGGTCATGTATGGTTGAAAATATTATTATTTTCAAAATAGGCCATCACTTGTCGGGAAGCAAGAATCGGAGCACCATTTTCCTGGAAAACAAATGTTCGTCAGCAATTATTGTAAATCTTTCCAGTTGCTCATCAATGATGTAAATATACCTGTTGCTGTTCACCCTGCCACTCAAAAATAGAATTTCCGTTTTCCCATCAACCTGATACGAGACATATAGTAGAGAAAACGATATATGTAGCGACAAAAATGCAAGTCAACAAGACTTTCGTCTTGTTCATCTCATGGTAGGTCAGTCCCGAAGACGAGGCAACGAATCCTTTTCTCATGTAGACTAAGTAATTCGGGTTCGGCCTCTACATAGCTGACAGGCCAGCTCAGTATGGCGCGTAATGTCGTGGGTGCTTATTTAGTCATCTGTTGGCTCGATTACAAATTTCAAAAAAAAAATCAATTTCCGAATTCCTAAAATCAAGTCCTGAGGCTATACCTTCGACGTTAGTCTATTCAAGAAACACTTGCGTGCATACAGAAAAGACTATGAACAATGCCTACATGAAAAAGTTATAATCAACTACTTTATTTAACCGGGCTAATCCCCGAAAATAACGACCAACGAAATGAAAACCGATAAGCAACCGCGCGGGCCAAAAAGGAATCGTTCGGGTAGTCGTGCTACTTCCGGAAGAAAAACGAGCAGCAGTGGAGCTTGCCAGGCGAAGTTGTTGCTGTCTAGGACCACATTCTAAGGTTGGAACGGTGAAAGCCTGCTTTCGGGGTTATGAGGACTATGTGCGAGGTGGTCGTGTCCAAAATCAGAAGTTTTTTGTTTTGTTTTTTTTATTGGTGCTTTTAAAAAAAATTAAATTTATCAAAGAAAGCAAATTACACCACGTCATGCCACGTGACATTACAAAACATAAATACCATTATCAAACCACCTCTCATCTGACATCGGCTAAAAGTTCCTTTCCGCAGATCATGAAATTAGTAGCTTCAGCATCCAATCCTTCTAGGTTAAATTTTTTTTTCATCGTTACAGATTACTTGTTGCGACCTCTTTTGCCCATGTGCATAGAAGAAGCGAATGTGCGCGTCAGTTAAGACAGGCTTCTATTTTCACTTTCGCCATACTAAAGGATCACACCGTTAGAAAACTCTTTTAACGTTCTTCAAAATCATATTTACGATTTCTTTCTTGATCAGCTGGTGGCGAAGAAATGAAATCTTCTAGTGCAATTCTTAAGCAGCAATTTTATTTGTCCCATGATTAAAATTTCCTCAACACGTGACCAAAGAACTTGTTAAAATGGTAGCAGCATTTCCTAGAAACTTTTTTGACTAGACTCTACTGCAACAAGGTTGCACTTACTTAAGTCAAAATATTTAGAGATAAACAGATCCTCTGCTTCTGTCTTAGTTGGTTTTGAAGTAACTTTCAAAAATTTCATTAAATACCTAGGATCATTTTGTGATCATCAATTTCACATAGGTTGAGTTTCTAGTCATGTAAATTAAAAAAAAAGTTGTCAAAGTATGTTTATTCAAAAAAACGGATGTTTTTGATCCACAGTGTGCGACTTCCATTGAAAAATACCCAGTTTTGAACTGCTTCATCACAAAAATTCCTGCTAAGTGACAGCTTTATGCTACAATGGGTATCTCAATCCTTGCTATTAGGCTACTCATTGTTGTAATTGGATTTGAAATAATGAATGCTACCAAATGCTACTCGTTTGAACTGTAAGGTCTGCGCACTTGACAGTTTGATTAAAAGTTATTCAAATATTAAAGATTGCTTAGGTAGCAGTTCAATGTTATTACCTATCTGCCTATACATTCTCATAAGCAGGTCTACTTCCTCAGAGTTTACTGAGCCTTAGTTATGTACAACTTGTTTTAAATTTTCAAAGCAAATTTTCTGATATAAGAGAAACACGCGCTACTCCAATCTATTGAAAGCCTCAATATTCAAGCTATGTTTATAAAAGTGTTGACTAAAAATGAAAGAAAGCAAAAGTTTTATACTTCCGGTAGCTGGCGTAAAATATTGAAATTGCGGATCCGTCAAAAAAGACGAAGCGAGCGAAGAACTAGTTAAAAATCGGCGCTGGGATTTTAACTTTGTCTACCACGATTGAGAGGCAGACGATCTATGTGAGGATCGTACAGTCTTATTCAATGGTAAAAAACGCCTTCCATGCATTTACAAAACTTGTTGTCAAATGTTTCATTGAAAAGTCGTATAATACGTTTTTTTATAGTTATTGCATATTAAAAATTAATCGAAAAATAGTTTCCAATTTTTGCATCCAACCTCCACTTGTAAACTTTTAGTTTCATCCTTGAAAACTATGTTCGCGAAAAATTCATAGAATTTTATAAAAAAATCAACATAATTAAACCACCCAAGTATGATTAACCACAAAAAGTACCACATGTATTAACCCTTCATAATTGTGCCCACCTGCCACGATATTTAACACGCAACAGCAACATTTAATATCAACAATATAGAATTTCCATAATCAATAGTGACATTGTCGGTGGATGTTTAGCGTATCAAATTCAATTAATTTCCGAACGAAAAGTAAACTACAACAAAATTTACAAATTGTGGAAGTTATTGTGAGCAGCAATAAATATTAAATAACTCGAAGTTCAGTAGATACAAACATGCACGTTAGTCCGCTAACTAATAATATTTATAATGTATGTCTGTTTTCGATTGGGATTGACTCGAGAGATAAATTTACTTCGATTCGATGCCAAATTAACATGATTTGATGAATTTCGTGAAAATTTCAAATACATTGTTTACTCGTATCAATCATGTGTCGAATATCCTCTCCTTGCTTCATAAATGATCTGAAATTAATAACAAATTCATTTTATGGTTTATTTTTAACTGAATCAACTACAAATTTATAGATAATGTTTATAGGAAGCAAAACGTGGCCTTCATTATATTTTAATAATTTTTGGCTGACGACAAATTGACATTTTCCGGTTCAGGCGACTAATTAGTAGTGAAACGGACAGCGAAAATAGAAAGCGAGGATGTTTGAGGTTCATAGTATGACGTGTGAGTCGACGTGTGGAGTGCCATATGGAAATTTTCCAAAAATAACGGATTACGGATACAGAAAGATTGTTTGTTTCAGGTTCTCTCCTGATATGTGAATTACAATATATTTCGCAAAAAATGTGGATGATGAAATTAGATCCATTCACCAACCTTTCATCCTTTGGGAAAAAGTTGGTTGTTGTATTTTTATAATAATAAGTGAATGGACTTTATTTGGTTCTGAATTCGAATAAAATCCTGTTAAAGATTCGTAAATAATGTTTTCAAAAATATCACCATATTTGTAGTCAGCATCCTACACTCCGCGACAAAAATATAAGACATATAAGAACTTCGCAAAAACATCACAGATACTAAATACTTAGCTTCAAGTTCTTATTATATGTGAAACAATTGGTAATGGTGAATATATTTAAATAATATATTTAGAATACCAATTTAACATTATTTTCTTTTAAAATTTCAAGTTTTTAAAACTGAAAAGTGCGACAAAATTATAAAATAAGAAGATTAATTCTAGGGTACTATATACAAATCAAACAAATTTAATTGAGTTCTTATAGGTAATGTAAAGAACCACCTTTATTCTTAATTACTTCATTCATCTTCTTCGCCAATGATTTGTAAAATTTTCTTAAATTAATTTTTGATGTAAACACTTCCATCTTTCCTCGAAAGACTGCTTTAAATCTTCAGAGCTTTGTTTTTAATAGATTGTTAAAATTATTCGCGTTGCGTTGTTAACATGTCGAAAAAAAGAATTGAAGGAGAAAATGAACCGAATTGAATAATTCAAGAAAAGTCGCTGCACTGTAGGCAAATATTTAAATAATAAAGAAAATTATATTGAAACGAATCCTGGAGGCCGACCAAGTGCAATAACATTCCGAGAAAAGCGGTGTATTTTAAATGATGCGTCAAATTTTCCTCTAACAAATTGCGCAGGAGTTACAACAAATATTCGAAATGTTAAGAGGGTTGTAAAAGCAGCCTTAGCCCTCAGTCAAAAAATCTCTTTTGATTGCTGCCCATAAAAAAGCGCGCTGGCGGAAAGTTATTTTTTAAGATGAAAAGCCTTTTAATTTAGATGTCTTGACATTCTAATTTCACGATCTGGCGTACGTGAACGTAATTAATGGACAGTCAAAAAAAATCATTTTTCAATTGGAGAATGCCACAGTTCACATAGTCCGTATAGTAAAAAAAATACTTTCATACCCGTTGTATACAAATTCTTCCTTGACCAGCAAGATCCTCCGATCTAAATATAATAAAAAATTGTTGGGGGATCTTAGGACGTGCAAATTATTCCGATGGCCGTCAATTCGAGTCAATAGATGACTGAATGCAAGATTTTGGACCTATGGAGCCTCTTGAACACAAAAATCATCAAAAAATTATTTAAATTCATGCCAAAAAGAACGAGAGAAGTATTAAAAAATAGGGATGCTTCGACTCATTATTAAAAGTATTTTTTTATTAAGTTTGCTATTTTTAATTATTTTTTTGACAATTCATCCATTGTGTCATATGGTTTTGTCGCACCAAAATAATAATAATTGTAAGCTTATTTTTCTTTAAAGCATTAAAAATTAATTTTATTCGATTTTTGTTTGCCAAAATGTTGCCTTTATATAATTAAGAAATATTTCTAATCAATATATATCACGAAAATTAATTAAAAACTATTTTTTTTTGAAATGTAAGCAAAATATTAAACCCTGTCTTGTCGCAGAGTGTAGTTTTTTAGCCAAGAAAACTCTTTGAGATGTTTCGCTGTAAAGACCAGCTGCGTTATCTTCTTGAAATATGAAATTCCTTATGGTA
Source organism: Oxycera nigricornis (assembly GCA_963942545.1). Classification (NCBI taxonomy): domain Eukaryota; kingdom Metazoa; phylum Arthropoda; class Insecta; order Diptera; family Stratiomyidae; genus Oxycera; species Oxycera nigricornis. Next base: position 85,657,821 of record OZ012662.1, read on the forward strand.
ATTTCTCTTCCGTACTTTGTTAATTGTTCATAAATCTCGCTGGTCATTTTACCACTGATAAACTTGATATCACATTTTCCATGTTAACCAATTGCCGCTCAAATCAATACTCCTCTTCCACGCATTTGTCTTTTATTAACATAAGTGAGTCCTTCTGTAAATCATGAAAATAGTAACGGAATCGATCTGGGTCATGTAAGTTGAATCGTTTTACGTCAAAAAATTATTTTTCTCCATTTCTTCTTCTTCTAGTTCGGCACGATCTGTAACCGGAGTTTTTTTTAGAATTTTAATATCGTTTAATGTGTTTTATAATGTGTTACACATTTTTTAAATTGAGTTTAACTGCGAATTGCGCCGCTATTTGCCGCGCAGTTAGCATGGAGTTGGATGCAGTTTTGAAAATAGCACATCTTTCACGTGTAGTGGTTGCTCTAGGTCACCCACCAGGATGTTTCTTACAATATTTTCTTATGTTTTAAATAGTTCTGAACAACATAACAGCTTCTTTTAACAACAATAGGAAATTGTTTGTCCTTCAAACCATTAATCGCTTTAATTTCACTCTCCAACCCGCCAGGCATTTTATCGAAATTAAATATTTTTTCGACAAATTGAAACAAATAGTTCTGAATGATCTTTATAACCAAAATTTTGAAGAAAAATTGCAACAAACGTTTAATACTGAACTCAATTTTGTTCAAAATCCTTGGAAATATACCGCTTCATATTTGCTGAAATTTAATTTTTTAAAGTATGAAGTAAAAAAGAGGAAATGACGGAAACTATTTGCTTCAACAGGGTGCTTTAAAAGGGGTTCATGCCTGTCTTATAGTTTTGTCGCGGAGCGTACATATTGTTTGGTGACTAAAAATTTGCTTTTTATTTTCAGTACTTGAATAGTTTGGCTGAATGTTCGCAAATATCAATGATGGCTGATTTCCCTGGCTGTCGTTAACACTCTTTCGACTATTCCTTACATCGCCTCATTCGCCGTCTTCTACTACTGCGCACGCTTCTTGGGCTCATCAAGTTACTTCAATCGGTTTCGTCGTCCTCGTTAGCTTCTTGGAAACACTAATCGAATCAGTCCCATTAATTGTCATAGCTTCTTAAGATTTCAACATCTTCAACTTCAATACTGGATGCTTTTTGATTTTGGAGTCACAATTACTCTTCGTGTTGAATCGGCGTTATCTAGTATATTTTCCTAGCCCTTTGGTGAAATTTATTCAGAGCTTGGTTGGTTGGTTGTAGTGGCAGCCCCCTTCATCCAAAGGTCGCTCAGTTAGGCCACGATAGGCCCCTTGTTGTACCATAGAAGATTAGGACGGCACTAGAACCCTCGGGATGACGAGAACCTTCAGATTCTCTTATGAAACCGGCTATGCCGCTAACATCTAAATCAGCTACCTCTGTGAGGTTGTCCAAAAAGGGCGAACCCAAGGTTATTCAGGGCTTCCTTTTTTTAAACTTCACCGCACTGAGTGGTGAGCATAATAGCTGATCTAGACTCCTAAAAAAACTTGTTCACAATTTAGACATAAATTTGACACTTTATATCCAATCAGATAGTGGTGCCTGCATTCCCTTTTGGCTTCAAACTTTTTTCCATTTAGATGCGTACGAATGATACTTCTCCTTCAGCTGTCCAAAAACGATTTGCTGAATTTTTACTTGTTCGGCTCGTTTTTATGCTTTGTTTTACATGTTTTGAAAATCGTAAAAAGGTTTATGACTGAAATTATTTTTGTTATAGTAATTTTATAGCACAAGTTATTCTATGCAGTATGCCTACTAATTTTGAAAACTTGTTTAAGCTGTATAAATTTTAAATTTTATTTAATATATATTCCCGTGGATAATTTCTGAATAACATTAAATTTAGATACATTTATAATCGATACGTTCCCAATTAATTAGAAACAAAAAATATTATTTAAAAAACGAAATTGTTCTCTCCAAAGTGTAATTTTTTATTGCAAAGTGATGACATTTATTGCTCTTTTATAAACAAAGTTTAGGAAAAAATAGGAATTACGCCATTAAAAAGAAGATCTTAAAATAAAATTTATTGTATCTGAGGTTACTTTAAAAGCCACTTAAGGTCATTAACGCTTCAGTGCCACCATGAATACTTAAACTGACTCGGAAAACATTGAAACATTTTACCTTCCTTTGACATCAACACCATAAATTAAGATATCAATGGACTCTTTTACAAATTTCTTATCCCTTAATTTATCGTCCCATCTCTTGAAGAAAAAATGTATTGCTTGAAGGATTTCCTTTGCCGGTGATCCCATGAGTAATCTATAACATCACACCGTCAATTTTAAATGTGTCATTTGCCATGATTCGTTTCGTGGGGATTATTTCAACTTTAAAAGCGTGACCATGTCCAAATTCAGCAGATGTGCGTTGTTAAGATTCTTAAGATAGATAGTATTTACCATTTTTATTCTAGCACGAATGATTTTCGTGTCAATTCAATGTAGAACGCTTTGTTTATTTCTACGTTAGGATTTCAAGGCACGTAATCGATTACAAAAGTTTAAGTATCTTAACTTAATGGAAATGAATGAAAAAATCTGCCACCGGGTTAAGTAGCATATCATTTATGTAGCTTGTTAGCATTCAGATGGTTAAGCAATCATCTAAGTAGATAGATTGACATGTGACAACGAGCCGCTAGTGAATTTTAGATCAATACATTGTCATGAAAATAGCACCTACGGCGAACAGCGGTAGGGAGCAATAGACTAGGTCTAGGTCTATTGATATGTTAATTATGATAATTTTCATAACACGTTGAGAAGTTTGTGTCGGTGTCATAACAGCGTATTTATTGTAATTGTAACATTGTCATAGTTGTTGCCTACGTGCTTGGAAATGGCCTTGAATGTGATTAAAAGACACGCAAGTCAAAGCTCATGACATGAGCGGGTAAGTAGCCGTAAATTGTGAGCCTAAAGTAATATTTATACTGCTTAAGCTCAGATAATCAAGCTTAACATGGTTGACAAAAATGTAAGTTTCTTGTTAAATTTTAAACCCATCTAATTTTGGAATCAACGAGGACACTATTGGAAAAAGAATGTTTATTTTCTTGGGAGTTGGCAACCTTTGAAAAGTGCTGTTTTACAAGGAAATCATGTGAAATAATAGTGTGAGATTTTAACCGTACTAAAACTACTTTTTTACTGCCTGCGCTCTTCGGGACCTTTTAACCATTAATTCACGGGGTAGGCTCTACTTTAGTTCGTCTCTTGAAATTGGTTTTCTGTGTCTTCTTAGCTAGAATGAGCTATATTATTATTCAAACATGTCCGTAACATTTTAAAGACTACGTTCCTCGCGGTTGCCTTGGACCCAAACATTTCCTGCTTCAATGCGTCTTCCTCCTGGCTGAATTTTGTAAAGTTAAAAATTGCATGCTCAGAAGTAAGCTTTTCTAGAGCGACTTATCGGCGCCGATTGACCGCCACCAATCTAATATGTAAGAGATTCATGATCGTTACATTATGACATGGTTAGGCAGCATGATGTTTTGGTATCAATCGGAGTCATCAATATCACTGTATGACGGTTTATAGCACGAAATATATAGCAATCAAGTTCACTTCATATTTACCGTACTTCAATCAGCAGTCGCATCGTTATTGATCGCTCGTGGATGCGACGGTAAGTGCAGGGAATGAATTCCCATCCGAATTTCAACTGACAAAATGGACTCGTGAGTTGCATGCGGCCATGCAACGTGAGGTGACAGCTACGATTCTTTTAGGTTCTTCGCAAGACTTGACGGCGTTGAGCTACAATACTGAGCGTATATAGGCTGATCATTTTCTATTTTCTTTAATGCGGCTCAGAAAGTAAATCGTGGACATTGCGCTTTTCTCCTCACTCTAATGCGATTTGTATAATGTTGCATATTCCAGCTGTATGTATTCTAATTATATTCTTGTCTAATCTCGTACTCTCGTCACTCTCTCATCCGATTCATTTTCTTAAATAATTTGTTTTGTTTATCTCGTCCGATCAGCACGATCGGGTTCTTAAAGAATGCAAATCGTTGGATTTGTGTAACTATCATGCTTACCGATTGAATTTCTTACTTGTTTTGATAAGAAAAAAAAGCGATTAAACGTATATGTACGTCTAGCTTAAAGGTTTTTAACATCAATAGCTTTTTTCGAGTAACAATAGTATCATTTTGTAAGGAGGCGAACTCGCATGAAAACATAAGTCATTGTGAAACACCATGTGCACCTTGTTTTATGAAGCTTAATGACCTTATTGAGATTCCTATTATTTATGCTTGTCAATAAGTTGTACCACACGGATCAAAACAAATGCAAAATGTTGTTTAGTATTACATTTGAATCAATTATTTCAGAACATCTATAAGTTACTGAAGAATAGTTGTTAAGAAATCGAAAGAAACTCTTACCTTTCCTTCAGTTCCGTTGGCCGCGCGATATCTTTCTCGGCCATAATTAAGTTAGTTCCATTTTTCGTAAAGAAAAATAGTGAATTTTACTCTCTCGGTACGCGCATGAGATTTATGATGTAGAGTAAAATAGAAGGTATACCCTTAAAGTGATATTGGTTGATTTTTAAATTGTTTTAATTTTGGGTTGAAATTTTTCGAATCGAGCAATAATATGGCTTAATCTCGAGAAATAAGTTTCGAGGCCAGCTAGAGAATGTATCCATGACATGGTGTGCCTAAGTAAGTTGGCCTGCCAGCAGGCATCGCACCCCTAGCTGTGGAGAAGCCGAACCCGAATTAGTTTGCACGCCAAAAAAGGGATCGTTGTCTTGTCCCCGGATCTGAACGCATAGCTTCAAGTTTCGTCGCAAATTTGCGCCCATACGTAAAACTGTCTTCTCTAGGAGTATGGAATTGTATTTCTGTTTTAATGAATATATTGGATGTGGAATACGATTTAGGGGACTGGCATTTATCTATTGAATTTTCGAAAATTTTGAAGATTGAAAACTGTAATTTTATATAAGGGTAATATTCTTTCTTCTATATCAAAAGTCATTGATACTTGAAAAAGTCGCCACAATTACATTAAATTCATCTAAAAAAGGCCCGAAAAAGAAATCTCTCTACGAGAAAAGATAAAGAAAACTTTCATGGTGCAATCTAAGATCTCTCTCTCTCTCTCTCTGATACTTTTTATTTGATATCAATATCATCAATGTCTAGCCTTCAATTAAATGATAGCCTTGAAATACATAGTCAATCATCTCGAAAAATAAGCGAAGGTTTGTGTGAAATATGAAAAGATGAAAAATTAATAGTAGTTTTGATTAATTTAAAAAGTTTCGGTAAAAGTGAAAATCCCATAGAAACTACCCCGGATTCGCACACCACACACGCAGATACACACAATGAGACATACTCGTACACACCCACTTGCACACACATTCGCTCACATACACTCGCACGCACACACACACACATATATATATATATATATACATATATAGACATCTCTTAACCTTCGCGGGGTTAGGGACCAGAAAACTTCCGTGAATGTTAAATCCGCGAATGTTAAGTCTATTTTCCTGTGGGGAGCTATGTTTCATTACCGCAAAAATTAAGAAAAATGCAGAGGGAAAGGTCGAATTTGATGAGTCCAAAAATATTTACATATGTAAGTATGTACATTTGTACATCTTAAATATTTTGTGTTGACATTAAGGAATAATTGGTAATCCTATTCTGTTGCGCCGAATAATTAATTTATTTAAGAATTTCCACGTACGGATTTGCGTCAACCTCGATATCCCATTTAAATTTCAAATTTAAATTAAAAGACGGGTTGAAATCCAAAGCTTTTTGGATAAGTTCAGAATTAAAATTTTCCTGAGCTGTTTTGAAGATAAAAATTTTCCTAAAAAAATGTTCATAGGTGAGCGAAAACGAATAAAAAAATCATGCTGTAACAGTTCTTCTTCCTCTTTTGTTTTATTTAAAAAGCTCGCGAAAACGGTTTTCAAGTAAAATTGTCTATTCAACTTATCTTTTCTACCGCGAGTAACCAGGACCAGGGAATGTGAATAATGAAAACCGCGAATCTTAATGGATTACTGTTTATACTCGTATGTATAGTTTAATTTTAATTTTAAACCAAATTACATCATCCAAAACTGGATATAATCGCTTACTGCAGTTTGTATTGAAAAATCAGTTAAGAATCAAAATCCGATAGACAATGAATTTCCAACAAAACCTCACGAAATATCCTTTTCTTTTCGGTTTAAATAAATAAATGTTCATAACTTTTCTTGACAGCCTCTTTATTTCAGAAATGCATTGGAACCTTCGGGGAAAATCACTCCCAATTGCCAAGAGATTGACATAAAAAAATGAGTGCTACAAAAATAACAAAGCGAATGAATGTATTACATTGCGTTCCAAACGTAGTACACGTGATATTTCATGTTATTTGACAAGAAAAATAAATTTCGACAATTTCATCCACAGTAATGGATCACCTGCGCAGGTTATGAAATTGTCAGTAACATTGACAACGTGCGTTTGACGAAAGATAAATCCAAGTCCTTTTAATTGTGCCAACTCCATCCCAATATTAAATTCAAATATATTTTTGCATTAAAAAATATCTACTATCTATCTTGATTTAATTTCGTCTCATTTTAATGACACCGACTAAATTGTTGTCTAATTCGGATTCCTTGCTAAATGTAAACTAATTTTAGATGTAGACCAAGACGATAAGCCTTTGAGAGATCTATGAATCACCATGAATTGGTCAGAAGCAATTGTCGGGTTGAGTGTAAAAGAATGACGACTTCGTTTATTTTGTCTGACCAGAAAAACTTAACGCATGTCTTAATTCGTGAGTAATGCATATGTTCCAAATTTTATTTGTTAAAAAAAAAAGATTTCTACATTTTTTATCCTGATACAGTGCTGTGAATAGCTATAGCCTCAACTATATTTTTGAGTCTCTTATATAAACAGGAAGTCCATTTGCCCTTATTGTTGATTACATTTAACAATCGACTCGAAACGCTATTAACAAGACTATTTAATACGCTATCTGATATTTCGTTCCAGGGTAATATTATTTTTTCCTTCAGTTCTGCTACATTTTCAATGGATGATTTCTCTTGGTCGTAGACTTTCCTCGCTTTTTTTATGGGTTTCAGGTCGGGACTTAACACTAGCTATGGTAATAATTGGATTCCACAATCTTGTAACCAATTTTTTTGTGAAGGCAGCCGTATGGATGGGTGCATTATTCTGCTGAAAAATAATGTTTTCTTCCGCTAGCGTCACAAAAGGCAGTAGATGATCCTCTAGTAACACCTGATATCCGACAGCATTAAGTCTACTATTGACGAAGGCCATTTCGCTCCTAGCATGTTTTTTTAAAGCTGCCCAAATTATCACAGAACCACCTCCCTGTGCTCTTCTTCGCATGATTTTTCTATCCTTTCGTAAATCGTGCCAGTAGTAGTTAAGCCCATGTGGTCCTTCGAGATTGAACTTCTTCTCGTCGCTGAAGATCACATGATCCCAAATGGTTCCTTTTTGGATGAAATTTTCGGCGAATTTCAGTCTAGTCAATTTGGGTTTTCGCAAACATTTGTGGTATTTAAATTTTTTGCAGGATGCAGCCCATTTTCTAACTAAGCTCGGATCACATTGCAAGTTAAACCGGCTAACGATTTTCCATGATTAAGCTCCTGTGTTCGATAGTTCTATTAAAACTGCGCGTTTCACACTAGGCGAATATTTTGGAGGACGTTTAGATGACTTATTTTTTCATAATTCTCGATTCCAAACTTCAACAAATTTTTAACTACACGCTGCCATCTTTGAAATTCACTCCACTGTTCCTTAAATCAATAATTCTATGGTTTTCAACATCGCTTAGTTTTTTTTCACGGGTCATTCGACCAAACTTCAAAACTCTCAAAAAATACACTTGGGCGTCTTCACAGTGTTAAAATACTACATAAAAACTCAAATTCACGTTAGAAACACTTTTGACAAACTTAGAACAGCAACTGAGTTTATAATTATTCACAGCTGAAAAAGGACACTTTTGGGATTTTTACCTTGTACTTAGCGTTGTTGAAAGAAAAGGATGGTAGATCCTTGAACGGATTTCCTGGGAATCCCAAAATAACATGTTCAGGCAAAAAATTCTTTTCCTAGCAATGCTTTCGAAAAAATTCGAAAAATCTGTTTGAGTCTATAATTATTCACAGCACTGTATGTTATTAGAATTTTATGTACTACCATTATCTAAATTTGAACATGCATTAAGTTCTCATTCAACTGAGTGTAAAAATATAATCTTATATATTAAATTTTAAATTCTAAACAAAATATAACCGACTAATTGTTGTTTTTCAACAAGTACTTAATTCATTTGTCTATAAATAAAACCTTTTACATACAACTGTTAGCTGATACCAAAGATCTGGCATTCTCGCTTCGATTTCAACACCTAATAACTTCGATGATGGAGCGGCGCCTGTTTCTTTTTCTTTTTGGGATGTACTGATATGTAACATTCCACTGATAATTTCATCAAGAGCGGCGTCAAGGAAATGTTTGAAGTATCGACACGTGGTTGTTTGTTACAAATCATTACTTAATTGGTTGGTTTTCATATGAATATACATACATGCTTTGTGATAAAATTCAAAGTTAAATACATGTACGGCTTTCTTTTACTATTTCAACACATGTCTACTTTCTCAAAAAATGGAAAGAAATTTATGAAACATACCCATAATCTGATTAAGCAGAGGAGCAATATATGGAGTGTATTTTAATAATGGAGGTAAAAATTTGTCGCATTCAAAGTAATAATAATAATAAGTAATAGTAATATATTGTGAAGGACGTGCAAAGAAGGTACTCATACTTTATTTGAATGTGTTGTTAATCAGATGCAAATCGTGTTTGTGTATTTGAAAAACTTATTTATTGTATAATCATTTATTTTGGGTTTTGAATCTCCGTGTGTAGTCGACAACACCGCCCACTAGTGTGCTTTTGGTTCGCAACTTTCCTAACACTATTTTTGCACATTAATGAAAGTTCTTTTTTGTTCCCAGATTTCTGGCTGGCGTTATACTGCGCGGATACAAATAATTTATAAAATAGTTTAAGTATAATGAGCTTAATCCATCAATAAGCCTAACCGTGGTCGTAAATGACAGCACCTGCAGAGGATGCCGTCCGTCACACCAAAACCACGCTTCCTCAGTTATTTATTGCATTTTAGCATGTGGTCTGAACATTTTAGTGATTTCAAATGATGACTGCTTTACTTCTTTATATATCAAACACTTTGTTTATAAAACCTGGCAATCGTAACTTTCGTAGTTATAATTCTTTCGTACCCTAAGTACGTCCTTACTTTTGTAAGCTATGAATTTGGAGCAAATTTTCTGGTACAGATTTTTTTCTTCTCCGTTTATACCTATACTTACTATAAATCCTGCTATGAAGTATCTGCGATAGAATATTGAAAGCATAATTTATTTCAATTACACAAGGTACATATGCTCACTTGCCATTACATTTGAAAAGCCCCTAGTTAAAATATTGCTATCTAAGAAATCAGTATCCTGTTATATTCATATATAAGATGACTTCCTGCGTCTTTCTTCATGTAAATATTCCAATTAAAGCCTACTTAATAAAAAATAAATCGAAAGTGTTTCGCTTAAACAGTCTCAATGAGGTACAATTTAAAATGTATCTTTTAGTTTCTAAACATTTTACATATGTACATTTTAGACTTTATTCGAATAATTTACATGTTAGTCGCAAAGTGTTTATTTTAAGAAATGTATAAATATAGTTTTCCCCACAAGTTTCAATTGATAAGAATAGAGAACATACATACATATATTCGTTTTCTTAGATAGCTGCTTGTGCTTTGTTGATTTTGGTTGTTATTTTGCTTGGAAATAGAATAAGTCCACTGAAAATGAGGTCATTCGTTCTGGCCGAATCGAATATCTTTAATTCGGTTATGTTGTGTGGCTGATAAAAGATATATGATTAAAAAGTTTCATAATACGTAATGTGGAAAGAGTATTTGTGGTAGATATAAAGTTCTGAAGTAGTTTGAATTCGTTAAAGCAGTGTTGACGAAACGAAATATTTTGGCGGGCGTAGATTCAATTATTGTGATTGTTTCAAAAATTTTAATATGCAAAATAACTTCTTGTTTATTAACAAAAAAGATGTTAACAGTTTACTGAAAAGATTTTAATTGGCTAAATGATATTAATGGAGAAAGTCTCTCAACAGCTTTATAAGTGCAAAAAAATTCTTAATATGAACAATGCAATTTTTTGTTAGTTTTGTTAGTTTTTTAGTTAGTAACAACCCAATGCTTAACATGCTTGGAAAAATATTGGAAATTTTGCCATCATCAAAAAATGTGCTTTTTTCTTCTGGTTTTTTTTTGCAAATTTAACATTAAAGCTACCGATGTGTACCTATTCCTAACGGGAAGAGTCGAACGATCGCTTTAAAAACATGTATGTGTCTTTATATGTAATAAAAATTTAGCCAAGTGGATAGTGAACAAAATATTTTCCTTTTTTAAAAAATGAATACAGCTTATTTTATGCGTTTTCACCGCATTTTTTTCTTGCAAATTACAGGGTTTTTATTTCACATTTTCCACATGCAAATTTTTAACATTTTATACAAATATTATTAGTTTTATTGATATAAACAGTATCTTATTTGACAAGCTTTTCATTTAAGTGAATCTATAGTTGTATTTTTCATTGTTTTTGTTGAACTTTCTTTGCTTAACTGTTTGTCGCGCGTCCTGTTTTTTTTTACATAAAATCCAAGCATTTATCCCGACTTAATATAAGTTATTGAAAACTACTTGTATAAGCAATCTCAGAGATTTAGATGTTTCACTCAATTTTCTGGCCATATTCCAGTCGGTTAAATGTAGGTTTTTTTGGCAGAAGCTTACTCGTTAATGACACGCTTATAAATCAAAATGTGCTTGGTTATGTTTTTCCATATAAGGTTCTGATAATTTTAAGGTTAAAAACTTCCCAATCAAGACGAAAGGTTCTTTCTTTTCAACTTTTCCCAAACATAAAAAGTCGTTTACTATATACCTACTACTTATCAGGGGATAAATTTGATTTTAATCAGTGGCATTCATTGGTCATATTTACTTATACGTAAATTAATACAACTTTTTGCTGAAATCTGTTATACTTGATAGATCTGTCAGTACCCTGCAACAAAGCATAAAAAATATAAAGCACAGACACTCACAGACAAAAAAATGCAAAAATTACCATCAAAAAAGTTTTCGTTTCTAAACTCGCGCGGGTAAGAACGAGTGAAAACACGCAGCGAAATCTCTGCATGTGGAATTGGGCAACTGTATTGTAACGAGGCCGTGGTTCTGTGTCGCCAATTTGTGTGCCTATACACGCACCGACAGAATTAGTGTGCGAATGATATGTATACCGATGCAAATTAGAACAGTAATACGCGTGAACAATTCCATACACCGAGTTGTATAACCAATGTACTGCAACTCGGCTGCGGGTGAACTGGAAGCTACTGAAATGGGGAAAATCCAAAATCAAGGAAAGTTTCCAATGGCCATATCCAACATTTTAACATCGTTGTTTCTTTGCTCGTAAGGAATTTTTTTTCCTGTGGTGTATTGTAACTCGCGATGAAAAATATATCTGTTATGCCAATCCTAAACAAGTCTTGGTTAGATTCGGGAGAAGCATAAACATCGCACCCGAAACGGGATATTCGCGACCATATATTAAATCTTTGAATTTGGTAGGATCAGCGAAGAGAGGGAGTGGGAGGGATACATAAAATAATATGAGACACAGACAATGGACTAGTTTCAGGAATGGTGGAATGGTGGAACTGGTCAAATGACTGCTTGCGGCACCCAAGATAAAGTACAAAGACATACCCTTTTGATGATAAGGTAGAGATTATATTCATCTTGTAACTTTTTTCAGGCTGTACTGTTGCTAACTCTCATTGCTGTTAATTTAATTAGTCTTCAATTTAATCTCGCATAGTCCCAAGTCTGATACTATCATCGTGTAGCGATCAACTACGATTAAAAATGGCTTTTATTTTCAGTGCAAGGTTAATCAGCACTGTTGTGTTGCGTGATGCCAAGACAACAATCTATTAAGCATTTATCTTCTCGAAAATGTTATTGTTTCTACTTTCTCGAAGCTCATGCGTTGTCACATTTTAAGCTTGTATACCCATGTGTACATATTAATTGTAGCTTAGTTGAATTCAGTACCAGACTTGTGCCATGAGCAACATTCAGAAGAATTTCGTAGAATTTAATTGGTCTAAATTGGATGACACATTTGGCGCAAAGACATGGAGCTCTCCAAGTATTATTGACTACGGTCAGATGTTTAGTTGGCCAAGTCCTCATGTCGACACTCCAAACAAATCCATCAAGTCTTCAATGAGATGTATCGTCATTGCTAAGTTAACACTTATCAAAAAAGTGATTCCATTCGAACTGATGTCATCGTTCATATGAATTTGATGCTCGATTTCGGATGGTTGTGTGATTCGGAATCGTAAAGACTCCCACATGACCTAATCAAACTTTTTGATGAACAATAAATTGCTTACAATCTCTAAAATTAATTAGAACCCAATATTTCGTTTACATCGCGCCCCGTTGTACATGAACCCAAATCAATATATACAATTAAAATTCAATTGTTCGTTACTCATCTGCTATTTTCTATTGTTTCAGGATGTGGTGGACGATAACTGGGAATTTTGGCAATATTTTACCAATCGATTGGTCCAAATCGTATGCTCGACGTATGCATCTGCCGGCATTGAATTTAGGTGAACGGCGAACGACAAATGGCGATGAATTGCAAACGCCGGACGACGATTTGAACGATTTGAGTAGCGAAGATGAGGCGGTGGCCAATGATTTAGATATGCATGCCCTGATATTGAATGGATTGCATGGTGAACACGAGGAGCCAATCAAAACAGCCGAGGAAGTAATAAAGGAGATCGATGATATTATGGATGAAACGACTCCATCGGAAGGAGGTGGTTTGGAGTCGGAAGTTATGGAAAAGGCCAAAGAAGTTTTAGGCTCGCCGCTATATGAAGAGAGTAAGTTATGAATTTTTTGTTGAAAGGATATGATAGTAGATGATTGATTTTTGGTATAATATTAGAGTTTGAGTTGCAGTTTGTTGCAAAGCTATTCAGAATCTATGGTGCTTGAAAGCCTGGATTTCGTATATTGCTACAATTTTTACAATCCTCCAGGCTATCACCAACAATAGTATTTTGTCACCGACATATAATTAAAAATACTTATCAAGAAAACTCCAATTCATTCATGAATCCTTCGATATAACTCATTCGCCTTAGGTCTATTTTTTTACCCGATTCAATGTCAATTGAGAGAGACAAAGAGTTGGCCGATACTCTCTCAAAATAACGACAGGACAAAAATGTCTTGGAAATCCAAGACTTGGAGCGGACACGTAATTAGACAACTGTATTTTACTATAAATAGGATAGCATGTAAATCCGTCATGATCAGTTTGAAAAAGCTGCATTCGTTGCAGTTTAAACGTGATTTTCAAAGTTAAATTAAATTATGTGATTTTAATTTCAATAACGATAGAAAAGGCTTGCACTTTTTCGATTGGAAAAAAGATTGTAGACTCGTGCGAGTCCGGCTTATCATATTGACAAATTGCCAGACGTCTGGAGTGTTCCAAAAAACACTTTACAGAGCACTGAAACACGTAGAAAGCGGCAGGACTGTCCAATATATTCCCAGGGCTAAATGAGGCGGAACGACGATAGTATGGATAGACAAATTGTCCGCAAATCAATTCGGAACCCAAAAATATCAACTGTTGAAATTTATCGTCGCCTTTTCGGAGAAATTAGGGACATTTTGGTGAGATAGCCAAGAAAAAGCCCTGGTAATGACAACTAATCGTAAGTAAATAAGTAGAAATTATCGTTTAAGGCGACGACAACAAAAATAAATCACATTGGCTCTAATGGTAGGAGATATGTAAGACGACCAAAATGTAATAAATTCAAACCTCGCTACACTTCTACTGTTAAATAGGTCTTGAAGCAAGAAAACGAAAACTTTTTCAAAAACTTGTATTTTGAAAACCAAAAATCTGTTTTATTTAAAATTTACGGGCATAAAAGTAAATTTCAGCTAGAAACATTGAAAATTGTCAATTTTCCTGCAGTTTTCCTCGTCCAAACTTTGTTTGCGGTGGGCAGAATGTTTCGGTGCAGGTTCATCTCAAATCAAAAATGCAAAAAAAATCTTACAGTTTATGCCCTTGGCTCGTGCTTGAACGAAAGAATTGGAAAATAAATTTAAAATTTTGACATGGATTTGAATGAATGTCTCATATTTTTCAGCATTTTTCCTATTCTCATCGCTTTTCAAATATTTTTTTAAACGGAAACGAGCCGACCGAATGAAAATCCCTTCCTTCAAGCACGAGTCAATACTACAAAGAGGAACTGTGTAAAGTTTCAGCAAAATCGTTCGATTCGTTCTCGAGAAATCGTGCCAACCGCACGGAAAAATAAAGTTTCGAGAAAAACGCGTTTGAAGATTTTTTTACCGCGATTTAATGAATTAAAGTTATTTTTAGTGACTTACATACATCGAGTCGTCGATTCCAGGTCCATACAGTAATTCGTTCGCCTCATTCGGGATGTTCAGAGCATCCTTTTGATGTTGTGATGTTTTTAGAAAAAGAAATGAGCTGATTTTACGCGGTAGTACCGCGCTGCATGCGTATAATACGCTATGTAAGGCAGAGCGCACGTACCGACAACGCGGTATTCAAATCTCTATAACTCTGGTATTATTACTCGAATTTACTTCAAATTTGATGTGATGTGAAGTACTATACTTTCATATGGAATAAAAAAATTCGATCGATTTTTTGAAAATACAAGACCTATGTAACACCTTAAGCACGGAAGTGGCTACATAAATGTTTGAGGAAGTTTCTTGTGACTTTGTATTGGACCAATACACCGTATAGACGAAATATTTATTTATTTATTTATTTCGCCAAAGCAAGGCAATCACAGTCAACATATAAATATATAAAATATACAATACAACAATATACTTAACCCTAAAATACGTGCTATATTCAACGTTAATTTATACTGTTGTATGCACGTCACAATTTAGGGATGGATAATGGAAGGGCTTTTGAAATGCTGGATTTAAAACTGAACTTGGAGATGGTAGGGGAGTAGTGTTTGCTCAAAGTGTTAAATATTTTACAGCACCTATTAACTGGTTCATTATCTGCATACTTAGTAAGATGCTGATATTCAGTTAGTAAACGTGTATTACGCGTACTTCTTACAGGCACATTAAGCTTTATTTTATTCGTCAAATACTCCACTTTAATGTGGCCCCTAATCACGTCAAATGCGAAACAAGAGGACAACATTGTTCTTCTGGTTTTAAGAGTAGACAAATTCAGAAGCTCCAATCTAACTTCATAAGGAGGCAAGATTTGATAGTCATCAGGGCTATAAAGGTCTCTGAGAGCAAACAACAAGAATTGTTTTTGGACGGATTCTATTCTCGTATCATGAACTCCGAAATGTGGGTTCCATACATTGCAGGCATATTCAAGTATTGGGCGAACCAGTGAGGTAAATAATGATTTAGTTACCCACAGATTTTTAAACTCTTTGGCTCGTCTTTTAATAAAGCCAAGCTGTTTATGAGCTTTGGAGAGAATAGTATCGTAGTGTAAATTGAAGCATAGTTTCTTGTCTAGGACAACTCCAAGGTCAACAATGTTTTCTTTCATATCCAATACCGTATTGTTGAGAACGTATGCATTGTTCAATAATGTGGTTTTACGGGAAAAAGTCATTACAAAACATTTCCCAACGTTTAGATGTAGTTTGTTAACATCACACCATTGTTGGAGGGAAGTTAGTTTTGATTGGAGGAAAACAGTATCAAATTGAGACTTAATGGTGTGATATATCTTCAGATCGTCAGCGTAAAGAAGATGTGATACGTCCGAGAGTTTTTCAGATAAATCTGATATAAAAACATTAAAAAGAAGAGGGCCGAGGTGACTGCCTTGAGGTACACCAGAGTGTACGAGAATCGGCTTGGACAAATATCCCTGAAATTTAACTAATTGACTTCGGTCTCTTAAGTAGGAACTGAGCCAGTTGAGCATAGAGCCGGTGATTCCTATTTTCTGCAATTTGGAAATAAGTATGGAGTGATCAACCCGGTCAAATGCTTTACTAAAATCTGTGTAGATTGCGTCAATTTGGTAACCCATCTCCATTTTACATAGGAGATCAGAAACTAAAACCATGAGATTGGTTGTAGTTGATCGGCCCTTGCGGAAACCATGAACGAAAGAAAACTACGTGAACATCTTAAAAAACATTATGTTGACATGGGTTGTGGGAAACCTACCGATCATATGGAAGTTTCAACACGACAACGACCCCAAACAGCATCACCGCTTAAGACTGGTTATCATCGATCCCGGGCTTAAATCCATTCGAGCACTTGTGAGGAGACATAAAACAAGAAATAGCAGTAAGAAATTTCATAAATATAGACCAATTGTTCGAAACGGTGAAAGAAGCATGAGCATCCATACACGCAGAGAGAGAAAGAGAGAGACATGCAGGAGGCTTATAAGGATAATGCCCAATCGCCTACAAGAAGTTGTGAAGCACAAAATTTACCCGAAACGTTACTGTCACCCCCAATTGCCATTGAATCAGGTAAAAAAACTAACATAAGGCGAATGAGTTAGATCGAAGGTTTCATTGTCAAAATGTTTGTTTTTAGTAAGCTACAAGTGTTTCTAATTATATGTCCGCAGCTTTAAATTACAATAATCTCAAGCATACTCCTAATGAGTTTCAAATTATTTAATTTAAAAAATTTGCATAAGTGCTTTAAAAGAATATTTCCAGTCCGAATATAAATTCAAATAAATGTTATTCAAAAATGTTTACCTTGAATCAAAATGCATAGTAAAAAAAACTTTTTTTTAGGTTTTAACTTAAATGCCTATCAAAAAAAATAGTCCACTGGATGCCTTTCAAAAGTTCTACAAATGTTCCACTAAAGCGTCTATTGGCATGGGTTGTACTGTTGCGCAAATTTTAACTAATTAAATTCGGCGTGTTCGATACTATTGGGTATTCTAGAAAGTTTCCATCGTTTTATACTCAAATTTCAAACGCACATTTTTATTGTTTCCTATAATTTTATTAAACTAAGTATGTTCGCTTTTGGTCGACGACTTATTGCCATTTTTCTGGTAAAACCATTACCACATCATAAGAAAACTTCTGAAACTTTTTGTGAGAAACTGAATTAAGTGATTTTGTGAAGTCGCTTTTGAAGTCAATTTTACCCATTAAGAGAGCTTTGCAGTGAACGAAACATATGATAGTCTGACGGTAAAATGTCAAAAGGATCAGGTGATGATTGAAATTTCACAACCAAGCTCTCTCAATTTTTGTCGGGTCATCAAAGAAGTGTGTGGTCGGGTGTTGTCATGATAGAACAAAACTCTCTTTCTGTTGATCAATTTTGGTCGCTTTCTTTCAATCGCCTGCTGTAATCTGGTCAATTGTTCACAACAGAGAA
Source organism: Oxycera nigricornis (assembly GCA_963942545.1). NCBI lineage: Eukaryota > Metazoa > Arthropoda > Insecta > Diptera > Stratiomyidae > Oxycera > Oxycera nigricornis. Next base: position 85,675,571 of record OZ012662.1, read on the forward strand.
CAAAATCAATCGTATGACCTGGTTATAGCATTTTATGATAGACGAATTCCTTCTAATCCCACCAAACACCATGAATAACTTCCTTGGTATCAAGTGTGGATTTGCCACCGTTTGTGCGATCTCACTACGCTTTTACCGAGATCGTTTTGGCACATCATTTTCGTACGTGATCCATTTTTCGTCACCCGTTTCTTTTAAGTCGTGATTCGCAGATGGACATTCAGACTATTGAATTTTTCACTGTGTACTTGCAAATGATTGATCCAGCTTCTTCCAAATGATTTAAAACTGCTTGTTGGCGAATGTTAAGTTCCTGAGCAAAAATGTGATGGCTGCTTACATGCATGTCTTGCTTCAGTTTTTACAAAAGTCTATTGACTTTTTCAGTGATTGGTTTCCGGAACGAAATCGAGTGACCTATTCACGTGGTGTTCTTTCTGATACGATGTATCACCGTAAACTGCATTTTTCAAAAGCCTGTGTTGCGCTCGTTTGTGATGTATCAAAAAAAAAACCAAAAACCCAGCATGCTTTATCACCAAATAAATATATCGCTACATGAATGGCCAAATATTATCACCTCGTAAATTTTCCTTGCGACATCGTAAACAAGTTATTATGTAGCGTTTATTGTTAATACATTAATGTGGAGTTCGGCACACGTTCATAATTCGACACTACTTGTTGCAGCGAGCAATGCACTGCTAGCGTTAATATATAGATATTGCCTTTTTTGGTTGCTTGACCCATATGGGAAATTTACTAGTAGTGATAAATTATTGCATCTATTAGTGCGTGGTCTTTTTCTGCTGTGGAAGCAAATTTTTGTATCATTAATTAGGTCATAAGTGTTTGACCAGCATAGCATAACATTAAGAATTTGTATGAATAGCGAGTAAGAATTAAGAGAAAATGCCATCTTTTTAGAACTATTGAAGGTAATTCACTTAGTGCCTTCTCATCTCGGAACTTTAAAAGACTCCCTGGATTGTGCCTATCTAGCGGCACTTCAGGTAATGCCTATTATCGGCATAATTAGTCTTTGGCCAGTGGCATCAAAATTGTGTCAGCCATTTTTCCTTTAAATCCTCTGCACATATATTAATTTATCTATCCCCACATCATGGGACCTTATAGATACCATTACTCGCTCAATCATGGGAAAGACCAATCTAATTGTATCAAAGGACAAACCACATTACATAGCGATAAAACAACAGTATATGGCGATCCTATCACATTACACTTTCCTTGTTTGAAGTGGAATTTCAAAATGTATCGAGTTTATTCTTAATTTTCACTCATTTTTAATATGAAATAACTTTACACTGAACAATACTATTTTTTTATATCTATGAAATATAACATTTTGAACGACATGTCATAAATTATATATCACAATTCAAAAAAAAAAGAATATACAACTTTACAGCCATCTATTGTCAAAAACGACAGATACTTTTTAGACTACTCAATATTTAAATTTCGGATGTTCCAAGACCCAGTAGAGTAGTCCATTTTCCTTTGTTTTTTATTATATTTCATTCCGGGGACGTAGTTTCAGGGTTCTTTCCTATTTGGAAATATAAAAAAGGATGGCTAGCGCCCCCAAAAAGGTTTCAAACTTTTTGAGCAAGTAAAAAAAATTATTTTCTGCTGATCAAAAAGAGCACATCCCGACAAATGTCTCGTTAAAAAAACAGATAAGACTTAAAAATTGAGTTGATATGTCCAAATATATTGCAAAATGTTTACAACTGAATTTCTTCAAATTTCTGTTTTCTTGCTGATTGCATGTCTTTATTAGCCGTGAGTTGAAAATAACATTGTTACGGTATGTTAAATGAGGACAATACCAATAGACTTTTGGTTTTTTTTTGAACTCACATGATAGTGTCATTTCAAATTTCAGTTAATCTTTTTTTAGTTTTCGGTTTTACCAAATGCTATGTTATCAGAATTTAAAGCCATTATAGCACGAAAATTTGATGCAAAAATATTTCATAAAATTCAGTATTAGGAATTACAGTTACGTAATGCCTACCATAAGTATCCTTTTTTCTCACTAGTTTTATGACGTTGTCGGCATTCCGCATTCCGCGTTCCAATTTTATTACCTTGTGGCAGTGTCGGCATTTCACAGGATCTATGTAAATATAGATTAAGAATTTAGATACGAACTTGTGAAATGTATATTACGTTAAGGTAATGTAAAAATTAGTTAAGAAAGGTGGCTACCACATGTTTAGAAATAAGATAGTATATAAATAAGATAAAATAGGTTTTAAGCACTAGTTCGTGAAAAATCTTCGAACCAAATGGTTCATTGAAAACAAAAATAATTGTGTTTAAAAAACGTGTTTTAATAAAGATATGGACAGTGAAGTCTATACATTTGTAACTGGCGCAGTCGGCATCGAATTTGATCTCCTCACTTAGTTTTTGCTGGACTCAAGTCATAATTCCTGAACGAGTTCTGAGACTGGAACTTGGCAAAAACAATCAAATAAGTGTATGAGACAAATTCAAGAACTTATAAATCTCCTGAATAACTGGAGTTTGGAAGCTCGCGAAGAACATCCAAACATGGATCTGTCCAGCCTAATGAAATATATAGCCGCATTACCACCCTTTGATGGGAATCAGGACGATCTGCACGCTTTTATTCACGCAGTCAACACAATATCAGCACACATAACGGCCAACGTGAACGGTGCCATCCTCTTCCAACAAGTTCTTATGAAGATTGTAGGACGTGCGAGAGCGACACTCAACTGTCATATGGTGTCATCGTGGGACGAAACCCGAAACATCTTAGTACAGCATTTTGATACGCAAGAGTCAGAAATCCAGCTAATAGGACGAATGCAAGCAGCCAGGTTCACCACAGGAGCGAAGTTTTATGAATATATATGTAAGTGTCTATACAAAATTAATAATAAGGTGAAATATAATAGTCAGTTAAGTGAGAATGACAAATTAGCTAGGATTAATCTAAACACATTATTAGCCAAAGATATATTTATAAATAAGTGCCCAGAACCTTTACGTGGAATTCTTTGTGCGCGAAACCCAGATACACTTGAAAAAGCACACCAGATTCTGGTTCAAACAAACTATATTAATTTTTCGATTGAAAACCACGTGCCGATTCAAAACAAGTGTCATTTTCCCTCTAAAAATTTCCAACCCCAAGTTAATCCCAGAAATAATGCCAATGTTACATCCAATTCCAATAACTTTGCATTTCCTAATCGTCCCAATATGCCAATAAAAGACGAAGTATCTATGAACACTGTGCGTTCAGCTGAATCTAGTCTGCATACGCAGGATTTTTATGTAGAAGCCTCGGATCAAAACTTCCAATCGTTGAACTCACAATTGGAGGAAAGAGACTTCAATGTCTTATAGATTCTGGCTGCTCAATTTCTCTATTAGATGAAAAATTAGTACCCGAGCATCAAAAAATCTCCTCTGTGTATCCCACCATAATTTCATCTATTAATCAGAATTCGCGAAGTACACATTATCTTCGAACACGATTTCCGGAGGAATTTGGATCCCTTGAATTCATTCAGTGGCACTTAATACCTTTTTCGCATAAAAATTTTCATGCTATTATAGGAAATAACATTCTATCTAGTACAGGGTCTATTATTAATTACAAAAACAAAACTAATATAACCCCTAAACACACGCTCTACTTTGGTAAACAAGTGGAACAAACTTATTTTTCGGAGGCGCTCAAACACTTTCCAGAAAGTGAAAATCGGCCTCGTACGGAGCATTACTCAAAATAAGAATTTGAGCTAATAGATCGAATAACCAAAGAGTTTTCAGACTTACAATACGATGAAAAACAGCGACTAACCTTTACGCATAGCATCAAGCATGCTCTGCCTCTTACATCGGATAAACCGATATATCAACGGAATTATAGAATTCCCCAATCAGTTAATGATTTTGTAAACAAACAAATTATGGAAGATTTACATCAGGGAATTATACAGCCTTCTCAGTCTCCTTATAATAATCCCATATGGGTAGTACCTAAAAAGGGTGGAAAACACAGACTGGTTATAGATTTCAGAAAGTTAAACCAATTAACTGTTGAAAATAAATATCCAATCCCAAACATTGAAGATTTATTGGGTAAACTGGGAAATTGTCAATACTTTACTAGCATCGATTTGGCTAAAGGTTTTCATCAAATCGAGCTAGAACCTCAGGATCGGTATAAAACTGCATTTTCAACAGAAATGGGGCATTTTGAATTTCTCAAAATGCCATTTGGGCTGAAAAATGCACCCGGCACATTTCAAAAATTAATGAATCATATTTTACAAAAATACATTAACAGAAATTGCATTGTTTACATGGACGATATTCTGGTTTTCAGCACATCGTTGCAAGAACACGAAATAGCTCTTAGGAACATTTTTACAGAATTAAGAAACGCTAATCTTAAAATTCAACTATCGAAGACACATTTTCTTTCAAAACATACCGAATTTTTAGGTCATATCATAACCGCTGATGGTATAAAACCTAACCCGGAAAAAATAATTGCCATCCAGAAATTTCCTATACCCACCACGACCAAGCAAATAAAGAGTTTTCTTGGTTTGACAGGATTTTACCGCAAGTTCATTAAGGATTATGCGAAAATCGCCAAGCCTCTTACTACTAGGCTACAAAAAAACTCTAAGATCAATGTTACTGATTCTGATTACACGCAATCTTTCAATCAATTAAGGAATTATGTAATTAATGATCCGATTTTAGCCCACCCGGACTTTTCAAAGCCCTTTACTTTAACCACGGATGCCTCTCAATTTGCCATCGGAGCAGTATTATCCCAAAATAAAAAGCCTGTAGCTTTTGCATCTCGTACACTTAACAAAACTGAAACAAATTATTCTACAATAGAGAAAGAGCTCCTTGCCATCATATGGTCAACTAAATATTTTAGGCCTTACTTGTATGGTCGCAGTTTCACACTCGTTACAGATCATAAACCTTTGCAGTACCTAGACAATATAAAAGAAGATAACACAAAATTGCAAAGGTGGAGGCTTAAACTGAGTGAATATAACTTCACAATTTCTCACATTAAGGGGAAGGAAAATAGTGTTGCAGACGCTCTTTCTAGAATACAATTGGCTAATGCTATTGAGAACGAATCTCTTGTGGCAACTCAACATACTGCTAATGAGGACAATCACGATTATATATATATTTCCGAAAGGCCAATAAACTTCTTCAAAACCCAAATATTCTTAAAACAGGGAAAAACAAATCAAGTCAAATTAATAAGGTACCAAGGAAAACGAATAATACATCTTACTTTCCAAGAGTTTTCGCTCAAAACTATGAGTTACTTATTAAATAATCACGTTGCAAAAACTGGCACTACAGCAATTAATTTCCCTACAAAACAATCCCTCCTTACAATGCAGGAAGAATATTCAAAGCTCCGTATATCTAACAGCAATTTTTCTATCGTAAACGCAACAAAGCGCCTGCATAATTGCAATGAATTAGAAATTAAAGAAATAATAGCAAAACAACATATTGCTTCAAATCATCAAGGTATTGAGAAAATATATCTGGATTTAAAAGACAAATATTATTTTCCAAATCTTAAAATACTCATATCAAACTATATAAACGCATGCAAAACATGCAAGCAAACTAAATATGAAAGAAACCCCGCTAAGCTTCCATTTAAAAGTCCACCCTACCCTGACAACATAAGAGATACATATCATATGGATATATGGTTTAGAGATAAAAACTCACCTTACATTTCAATTATCGATAAATTTTCAAAATTTTTGGTGCTAGAACCAATAAAAAATAGGCAATGGGATACTGTTAACCAAGCTCTTCAGAATGTATTTAATAAAATCGGTAAGCCAAATAAAATTATAACAGACAATGAAGGCGCCTTTAACACTCAAAAAACTAAAGACTGGTTGACTAATAACCGTATTAAATACCATTTTGTATCACCCCAACATAAGACAGGAAACTCAGATATAGAAATTGCTCACAGAAGTTTGAACGAGAACCTTAGGACCTATCTTGTGCGTCAAAAACAGGAAGATCGAAATCTAACCGAACTTAACCCTATTCATGAGTGTGTACAGTATTACAATAATACGATCCATTCTGCCCACAAAGAGAAACCTGCTGCTGTATTCTTTCAGCAAACCGATACTCCATTTTCAGCTATTCTTGAGCGCATAACAAGAAACCAACAGCGAAATAACGACTACCATAATAAGAAAAGACGAGTAGTTAATTTAGATACAGAATTTATAAAAAACCCAAATCCAACTAAACTCCAACCGAGATATGTACCAGCTAATAAAAATCATAAGATACACCCCCAAAGATACCGCAAGTCTAAAAAGATTTCTCCTGTATAGTTTCTTCCAATTAGCAATTATAAGTAAATTCTTACTATTTGAAATCTGAGGACAGATTTCTCACTTAGAAAGGGAGGAGTTACGTAATGCCTACCATAAGTATCCTTTTTTCTCACTAGTTTTATGACGTTGTCGGCATTCCGCATTCCGCGTTCCAATTTTATTACCTTGTGGCAGTGTCGGCATTTCACAGGATCTATGTAAATATAGATTAAGAATTTAGATACGAACTTGTGAAATGTATATTACGTTAAGGTAATGTAAAAATTAGTTAAGAAAGGTGGCTACCACATGTTTAGAAATAAGATAGTATATAAATAAGATAAAATAGGTTTTAAGCACTAGTTCGTGAAAAATCTTCGAACCAAATGGTTCATTGAAAACAAAAATAATTGTGTTTAAAAAACGTGTTTTAATAAAGATATGGACAGTGAAGTCTATACATTTGTAACTGGCGCAGTCGGCATCGAATTTGATCTCCTCACTTAGTTTTTGCTGGACTCAAGTCATAATTCCTGAACGAGTTCTGAGACTGGAACTTGGCAAAAACAATCAAATAAGTGTATGAGACAAATTCAAGAACTTATAAATCTCCTGAATAACTGGAGTTTGGAAGCTCGCGAAGAACATCCAAACATGGATCTGTCCAGCCTAATGAAATATATAGCCGCATTACCACCCTTTGATGGGAATCAGGACGATCTGCACGCTTTTATTCACGCAGTCAACACAATATCAGCACACATAACGGCCAACGTGAACGGTGCCATCCTCTTCCAACAAGTTCTTATGAAGATTGTAGGACGTGCGAGAGCGACACTCAACTGTCATATGGTGTCATCGTGGGACGAAACCCGAAACATCTTAGTACAGCATTTTGATACGCAAGAGTCAGAAATCCAGCTAATAGGACGAATGCAAGCAGCCAGGTTCACCACAGGAGCGAAGTTTTATGAATATATATGTAAGTGTCTATACAAAATTAATAATAAGGTGAAATATAATAGTCAGTTAAGTGAGAATGACAAATTAGCTAGGATTAATCTAAACACATTATTAGCCAAAGATATATTTATAAATAAGTGCCCAGAACCTTTACGTGGAATTCTTTGTGCGCGAAACCCAGATACACTTGAAAAAGCACACCAGATTCTGGTTCAAACAAACTATATTAATTTTTCGATTGAAAACCACGTGCCGATTCAAAACAAGTGTCATTTTCCCTCTAAAAATTTCCAACCCCAAGTTAATCCCAGAAATAATGCCAATGTTACATCCAATTCCAATAACTTTGCATTTCCTAATCGTCCCAATATGCCAATAAAAGACGAAGTATCTATGAACACTGTGCGTTCAGCTGAATCTAGTCTGCATACGCAGGATTTTTATGTAGAAGCCTCGGATCAAAACTTCCAATCGTTGAACTCACAATTGGAGGAAAGAGACTTCAATGTCTTATAGATTCTGGCTGCTCAATTTCTCTATTAGATGAAAAATTAGTACCCGAGCATCAAAAAATCTCCTCTGTGTATCCCACCATAATTTCATCTATTAATCAGAATTCGCGAAGTACACATTATCTTCGAACACGATTTCCGGAGGAATTTGGATCCCTTGAATTCATTCAGTGGCACTTAATACCTTTTTCGCATAAAAATTTTCATGCTATTATAGGAAATAACATTCTATCTAGTACAGGGTCTATTATTAATTACAAAAACAAAACTAATATAACCCCTAAACACACGCTCTACTTTGGTAAACAAGTGGAACAAACTTATTTTTCGGAGGCGCTCAAACACTTTCCAGAAAGTGAAAATCGGCCTCGTACGGAGCATTACTCAAAATAAGAATTTGAGCTAATAGATCGAATAACCAAAGAGTTTTCAGACTTACAATACGATGAAAAACAGCGACTAACCTTTACGCATAGCATCAAGCATGCTCTGCCTCTTACATCGGATAAACCGATATATCAACGGAATTATAGAATTCCCCAATCAGTTAATGATTTTGTAAACAAACAAATTATGGAAGATTTACATCAGGGAATTATACAGCCTTCTCAGTCTCCTTATAATAATCCCATATGGGTAGTACCTAAAAAGGGTGGAAAACACAGACTGGTTATAGATTTCAGAAAGTTAAACCAATTAACTGTTGAAAATAAATATCCAATCCCAAACATTGAAGATTTATTGGGTAAACTGGGAAATTGTCAATACTTTACTAGCATCGATTTGGCTAAAGGTTTTCATCAAATCGAGCTAGAACCTCAGGATCGGTATAAAACTGCATTTTCAACAGAAATGGGGCATTTTGAATTTCTCAGAATGCCATTTGGGCTGAAAAATGCACCCGGCACATTTCAAAAATTAATGAATCATATTTTACAAAAATACATTAACAGAAATTGCATTGTTTACATGGACGATATTCTGGTTTTCAGCACATCGTTGCAAGAACACGAAATAGCTCTTAGGAACATTTTTACAGAATTAAGAAACGCTAATCTTAAAATTCAACTATCGAAGACACATTTTCTTTCAAAACATACCGAATTTTTAGGTCATATCATAACCGCTGATGGTATAAAACCTAACCCGGAAAAAATAATTGCCATCCAGAAATTTCCTATACCCACCACGACCAAGCAAATAAAGAGTTTTCTTGGTTTGACAGGATTTTACCGCAAGTTCATTAAGGATTATGCGAAAATCGCCAAGCCTCTTACTACTAGGCTACAAAAAAACTCTAAGATCAATGTTACTGATTCTGATTACACGCAATCTTTCAATCAATTAAGGAATTATGTAATTAATGATCCGATTTTAGCCCACCCGGACTTTTCAAAGCCCTTTACTTTAACCACGGATGCCTCTCAATTTGCCATCGGAGCAGTATTATCCCAAAATAAAAAGCCTGTAGCTTTTGCATCTCGTACACTTAACAAAACTGAAACAAATTATTCTACAATAGAGAAAGAGCTCCTTGCCATCATATGGTCAACTAAATATTTTAGGCCTTACTTGTATGGTCGCAGTTTCACACTCGTTACAGATCATAAACCTTTGCAGTACCTAGACAATATAAAAGAAGATAACACAAAATTGCAAAGGTGGAGGCTTAAACTGAGTGAATATAACTTCACAATTTCTCACATTAAGGGGAAGGAAAATAGTGTTGCAGACGCTCTTTCTAGAATACAATTGGCTAATGCTATTGAGAACGAATCTCTTGTGGCAACTCAACATACTGCTAATGAGGACAATCACGATTATATATATATTTCCGAAAGGCCAATAAACTTCTTCAAAACCCAAATATTCTTAAAACAGGGAAAAACAAATCAAGTCAAATTAATAAGGTACCAAGGAAAACGAATAATACATCTTACTTTCCAAGAGTTTTCGCTCAAAACTATGAGTTACTTATTAAATAATCACGTTGCAAAAACTGGCACTACAGCAATTAATTTCCCTACAAAACAATCCCTCCTTACAATGCAGGAAGAATATTCAAAGCTCCGTATATCTAACAGCAATTTTTCTATCGTAAACGCAACAAAGCGCCTGCATAATTGCAATGAATTAGAAATTAAAGAAATAATAGCAAAACAACATATTGCTTCAAATCATCAAGGTATTGAGAAAATATATCTGGATTTAAAAGACAAATATTATTTTCCAAATCTTAAAATACTCATATCAAACTATATAAACGCATGCAAAACATGCAAGCAAACTAAATATGAAAGAAACCCCGCTAAGCTTCCATTTAAAAGTCCACCCTACCCTGACAACATAAGAGATACATATCATATGGATATATGGTTTAGAGATAAAAACTCACCTTACATTTCAATTATCGATAAATTTTCAAAATTTTTGGTGCTAGAACCAATAAAAAATAGGCAATGGGATACTGTTAACCAAGCTCTTCAGAATGTATTTAATAAAATCGGTAAGCCAAATAAAATTATAACAGACAATGAAGGCGCCTTTAACACTCAAAAAACTAAAGACTGGTTGACTAATAACCGTATTAAATACCATTTTGTATCACCCCAACATAAGACAGGAAACTCAGATATAGAAATTGCTCACAGAAGTTTGAACGAGAACCTTAGGACCTATCTTGTGCGTCAAAAACAGGAAGATCGAAATCTAACCGAACTTAACCCTATTCATGAGTGTGTACAGTATTACAATAATACGATCCATTCTGCCCACAAAGAGAAACCTGCTGCTGTATTCTTTCAGCAAACCGATACTCCATTTTCAGCTATTCTTGAGCGCATAACAAGAAACCAACAGCGAAATAACGACTACCATAATAAGAAAAGACGAGTAGTTAATTTAGATACAGAATTTATAAAAAACCCAAATCCAACTAAACTCCAACCGAGATATGTACCAGCTAATAAAAATCATAAGATACACCCCCAAAGATACCGCAAGTCTAAAAAGATTTCTCCTGTATAGTTTCTTCCAATTAGCAATTATAAGTAAATTCTTACTATTTGAAATCTGAGGACAGATTTCTCACTTAGAAAGGGAGGAGTTACGTAATGCCTACCATAAGTATCCTTTTTTCTCACTAGTTTTATGACGTTGTCGGCATTCCGCATTCCGCGTTCCAATTTTATTACCTTGTGGCAGTGTCGGCATTTCACAGGATCTATGTAAATATAGATTAAGAATTTAGATACGAACTTGTGAAATGTATATTACGTTAAGGTAATGTAAAAATTAGTTAAGAAAGGTGGCTACCACATGTTTAGAAATAAGATAGTATATAAATAAGATAAAATAGGTTTTAAGCACTAGTTCGTGAAAAATCTTCGAACCAAATGGTTCATTGAAAACAAAAATAATTGTGTTTAAAAAACGTGTTTTAATAAAGATATGGACAGTGAAGTCTATACATTTGTAACTTTACTAGTATACTTTAATTTCTGGTTGATATCAGTTAAAGTAGTCCATTATTTATTCAGTGGAATGATAATCCCATAGAAATTTTCCAACTTCATCAATAATTTTCAAAGAGTGTTGCAATGAAAATTGTTGACTTCGAAAATTAAGGAGTGTATTTTCAACGATGCTCTGTACACGGGAAGCAATAATGAAATTCCTAGAACACTGAGAATCGTCATTTCTTGCCCCATTTCCAGTACTATCGGAGGGATTCAAACAAGAACAATGCAGTGCAATTCATCCATGGCAGACTGCTGCTGACCTCATTTCTTGAGATGCACGTCCGTCCTCTTTGCAGGATGCATTTAAAGACTCTCTATGCTTTTAATGAACTGAGACTGAGTGAGTTCCATGTGAGTTTTTTTTCCTTCAAATTAAAACTGCATAGGAAGCCTTTGTATAGCATCGAGCATATTGTAGTTATAAGTATTTCTGAGCTTTAGATATTGCTTTGTTCTTACATTCCAAGTGATTACAGAGAGAATATTATATATCATGTATGGGTTTTGCTGATGCAGGTTGTTTTTTATCTGCTCAGCATGCACCTGACTATAATAGCCAGTATATACAATCCTTTTGATCGAAATAGGTATGTAGTTTTGAATTCTTTTCTTGGATTATATCACAATTGAAAGGCTCCATCTAAAAATTAACATTTTGATAGACTTGGTCGCAAAGATCCCGTTAACCGATAAAATCTTTTTATTCTTTTTTGTGAATAGAACCTTTCCAGTCTTAACTGACTGCTTACTCTGTTTTCATTGAGAACAGGCCATTCTTCTCCATTCTTTCATGATAATTTATTAAATAAGCTACAAGATATAAAATACCAAAAACCATATTAATGATTATTTTATTGATGAAAGTGCTCCGAAATTATAAAAAACGTACACGTTATTATGCTACACAAAAATAAAAACTATTTCTATGTCAAAGAGTTTTCAGTGCATGTCGCATCGTAATGACACGCGTAATTATTCTCTTCTGAAAGTATTTCGTGTTGTATGAGTGTAATCACGTCCCATAAAATCTAACATGCATTTACAAACCACGCAAACTTGTCATTATATTTTGTTGTAAGCTTCTTCAAACATTTTTCCACTTGTTTGGCAAGATTTGCACATTTTACTTATATTTCATCTTCATAAAGTCACTTTAAAAAGAAGACTATAAGAAATTATTGTGGCCCCTCGTTAAGTATGAAAGTTGTTAAAAGTAACAGAGACACGAATGGAACATAATAAAGATACATTTATGAACACCTATTTGTACTTATGCGTTTACTCACCGTGAGTTGTTTTATGAAGCTTCAAATGATGATTTTTCATATGAATTAACATTGCCGTAAAATATGTATTTTTCAATGAAAAATACGAGTATATACAGAAAACTAGTGCATGTTTTCTTTGCTTGACATTAAATTTTATAGCTCGTATATGCGTATTTTAAGTTTATTGTGTTTTATTTGGATGATCCACAGTCTGTTTAATCGACGTGTATCACACAAATACTAAAAGATGTTGTGAATACTTTTATTTTAAATTATAAAATATCTCGAATAAATGTGCTACTATCGCTTAAATCTCCCGCCCATCAGTAAAATGGGTTTCTTTATTTGCCAAACATTCTTGATAAGATTAATCGAAACCACGCAAAGTATAATTTTGATTAAGGTCATCCTTCTGCTCCTTATATCGAACTTCTCTTTTAATCAAAATCGTCCCAACCAGAATAGAATTAACCATTTCGGCCCAAATAACTAAGATCCGTTGATTTTCTGCGAAGGATAGTTGACCCAAGTGGTGAAAAAAAATAATACTATCCGGGATTTTAAATTGTACAACATCTTTACTAATTGTTTTGACTAAAATAGCAAAATTAATCAATAAAATTCCTATATGGGGAAATTTTTAGTGTAAATCTGTAGAGTGTTAATAGCAGATGCATAGAAATTTTTAAAGAAATAAAATAGATAAATTATTGAAACGTCCAATTTTTGTGATTTATTAGCCTACAAATTCCATGACATTGTTTAGAAGTAATTTCTGGCACATGACCACCGCAACTGCGTTTTAGGAAGGCCATCCTGCCGATCCAATTTTGCACCACTTTTTGCAGCATAGCGTGCCTTATTTCGCTATTAACTCGTCGAATATGGGCTCCACGTCGTCAATATGTAGTTGCTGGTTTACTTCACGTACCCACATTAAAAGTAGTTCAATGGAATCAAATTAAATGATCTGGGCGGCAAGTTCACAGGTCCGTTTTTTGAAATGTTTCGTTCACCAAAGGTTCGGCCCAATAAAGTTTCACACGCTGTATGGTATGTTGCGCTATCTTGTTGGAACCATTTGTCCTTCTTCAGATTTGAAAAGGAAAGGACCAATGACGCCGGCGGCATTTTTGGGATGTGGTGGGGCTTCCAAAGTCTCTTGAGAATTATACTCACACTAAAAACCGAAGTTTTGACTAGGGGTCATATATAACCTATTTAATATCCCCCTCCCCCATGTATCACATAATATTAACAATGAAAATACTTTAAACCAAAAATATTTTTGTTCATTTTTTATTTATTATAAATACAATTATTTTAACTAACCAAATTATTTTAACTAATTTTAAATTTTGTTACATAACAATTTCATAAAAATAATCCTTCTATGTTACACTTGGTAACATCTTCAAATACCCAAACCCCTTTCTCCGAGATTGCTACGTAATATGTGGATGGCCTCATACTTATGAACCCATTAACCCATTTTTCAATTTATTATACCTTCAGAAATCACGTCTCAAAATTTTATTAAATTATTGCCGAAAATAAAGAAGTTACGGCAGTTTGAGCGGGCACGCCTTTTTCGCTTGGTAAGCGATATTTGCGGAAATTGAAACTTTAACCGCGTTTTTCTCGAAATGACGTTTCGGCCGCACCGATTAAAGTAAAATTTGGTGTGCTACATTATTCAAGTATCTTGTGTCGTAATCTACCAGAATATAGGCCAAAAATCAATCCCAAACAATTTGACAAGCAAAGCAAAGTGGAAAAAGCGATTTTTGGGGAAAAAAATCAAACAACCGCTCTTTTTTTGAATATTTTTTCAAAATATTATGGTAAGAAGAAACATTCCCGTTTAAAATGCGGTTTGGTTTTGTTATTTCGAATTCTTTATTCCTGAGATTACGAGGCATTTTTCGAGACATCACCTTTGGCGACGCCAAAGTTGGCAATTTCAATACAGAACGTTATATTCTCTTATAAATGACGGAAATATTCCATTGAAATTAGTGCAAAAGTCCCAAACGAGGTGGCTCTTTATCGAGAAATGTGTATGCAGAATAGTCGAACAATGGGTAGAGCTTACAACTCATTTTCAATTGGCAAAAATAAAAGAAAAGTGCTATATTTCGGAGCTCTTGTTTGCTGAATACAAAAATGAAATTAATTTACTTAATTTGATATTTCTCAAACCAGTACTCAAGGAAATAACAGTAATTAATAAAAAATTTGAAAGTAATTCAGCTGATCCCATTAAACTTTTAAACGACCTTTGTTTCCTTATTCAGTCCCTAAGTCAAGAAATCACTTATCCAGACTGTAAAATCAATTTTTTAGACCCAGAAAATAGTATAGAGCCGTATATATATAGCAGAGCATATTTGGGATTTGAATTTGAAAGTAAGATTAATGAGCTACGCACTAAAAATATATTATCTTCTGAGGAAGAATTGAATATACGTACAAAATGTATTGAATTCGTTAAAAACCTTATCGTCGAATTAAAAAATAGGTTGCCATATAACGTTAAAGTATTAAGAATGATATCAAAATTTTTAGTTGATAGCATCTTAAATACTGTTTTTCCAGACGATGATTTAAATTCAGTCTTGAAACTTTTTAAATGCAATGATTGCGATATGGATGCTCTCTTAAAACAAATCAGAAACTTAAGGTTAGTAGATTGGAAGGAAAAATACAACACTTTCATGTTTTGGATGGAAGTCAGAAACTACAAAGATGCAAGTGGAATCTAAGTATTCGAAGAACTTACTACAGTTGCTTTGAAATTGTTTAGTTTACCTTGGTCAAACGCAGAGGTGAAGCGGTTGTTTAGCCAGTTGCATGTATTGAAAACGAAATATCGTAACAGATTAAACCTTATTTCTGTAAACTCAATTCTCACTGTTAAATTTGGCTTAAAACTTGCTGGAAAATGTTGTAATGACTATGAATTCCCACCAGAAATACTAAACAAAATAGCAACGAATGCTTCCTATGAAGAAACCAAAGACTTTGTTGATCTTTTAAATGTCCTTATTAGTGACATTTAACTGAGTTTTCAATTTTGTATTAAGTCTGTACTATGAATGTTCTAAGTCGTATCAAGTTTAAATTTAAGTAATTTCAATTGGCGCTGTAGAATAAGCTGTTTTATTGTTTTTGTTCGCTATTGAGTAATTTACGAAATAAATTAATTTGTTCATTGAAAATACCTAGAATGATATTTAATTTGCTTATTTATACTATTAGCCATTAATTTTAGCGACTTTTGAGAACTTCTAGCCATTTTTAGCCATTTTCGGCCAAGATTTTAGCCATAAAGTTGGCAACGCTGTTTGGCGTAGTAGCGTAGCATAAATAAGTAGAAGAATGAAAAAAATAAACACTTAATTTTTTTCTAATCTTCAAAATGTGTATTTTATCCATGCAAATTTTAAAATTGATTTATAATAAAGGGGCTGAAAAAAAATATTGAAAATTAGGCTGGTTTAGCATTCTAACCGGTACTACCCTCTTAAGCCAAAAATGGGTCTCATCGCTGAAAATGATTTCACGCAAAAATGTGATCCAATTTCCAACTTATTTTTAGCCCATTCATGGAACGTGCGTTGCAGACGATGGTGCAATGGCTTCAATTGCACTGCAAAGCACCAGTTGGAACGTACAGGGATTTAGTCCAAGATCTTTTCTCAACATATTCAATGTCGTGGACGGACTAATGTGAAGTTATTGAGAACGGTGTCGAATTGATAAATTTCAGTCACACTTCCTTCTACCGCACTATACGAGCTCGTGCTGCATGAACCGTTCCCATTAACGTGTACGTGATCATAAACATTTCCATCGTATTGCGTAGATGGATGATGGATGATTATAAGCATCATAAATTGGACAAACTGCTTAGTAAGTTTGTAGCACAGAGCGCAAATTTCGGGAATAAATTTCCACTATTTTGAAACGTTGTTCGGGTGTAGATCTTCGCGTTGTAATTTCCCAAAATAAATTAAACATAATATCAAAATGGCAGAGACATTTGACAGTTGCAATAACAGATATCCCTATCGAAAAACCTCTATAACAAATTTTAAGAAACAATTACAAAAGTTGAATGAAGGTACAAAACATATCTTACAAAACAAAATGTGTCGTCTCTAAGGGATTCTTTTAGGATGTGTCTGATTCTTTTAGTAATTGATTGACTATTGTGACTAACCGTTTCGATCGTACGACTTAATTATGATGATTTGCGAACAGCTGAAATTTTCAACCATTCTTCCTTCGAAACCTCAGTCAAAGTCATAAAAAAATTCAAAGTCTTCTGCAAAAATTGCGTTCAATAATCTTTGAATTCAGATGTTGCTTACACCCTTTTCCCTTTGAAGTGTTATTATGAAAATAGTCACTTATGTAAAAAAAATGTATGAAAATTTGAAAAACAGTGTCACGTAATTCAAGAGTGCTAAATTTGATAATTTTTGAGATTTTACGTAGCGAACACACCCAACATATTGATCGCTCGACAATACATCGTTTCTTCTGCCTTTTCCAACATTTAAAAGTGTGTGAAGTCATTTCAACCCGAAAATCGTACAGTTCGCTTCCAATTACCTTGAAGAGAATAAATTTTGAGAAGGTAGATTTCATTGTTTTTCCTACCACTTAAAAAGTCATTCGAGTCAAAAGTATGCACTTTATTTTTATCGTTATAAACAAATTAAAATACTACAATCTCAAATTGTTGTGATGATTTTTGTAAAGTATATTTAATATATTTTTTTTATTTACTATGTATTGTTTGAAGCTGTATACTTCAAGTCTTTTTTCTGAAGTTTCTGTACTTTTTCTTGTCTCTCTTTGTTTTCGAAATGTTCGTGCCCACAATTGAAACTTTTTTAATACATAATATCTCAACAGGTCTTAAAACGTGCTCTTTGAAAAAGAATGTGTTTTGTGATAAGACGCTGGTTCTTGATGAAGTTCCTTATCTTAAATGCACTTAAATTTCAATTCACTAATTAATTCTTTGCTAGCATAACGGCTTCTAGCAAAAATTAAACAGACGAAGAACGTAGAATATAAGATTGTGATAAAACAACAGCTTTTTGCCGCCAGAGACGTTCTGTACCGATTGAGTGGTGACTCGGCGAAGGGCATATAGCGAATGGGAAGTGACGTTCGCTAACCACCTCACCACGATAATAGTGTAATATTGCAGGCGCTCTTCCGTATAATAACAATTGCATCCCACTAGAATACACTTGCATAATATATAGTGTCATCAGCAGTGCAACCACTGCTCGCAGCTAGTTTTTCGCTTGTTCAAGCCACTTTTTCAATGAACAATGGAGGAGGAGATATTCTACTGCAGCCATGGCTCTTAGCTAACAACGTTCGCAGATAAATTATTCAAATGTTAAATGCAGACTAGCAGCGACGACACATTTATATGTTTTGCAGGGTGTGATAATGTGTTCAGACTCGAATCACTTGCAACTGTAGTGAATTATGGAACAGTAGTGAAGCTTCATGCTTAAAATCTGCATAGATAATTATAATTGGAATGATTCAATCAATAAATGTACTTTATTTAGGCTCAATACATTTTTGAAAAAAAAAAAGAAAGAAAGAGGTTTGAAAGTGTTTTATTGTTTGGCTAATTTGACAATAAGCACAGCAATAAAAAACGAATCTTTGTTCATTTAATACGAAAAGTTTTTTTCGCCGTCTTCACAGTTTAGTGGATAAATTCATTGCGAAAGATCGATGTTAAACAAAATTTTATGTTTGTAAACTGAAAAGTGTTCGATTCTGATTTGTTTGATTGAAAATAGAGAACTATGTATATTTAAAACATAATATCACGCTTATGATGCCTGAAAATTGGCTCTCTTCTGATAAATACTTTTCTTCTTCGTATAAATACCATTTATGGCCGGGTATTGGCAATCAACAAATATGTTGACTGAATCAAAATTATTTAATGCCAAAATGAAATTTTCTACAAAAGCGATGAATATTTGAAAATTACACCTCCTCTGCCACACTGATTCCATCCTCTCATGTTTAGAGAAGGCATATTCACTCAAGGGCCGATCCAGCATTTGACTCAGGGGGGGGGTTACTGCCTCGAAAATCACAATAAAAGAAGACAATATTGCAAAAAAATCGTACAAATCGCTAGTTTACCTAGGCTCAGGTTAAGGGGCTCATGACCCCCCCCCCGTATCCGCCCTTGTCTTCACTTCAGCTGGAATCTATTTGTTGTGTGATGTAGAGTAGTCGTCATCGGGGATTGAACCTGGCACTTAAATCATGGAAAGCAAGCGCTTTAGCGACGAAGACATGGAGAAGGTTGATGATGACCGAAATTCCCTAAAAATGTGTGCTCGCGTTGGCCAATCTTCGGGGTACAATCAATGGCGATTGAACAGCTGCCATTTCTGGGCTAGGAATGGGGCCCGGCAATGGTCCTTTGCTACCTGCAATTCAGCAGCATTGCACAAGTAAAAGGAGCCATTCCTGGGCCACTTGCATAAAAACTGAATGTTGCGATGACTGATTTTTACTTGATTTGATAAATTAAATATTCGCCATTTTGCAAAGAAGATGAAAACGGAATCCCTCAAGATCTTGGGTAACCATGGCACTCACGTAAATGTTGTGTATGGCAAACATGTGCAAAATTTAGCTTGCAGCAACTTTTACATGTTTAATTTTTCCGGCGCGAAAGTTCGCGATTTCCATTTTTAACGCAAAATGTGTGAAAGTTCACTTCAAGGTAATTTTCTGAAAAGACGTTTGCAGTATTGTTTTTTTGCGATCCAGGGGAGAGGGGGTCTTCAAGGGGTAGAAGTCTTGTAAAGAAGTACTTTTATGCTCAATAAACGGAGCGCAAGGATAAACTCTCCAGTGCGAAAACTCACTGTATGTTTCGGTAGGTAAATAGAACTTTTGGTGATGAGTAGGGAATTAATTAGTGAAGAAGATATTGGACAATTGTGCAAATCATTTTATTTGCCTCTGCACATGACAATATAAAAAATGCATTTTCATAGGTGAATAGTATTCCAAGATAGCATCCTAATTCTATGTAGAATTTTATATAGCAATCATTATTAATGACGCAGCCCAAATCGACTATTGGCACCCATTGCTTCGACCTGACTGAGTCCAACGATCTCGTAATCCAGGTTTGAAATTCTCAATAACGATTTGTTATCTGCACCCAAGGTATATAGACAGAGTCTATATACCTTGATCTGCGCCCACAGAGTCCTGTTTGTGTTCGGACGGTTTTCTCGGTGCCTGCCTGTTGTTCCGCTTCGGAACGTATACTATATACCTGGTTTGGTTCATTGAAGTTGATACTGATTCGTAGGGATTGATACCACTGGTTCGCCAAAAAGTGCAAAAAACTCACAGTCCAGTCAAAGCGTCAGAATTTTGACGTAAACCGTGCATTTTGAGAAGGCGGAGAAATTTTCATTGCAATGCGTGGGCAATTGTATAGTTAGCTTAAGTTCAACTTCCTGGGGTCGCAGCTCATGGCCTCTGGGCTCCATCTTAAAAACAAAAGAAAGTGGTACATGTTGTGTATGGCAAACTTGTATAGAATATAATTGTTAGCCAGTCGTCCATACATCACTTTTACGTGATGTCAATAATAAAAAATACAAGTCAAAAACCACACCCAAAAAGGGGGGAACAACTTTCGGGCGTCGCAACTTTTTTAATTTCACTTTTAACGCGAAACACGCTGGGATATTTTTCTAAAACAATTTTGTCACAAATCGTTTGCGGTATTGGTTGTTTCAATCACTGTACATTAACGAGAGTTATTACATCCCAAAGGGGAGAAAGTCGCATGAAAAACCCGTTTTTAGGCAAAATAATCGACTTTTGATAGCGAACCCCTCGTTGCGAAACTCGTTGAGGATTTTGGTGGGCTGCCAGGTTTTTTGACGCAATGTGTAGTATGTCTTACTGTAAGCTTAAATCCAAGTTTCTGGGATCGCAGTCCAAATCCTCTGGGCTCCATCTTCGAAACAAAAAAAAAGTGGGAGACCCCCATATCTCCGAAACCATGGCTCCCACACGAAAGTTTAATATGGCAAGCTTGTGTAGAATTTGCAACAAGTCGTGCATACATCATTTTTACGTTAGTTCCATAATAAAAGAGTTACAAGCCTAAAACGACATCCAAAAATGGGGGGAACATCTTTCGAGCGCCACAACTTCATTGTTTTGACTTTAACCCCAAAACACATTGGAAATAACTTTAAGGCAATTTTGTCGTAAGTCGTTTGCAGTATTGATTGTTTTGATCGCTATACATTGGCGAGAGTGATTGTTTTTTTTATGAAAAATAAGAAACCCAAAACTAACATGAAAGCACACAAATTAGATGAAGGAATCGTTCAAGAAGAGGAGTAACTTTGGCCATGACCGTTTAATAGCACCGCTCAAAATAAGTTCAGAAACAAGCTGTAATGATTATCTTCGAAATTTCAATAAAGATATCAGTTATTCAGTGAAGGTTTATACTGGTCATTAAGAAGGACATTAACAATACCTACACCACATGATGGACTCTGGTTTTCGATGAGGTGGATGAAAGTGAATATGGAGCGGGTGGTTCTGAAAGTGGTAAGGGTTGACGAGGATGGATACAGATGACCTAGCGAAATCTAAATGAAAGGTGAAGGTAAATTATAGATGATCAAAGAGTTACTGTGGAGACTGTAACTGTAAATTTTTCAGCATACACTGGTTGATTCGGCCTCATTTTGGCAAACTCTGTACCCCATTTGCGAGGCAGAAAAATAAATACATATACGGGAGACATTTCAAAAACTTTGCCTGATTAATTTGTTGATAACATTTGCATACTGGTTTTATTTGAAAAATGGATTATTTTAAATTTGCACTCAGAATAGAATCGAATTTAAGATACCAGTTAACCATAAAATATACTTATTTTTTCACACATCGTAAATTAATTATTGATTTCAATTTTAGAATTACAATCGTTAACGATATCGCAACTGAATGAGCTGTACATGGAAATGGAAATATTGATTCGAGAGTTCAGTGAAACATTGATTAGTGAATTGGCATTGCGTGATGAGCTCGAGTACGAGAAAGAATTGAAAAATACTTTTATTTCACTGTTGCTTGCTGTTCAAAATAAAAGACGACAGTATCATGTAGAGAAGAAACGAGGGAAAGGCAAACTCGGCACAAATGGTAGGTATCAAATTCAATTAAACTAATTAAATATTGATATTCAATTTCAAATATTCAAGCAAATGAGATCTTATAATTGTCGCGTAATTACTATCAATAGAATAATTGATTGTGTCCTTTTATAAAACCAAAGTTAAGAGATGGATTAAAATTCGCTGCCAAAACAGGGCGCATTGCGTATATTTCTATAAACAACTAAGTCAACGACAACAACAAACCGATAGCATATTCGGGGTTATCTAAATTGTTGATTGATCATTTCAATTTTTTATTTTAGGCTTGGACCCCAAATATCTCACAACAGTTATACCGTATAATTTGGATAACGGATCGCCCGATAATCAAGCTCTACAAGTTTTAATCAAAAGTAAGTACAAAGAGATTGATGAACTATCACGCGTGTCCGTTTGGGGAGCATTTTTTATTGGATCTTGTAGGTACCTTTCAATGGACGTGAAGTGCTCGTTCTTCAACCCGAATCTGAACAAGAGCTATAAAAGACGTTCTATGATCGTCGAGTATGTTAAGTGGAATAGGTGTTTAGAATGATGTAGTGCTTTTATGATTCAAAATGATTAGATGTTTGATGGAGCTGGCATTTTTTTGTGCTCAAATTGAAGGCAGACTAGGCTAAATGAATTGTTTTAATGATTCTGCTATTCTTATTCAATGAGTAGCGGACGTGGACTTGCCAAACAAAATTTATGACATGATTATGGGGCCCCTTGTTGAGATGCGTGCGTGTCTAATTAAATAATTCACGCGTCGTTCATAATATTAATGTTTGGAGGGTCGATGTACACCTTTCTGGCATCTTTATTATGTGAATAATGACACTGACATAAATGGAACATTAAACCGTGCCAACTCGTGATTATTTTATTAATTCGAATTGAATAATGATCAGATGTAAATTCCGCCGTGTTATTTTTTTTCATCTTTCCATCACGCGACTGAATGCAAATAACTAACTATTAAAAAAATAGATAATATGCTGCAAAAAAATATGTATTTCAATTCGGGAGCCATTTATGTCTAGCTCAAACAACTATAGACCTGAATTAAGCGAAGATTATCAAAAACTATCTTATGAAAGATCTAGCTTTGATCAGAATCGGTCTGATTAACATATGACTCCACGAAAAATTGTATCTTCGAAACAGGCTGTAACAATAGAAACCAATAAGAAAGGGAATAAAATCAAACATTAAAACTGTCAAAAATATCAAAATTACGAATTTTAAATTAAAATATGTACAGGCAAATCTGGACGAGCGAGAGCTCAAAGTGCCGGAATCTTTTTCTCTCTTATGTAGGTTTCGCACTCAACCAAATTTCTCACTTAAAGAGGTGTAGAATCGATTGTTCTCACTATCAGGGGTATAAAAACATACAAGAAGCAGTGATAGATTTACAGATACTACTTTGGTTGGTTTTAGTGGCAGACCCCTTTATTCAAAGATGGCTTACTTAGGCCACTATAGGCCCATTGTGATACCACATAGATATCACTTTACAAAAACGAAATAATTATATATTTATGTATGCATTGTTGTACTGATTATTTACTTTACAAAATCCGTTAAATTTTTCTGCGTTCCTGTTTTCGTATTTTGTACGTGACTTTCAAGTTCATAAATTTTATTGCAAATAGTTTTGTCAACGGCTGCTGACAATTCAAAAAAGGACAGACCGCCTCTAATGCACTTAAAGCTTCTTGCTTCTTTGAAATGATGTTTACTTCTGTATCAAAAATCCTTATTAATCTAATTTTTATCATCTTCGCTTTTATTTCTGTCTGTGAACATGGTCACACACTCCTCAATACTTTCGTCACCGTGTGTTCTCCTGCAGTAGCAACGTTGTCGTCAATCTGTACAAAATCTTCGAAATTTGACGTTGAGACACAAGCCTGGTCCATTCCTCATTACTAGGTCAAACTTCAACATCATTTTCTTCTGGCAAGGGCAGCCCTGATTTTCATGAAATTTGTGCGACGATTCGGCATCAGTTTCGTCATTTTTAGAACGAGATAGCATGAGAGGATGCGCATGATCATGCCAGTAGTCTATATATCTTGAACTGGTAGAATGTTTACATCTTTAAAACATCTGGGTCTCTTCGATTTCCTGGTGATAAAAAGGCGTCTCTTGTCCGTACCAGTCATGTTGATACACTGAAGAACAAACGGTAGGGTGTTCCTTGATTTCTTTCCCACCATGGCACTATTCGCCTTTCCATGTGAAGGTTTTGTCTGGAAGGCACTTGAATAACAAAGCAGTCTCATCAGCATTGGTGATATAATTTGGATTATAGCCTTCTAAAAGGCTTGGAAGATCTTCAATCCACTGGTTACACACGCCTTGATCCGCAGATTTGTATTTTCCGGTTCCTTTTTTAAAGCTATGTCATTACGCTTTTTAAAACCATCTAGCCAGCCAATTCTAGCTGCAGAGTTTTGTATTCCCAGTTGTTTAGCAAAGTCTTTCGACTTTTCTTTCAAAAATGGTCCATGATAATGTTTTTATCGAGACTGTTTAATCCATCCTAATCTCTTTTAATATTGACAGCATTTGAAAATAATGTATCAACAACTTACTGCAAATTGAATTTTACACAAGTTAGTCATATTAAACTTTTTTGTGGGAGCGGTTCTATTCGAGATATGGGGCTGTCCCATTTTTTTTTTGTTTTCAAGATGGCGCCAAGCGGATTGGAGCTGCGACTCCAAAAAATTCAATTTAAGCTCAAATAGAAACAAGTTACTCATTGCAAATAAAAAATTTCTGCCCACTAAAAAGGCCGATTATTTGGCCTAAAACGCGTTTTTCACGCGACTTCCTCCCATTAAGGATGGAATAACTACCGCTAATGTACAGTCATTGGAACAATCAATATCGCAAATGATTTGTGACAAAATTGTCTTAGCAAAGTATTCCAACGTGTTTCGCGTTAAACTTGAAAATAAAAAAGTAGTGGCACACGAAAGTTGTTCCCCCCTTTTTGGGTGTGGTTTTTGACTCGTCTTGATAAAAAAATTATTCTAGGCAAGTTTGTCATACACAACTTCCTTGTGGGAGCCATGGTTTCGGAGATATTGGGGTGCCCCACTTTCTTTTGTTTTTAAGATGGAGCTCAAAAGATTGGAGCAGCGACCCCAGAAACTTGAAGCTAAACTAACTATACCATTGCCCACGCATCTCTCATACAGAGGTTTCTGTTTCTCACTTGTATGGGTTTCAAGGACGGGACCTAGCAGTGACTTTCACTTGTAGAGTTTTCTCATTTATCGGGTTTTCGCTCATCCAGGTTTGAAACAGTCCTTCATTTTTTATTGGTTTTGGCACCTTTATGCTTGCTGGCTTAATATGGTATTGAATTTCCTTCATGGTCTCGTCCGTGGATTGCTCCCTTTCGGACGACCTCAAGTCAACATGACCACAGGAACTTCCTTGAACTTAGCAATTTCCGTATTGTTTTTTTACGGATGCAATGTTGGTTTCCTCCCTTATGTGTTCCATTTGGCTAGATAAGTCTTTTATGGCATCCTTTGGAGACTTTAATTCTCCTTATTCTTGAACGCATTGTCTCCAATAAAATATATCAAGTTGTTTATTCCAGGCTGTTACGTTCCAAAATGGATTCCTTCCAAACCAATCAACCAACACAAATCTCTTTGAATTTAACCAAACTGTCGCAAAGGCTCTCGACAATCGTTCCCAAATTGATGTAGTGCCCACTGACTTCAGTAAGGTATTTGACACTGTCAACTTTAATGCTCTACTTCAGAAGCTAGCTCAATTTGGTCTGTTTGGACATTTACTGCCCTGGCTTAAGTCCTTCATTCGATTTAAAACGCCTCTTGAGTTTGGGAAACAGCAAACAGTCGTTGAGGGCCAAATCTGGCGAATACGGTGGTTGAGAAAAAAATTCAAAGCCTAATTCATCTTTTTTGAGCGATGTATGAGATGGTGCTGTGTCGTCATGGAAAATGATTGTTTTCTTTTTCAAATGAGGCCACTTCTACTTTATTTCGACATTCAATCGATTTAATAATGCTGAATAATATGCGCTAGTTATCCTGCTTCACTTCTCAAGGTCGTCGATAAAGATTATGCCATGTGCCATAACCTTCTCAGCCGATGTTTGCGTTTTTGGACGCTTCGGTGCACTTCCACCTAATAAAACGGTGTGCAGTGGTGAATTCATGTTTCATCCATGGTCACATATCGACGCAAAAACTTGAATGAATTCTTGTGAACCAGTTCCAAATTTTGTCATAGAAGTGGTCACACGTCGATTGTGAGCGAACGCGGTACCTATCTTGCCGCCAATTTTTCGTGCAGAATATTGTAAGTCGATTCTGTTCGTGCCTCTCGTGTCTCTGGGTTCGTATTAAGGCATTTTCATACGTTTACTGATATTTCTTCCTCCGTCAACCTATACAATAGCATCGTTAGAACCATCCTCTTCCATTAGATCTGCACTGCAAGGAGGCGGCAGCCGCCAGTGCTGTGCGTCTGAAGGGTGGAGGCTTCTGGAGGGAAAGGCCCTATGGGCACTCCACAGTACTGAAAAGTCTTTGTGGGAAGCAAGGCTATGTCAACATGGACTATAGAGTGCCAACACTGGACTTTCTTGACCGTCGTCCCCTCAAGAGAAGAGTGGGAGAGCGGGGGGCTAGCCGGCAAAGGAATTGTGTCAGTGTACACGGATGGCTCGAAAACGAGCACGGGCACGAGAGCAGGAATCTTTTCTGAGTACTGGGGCCTTAGTATATCGTTGGAGCTCCCCGTGCACTGCACAGTTGTGAAGTCGGAAATAATGGCAATCTTGAGAGCTGCGAAAGAAGTTAACAAGAGAGGGGAGGTCGATAAAGACATCACTTTCTTTGTGAACAGCAAAGCAGTCATAAGGATGCTAGAATCAGTCTTAGTGTCCTCCAAATTAGTTGAAACCTGCAGGTCGGAACTGGGGAGGATCTTTCAAAAGAACAGTTTAAAACTGTGTTGGGTTCCTGGGCACAGCGAAGTGCACGGAAATGTAAAAGCGGATCAGCTCGCTAGGGAGGGATCCCGTGAGGCGCACCTGCATGAGAAAGTGGGGGTAGGGGTCTCAATGAAAGTTCTTAGGCAGGATATAAAGGTATCAGCCTACGAGCTAGCATTGAGGCGCTGGAGAAATTTAGGCACATGCTGTACCGCTAGACAGATGTGGCCAAATTATAACAAAAAGCGCACTCTGGGCTTGTTATCCCTAGACAGAGGTGCAATAAGAAACCTTGTGGGTATACTGACGGGTCATGTGGCTTTCGGTGAACATGCAAGAAGAATCGGGCTCCCAGCGAACGACTTGTGTCGAAGCTGCGGTGATGAAGAGGAGACGGAATCTGTAGAGCATCTTCTCTGCAGTTGTCCGGCTCTAGCGAATAATAGGAAAAAACACTTAGGTGCTTTCTTTTTCGTGAAGCTAAGTGAGCTTAGTGTTATGAGAATGGACCAGTTCCTGGATTTCCTCAAGGAATCGGGGTGGTTCATGGAGTAATATGATAGTTTTTCCATGTCTTCAGGGCACAATGGGCCAACGGGGCCTAAGTGAAGCGGAAGCCGTGCGGCTTAGCACCCTTCAACCTACCTACCTAGAACCATCCTTGAATATTGCTCGCAAATATGGTCACCCACTATCAATATTTACCCTCTATGATTGAATCAGTGCAGCACAAATTAACTCCTTTCATTTTCTTTATATTTGAGGTTACATACATGCATATGTTGATCACCTTTTGTGCTTCAACTTCCTATTTTGCAATCCCGCAGACTCTTAAAAGAGTTTTCTTTTTCGGCTTCACCACCGTCAATGAAACTCTAACCTCCCTGAATGTTTAGATTATTGTATTTAAGAACGCCCTGCCAGATCTGATAACATACTATTTCATAAGCTAGGACTGAGACTTACTACCATTCGGCGATTTTGGGGCCCACCACAATATCACAATATTCTGCAACTTGGTCCGTTTCCTCCACTTATTTAATTAGTCTTACTATGTTATGTATTTGTTTTCTTTTGTCTTTTGTTAACTTCCCAGTATATGGGAAGTTCTTGTAATCGACTCGAAAATTGAAATTGAAATTTTCAACATATCTTTACGTTTTGAGGTCTTTAGAGTATATTTTAAGTGTTTTTAGAAAGAAGTATGTATGTGTGTGTGTGTGTATGTACGTACGTACGTACGTCCGTATGTGCGTTCGTGGACAGTTTTTTCAAAGAGCGTAGCTCACGTAAACAAAGTCGTATCGACTTCGTTGAGGTGTCGATCGAAGCGTCTTTGCAGTCTTAAGAGCTGATTAGTTTTTGGGATACTTCGGTCGGGGGGTTTGCTGTTTTGACCCTTTGAAGGTCATTTCTGTCATGCATTATATATCGCGAACCAAAAATACGATTTGCATGATTAAGGTGTCAATCGACGCGTATTAGCACTTGTGTGAATCTATCAAATTTTGAAAAAAATCGTTGTAGCCGTTTTTTAATTTAAGAAAAAAAAGTGCAAAAAATTAGGTTTTTTTTATAAACAATAAATTTTTAACCTGATTTACTAAAGACAGTATTGAATTTTTATGAAATTTATATTTTTCAAGCAGTGCTTGTAAAAACAACATCAAAACTTTTTCTCATGATTACGTAAAAAATTAAATAAAAAATAAAAAATCATTAACAGTCATCATGATTTTCAAGGTCATTTCTGTCGTGCGTTATACATATCTCGCGAACCAAACATACGATTTGCACGGTTAAGCTGTCAATCAACGCGTATTAACATTTGTGTGAATCTATGAAATTTTGAAAAAATACGGTGGAGCCGTTTTTTAATTTTTAAAAAAAAGTTCAAAAAATTATGATTTTTTTCAAAAACAATGAATTTTTAACCTTATTGTCAAGTCCAAGTAATCAATCTTTATATAGTTTATATACTCCAAACAGGTTTTTTAAAAATGCCATCAAAATTTTTTCTCATGGCTACGAAAAAAATCAAATAAAAAATAAAAAATCATTAACAGTCATCATGATCTTCAAGGTCATTTCTTCCATTCACTATATCTCACGAACCAGATATAATATTTGCATCATTAAAGTGTCAGTTGACGTGTATTAACATCTTTGTGAAGTTTTTAACATTATAAAAATTCGTTTCAGCCTTTTTTTAATTTAATAGAAGAAAATGCAAAAAGTATAGTTTTTTCATAAAAAATATTTTTTTACCTGATTTGCACAGCACAGTAATACCAGTTTATAAAATTTATACATTCTTATCAGGTTTTGAAGAGAAACTGGCAAATTATGAAAAAAAATGAAAAATAAAAAATCATTCAAAGTTACCATTTAAAGAGGGTTCATACGAATGCTTTTACTTTATATCTTTTATTCTAAAAAATTGTTGTAAATTCAATGTTTTAATATATTTGCATAATTTGAGCAGATTTTTAATAGTTTTTATAGTCTTTTAATTAAAAAAATGCTTAAATTTTGAAAACCAACAAAAATTTTCAAGACCAAAAAGGCGTGAATATTCAATCTGTCCTTATCGACCAAAAACCTTACGTAATCAATGGACCCTCCCGTAGACGATATGATTCATATGAACTCATTCCTGTTACTGCTATGAATACCTCTCATTGTTGTAATGTTGTTGATGCTTATGTAGATATTACTGGGAAGTTGACCGTGTGGACCTCAAAGGTCGCACCTCGCGTCTTGTTTTGTTTTGTAATTGGACTTTATTAATCTGTTATATTTTTGAAGTCTTGACTAGGTACGTTTGCTAGTGCTTCGGTGTAGATATGAAGATATAATTAGGTAGTCATACTTTTTCACCGGTCAAAGTTGGAGTCCTCCAAAAATAATTCTGGCAGACTTTAGCCCGATTGCATGTCTGGTTTCATTTACTTGAATCATTCATGATATTTTCATTCAAATTATAAAATTATGCGCTTGACGTGTGAAAGAATCTACACTGTATTTGTAGATTTCCTTGGAACCGTAAAGTGTATATGCATGTTTGCAAGTACATATATTGAAACGCCTTCAATACCTACAGGCCAGAAATGAAAGCAACTAATGAAGTAAATGTCGTGGGAAAGTGAAACTGTCACCAAGCACAGACAGAGTATTATCGTAATCAGGGCTGGCTAAGCTTGTTTGCAGCCCATGCAGAGAAGCAACTCTGCGCTCTCAAGCAAATTTGTCGTCGTTTCCACGTAATCCATGAGGTAGACTTTTTGTACGCGTTTTTTTTTAATGAAGTGTCCCCAATAGGCCTAATCTCAGATTACAAACCATATGATAAAATAAAACAATCCATTTTTGGAGGGTTCTGATCAAAGGTAGAAAGAAACATTCAAAAATATAACTGTTGCTTCTAAGATATGGGTGCGATTTAAATAAATTACACTTTTCTGGAATTTTACTTCGAAAACTTTCAATCAGGTGACCATATTCTAATGTTCCTACTAACTCTTTATCTATATATAAAATTGCTGGGCTTCATACAATAAGTAAAAGATAACGGCACACACGGATCCAATTTGTGCAAATTCTTCCCGTACCACCCCTAGGTGAGATCTCTAAAGCACCATTGGCCGTAAATCAGACCCATATGGGTTTTACTGTGAAATAGATGGAAGATCTAATTGCGTAGAGATACTGAATCTCACTCAACTCCCACGTTCCAGAGTGTCTCGGCGAATAATTGTTAAAGTGGGTGACTTAGTTAGTGATTAACGCTAGTTCAAGGCTCCTTGTCGAAAAATAGTTTTCGGGAATGAGATTTGATGCCACACTATCATTTCACTTGGCTGTGAATAAGAACCTGAATCAAATCAGGGTAATAATCACGGGTGAGCGTGTTCCTGACCACTTCACATCCTAATGTTCCGTTGGTCAAGTAAACGAAATAATTTTAATATTGCCTGAAGGCCCAATTTTGGCGATTGCGCCATCGATTATTATTTTTACCAACCTCTTCCCAGGCAATGACGAAGCCTTATGTAAATATGCTTGAGATATCTTATTCATAACATTCGAATCTTCGAATTTTCTAAATTTACGCGAGGTGAGCAAAGTTTTAAAATGTCGATAATGATACAAACTTAGTATTCAAAACTCATCTAAAGTAACGGTGAGAAACAGTGTGAAATGGGATTTAAATTTTATGCGCAAGCATAAAACAGAACGCTTTGCCGGATAAAATATAGTGAAATATCTAAACGACGATTTTTTTTCATTAGCTCATTTAACACATCTTCTGTAGATGGAGTTATATTTCTATGAATATTTAGAAGTGCCAATCCATTTAGCCGTTCATTGCTGGTGGAATTTCGCAAGTATGTTTTTAGTCGTCGTAATGTTGAAAATGATCGTTCGTTTGTACACGTAGATACTGGGAGAGCAGCCAATGTTTCTAGCAATTTCGATTATTCGGCATAATGTTTGAATTACACATGCTTAACCCATCTATGGCCGTTTTTGGGCGGTTTACTATTTCAAGATGCCCTATCTTTCTGTATCACAGAGTCAACTCAGCATTCAATTCTTCTTCAAGGGGGGTTTGAACCCGTACCCCCCCTCCTTGGGTACGCCATTGCATCGATGTATAGTTTGCGAAACCAAAACCAAAAACACATTCCATAAAGAGTTAAGATCAATAACATTTCTATTTGATACCACCAAGCGATTAGCCTATTTACTATGATTTAATTTATTAAATTACATGATTAATGTAACAGCAGTATTTCATTGATCAAATAAAATGCACCGTAGAATAAGCGCCTAACATTAATTTTATTCTTTTCAGTTCTAAAAGCCATCAACGAGGACAGCCCAACCGTACCAACACTCTTAACCGACTACATTCTAAAAATATTATGTCCAACATAGATGTCTAATTTGATTTTAATCAATGTCTAGTATATATTATTTTTAAAAATTAGATCACTAGATTTTTAATTTATTATCACTTAACAATAGAGAAAATGAAATGTGAAACAGAAGCGCTGAAAAATATAAAAAAAAGTGCAAAAGCGTAAAAGTAAACAGGACACAAATTAAGGAAGCTTATAGCAAAAGCTTAACGTAATACCAGAAGCAAATGTAATTCTTGTTGAATTCTATCTGCTATGTTAGTCTAATAGATGTCAATATAGAAAAATGAACAAAAAAAAAAACAGAAAGAAAAATGAACCAATAAATTGGACAAAATAAGATTTACTCAAAGTTGTAAGAAAACAAAAAGAAAAACAATTCTACGCTTTCTTTTTCACTGTGGTTGATCGACGATAAATCGTATTTGTATAGTTGTAAGTCTTTCAAATAGTCATTATCTGTAGTATAATTGAAAGTCCAAAACAAAATTACATAAAAGAAAGTATTTCTCAAAATCAAATCAAATTGATACAAAGTCTAGTCGGCAAGCAAATGCGTGCATGGGCCTAGATATTTTCTAAAATCGATATAAAACGGACCAGAATATCAGTTATGCGATGTGTGTAGCTCTAGTTTTGAACATTCTCTTTATGCCTGGTATAGATATATGCTCCACAGTGAGACGTAGTTTCTGATCCGTGCTAAAATTCGAATGGAAAACTGACGCATTTGCTGAAGATACACGATTGATAAATTATAGCTCGAAACACTAGAGAAAGTAAAACATTTGTAAATCAACTACTGTCTAGTCTAGAAGCAATTTTTCCAATAGTCTCAATATGAAATAGATCAATCGGAAACATTTATTCACAAATCTGAATGCATTTTTTGTTGTCATAATTGCAGCCGCTAGGCTTCGTAAGATTGAAATTCTATTAAATTTACATTTCGTGCTTGAAAATTGCTTTTTTTCGCGTAAAGTCAATGCAAAAAACTTACAATTGTTAGCTTTGCTTCTTTTCTAATTTATTCAAAACAACAATCGTATGATTAAAATATACATAAATGGAAAATAATTGAAAGATGATGTATTATTCGCCAACGCAAAATGTTTAGATTTAAGGAAATTTAAAGAAAAAAAATTTGTAAAAGTTTAACGCGATATAATTTAAGGCCAAGATAAAGCTATATGGTAAAGATGTATCTATTTTGTTTATGCACTAATGCTTAGTCGTAGATTGTATTGTATAGTATATATTATTGTGCTGAAAAATTAGTTTTTGCATAATATCAGTGAATTTCGAATTCTTTGTATTCTTCTGTAAATTTAGCTACATGTATGTATCTTAGAGTAAGTGAAAGAAGTTTATGCTTTTGAACGTTCAGCATGCCGTGATTTTGTTTTTTTGGATTGAAAATAATATCGTTAAAAAATTTTACCGCCACTTTGCATAAAATTAAAAATAAATTAACTATAATTTGAATAACAGACTGTGGGCTTTTTTGATCAGTTGAAGTTGAATTAAGTGTAATGGGGAAAAAAATTAATTGTCTCGGAAAAGAGTTTATTAGGATTAAAATTGATTATAAACGTATTTCTTCACATTTGAATTAGGCTTGATACATGAAAACGTTTAAAAGTGTTGTAAGTTCAATCATTCGTCAAAGTGATATGGATTTTACTCTAAAAATTTGCAACTATAAAAAGCAAAGCAAACCTTGCGGTCAGTTTAACTGATGAGTACAATTTTGAGCGTGAACTATCATTAGAAGGCTGCCGCTTATTTGTGTTGAAGAACGAAGCGTCCTGTTAATGAATGCTCCTAAAAAATTTATTTTATATATTGTTTTGTTTATGCAGAAACACCGATTTTTGTGCATACAGACAGTTTTTTTACTAAATCAAGCTCTATTTGTCCTGTCTCTCGTATCAACTGATTCTAACTCGTACATTTGGTTGTTTGGTTGTAGTGGCAGCCCTCTTTATCGAAAGATGGCTCATTTAGGCCAGGACTTATTGTCGCGTTCAATGTCTAAAGATATTAAATTATCATTCTAAAGAAAGTAGCCTTCAGAGGTCTGGACACGTAGTTGAAGTTCCAAAACTGATCTGATCATCAGGTCTATTAATCTGAAAAGAACACAACCCACAGCCCAATATGCTGAGGCGTTGACTAACTGCAGACAATCCTTTAACATCGACAAAATTGGGTGAATTGGTCTCCAAGCAATATTAAATGAACCTGTGAACCGCTGCAGAATTTTTAACGATAATACAATGCATTCCCGCAAACAAAATGTTACTCAATGGCGTCATTATCACCTCTAAAATATCACTTGGGTTGTTTGTTGCACATATATTAATCCATTACTTTCTGAAGTTCAATGGGGTATCGCATTTCGAATCAGATCATCTGTGATCGATTTCTGTTGTTACGACTCTGGAGCTATGAATGCACACTCTGCCATTTTATCAGTTAAAGTTTTCCGCTATCTTCACCGAACAATTTTGAGATCATCCGCCTTTCATCAACTACTTGCGAATATCCTCCGTAGTTGTAAAGCAGTCTCGTAAACTCATGCTCGTCAGAGAAAATCACCTAAAGATGATTTACTGAACCCCAATCGTTGTATTATTTCTCGAATACTTAAAATAATTTGGTGAAGTTATTCACTATGTCCATTACTACTCTTCCATGTGTCCCGACTGAATGCTTACACACAACTGATCAATATCATAACGACTGCATCATTTACAACCAAAAGTATTCACTTAACAGATATTTTTAGTGATAAATCCATTTACCACCTAAAATAATGACTTCTTTCCACCTGTCCGGACTTCTATGGTCAGCATTGTAGATGAAACGTAAGCGCTGACAACAAAGACATGCTGGTTAGTTTATTCAATGACTAAGTTCATGTATTTTATTTAATTAGCCTTTTCTATGGTATGTATTTCATTTTTTTCCTGTGGTTGGACTATCCCAGTCTGTAAGATAAAATCAAAATAAATAAATGAACCGACTGCGGGGGGAGATAGTGTTGTGCACTGTTTTCACTTTCGTCT
Source organism: Oxycera nigricornis (assembly GCA_963942545.1). NCBI lineage: Eukaryota > Metazoa > Arthropoda > Insecta > Diptera > Stratiomyidae > Oxycera > Oxycera nigricornis. Next base: position 85,710,494 of record OZ012662.1, read on the forward strand.
AACAAACTGGTTATTGAGTTTCAAAAATGTGTGGTTCGAGTCGGTTTTTGACTGACTTAATAAGTTCGACTTCTGACCGGGTTTCATTTAGGCACTGTCCCTTATACCGATCTTTATCGTCTGGGAAGTGCCAAGCATTTTTCTAAATATGGATGGATAAATAAATAGTTCTATTGTCTTGGATACATTGCCTAGAAGGTCATGGAGGTGGGTTTAGTCGGTAGAAATCCGGTATATCGTGAGGCTGGAGCCGATCGGTATCTTTTGAAGATTCCCACCTTCCAACGATGAAAAAAAATACTCCTATGTGTGCCGTCCGTCTTACTTGCCTCGATTGTCTAAAACAGGAATTTCCTGGACATAAACACCCTTGCTAACACTGAAGGCTTCGCGAATATCCTTATTCTGATATTTTGCTTCATACGGGTTTCATGCCGTTTTGGTAAATTGATCAAAAATCTCCTATCGTTATCAATATGGGGTCCTACTTTTTGGATCGTGCATGGTAACATGTGCCTGGTATTCATTACTGGGTACTGGAAATTTGCCGCGAAATTTTTTTCCAGTCAGTTTTTTAAACGTTGGCTTCTTCACAGATGTCCGCATAGCATATTCAGTCGACATGGTCATGTGCGACATCTTTATTTTATATGTGAATTTTGGTCCTTTTTTTGGTAATTTCGCGCAATTGACATCCGACCACTCTCCTTTGGGCCTTATCCTCAACTCCTTTCGATTTAGACTTCACCAGCGTGTATCGTTACCGGTAACTGTATCGTCGGAGACCGGAGGTTATCCACAGGAACCAACAGCAGATCGAGGCACTGAGTAGGGAAAAACGATCCACGGATGTTAGTATGAGTGATCGCGGTCGGATTTTTAGCAGATCGAACAATTTTCCTGTAAATTTACTACATGTGTGGAATGTTTTCTGCAATTTCCATTCAATTGTTCCTTTTTTATTGCGTTGGGAGATAATCCTACAATGCTGAGCACAGCCTTGGCGAAAGGAATGCATTAGGATGAGGAAGTGAGAATTATTATTCTCTTATTTACACGCTAAGGCTGATAGATTACTCGTAATGCCAGGTTAGCCAAACGCTCTATTACCTACACCACACCGCTGACAAATTCAATGTTTTATGTAGTGAAACGAATTGCTTTTATTTTATTGGGCTGTGTATCCAATCAGTAATGACAAAAGTGTTCAATTTATAGCAATATTTCTTACTCATTTTGATTTCATTAATGACTAGATACTTCGATAATGAAATGCAGTTTAATTTACAGAATTTAATTATTATTTTATTTGGCAACTACATCTTTCATAGAATGTTTTATTATGATCATAACCAAATTGTAAGTCACCATTCATAGTTGACACACTCTGAGACATTAATTCTTTCTGAAAGAACAATTAAATTGAAGATTTTCTAATTTCAAGCTCATGCACTGCAATCAAATGTTCTTTCTTCAGAACGTAAACACCTCTTCCAAATTCATTGTATAAAATAGACCAATTGATAATAATTCGGGAATAGTCTAATGATTGCACTTTATAAGCTTAACTATTCACTCAAAAAAATGCACAGATATCCTTAACTTACAAACAAGCGAATGAAAAAGAAGAGAAAAAAAACAATTAAAATTAAGAAAATATAATGCTTTGTTTCACAATATCATTTTAAGCTAATAACATCTTTCTAATTATAATTTATGCGTGATATTTGATTTAACCTTCTTGCTAATCGTATATTTGAAATACTCTTATTGCATTCATGATTCAGTTCAAACAAGATTAAGTAGAATTTTGATGAAAAGATAAAATAAAATAGAAGCTTTAAGAAGAAGAAAATAACAGAAAAATATAAAACTAAAAAGTAATTTTTAATTGAACAAATAAAGTCTTATCTGCTAAAAAAATCAACAGTACGACAGCAAGTTGAACAATTACAATAAGTTACATTATACTTGTACATTTTTCATTTAAATAACTATATATTAATCGAGATGAAAAAATAATGCAAATACAAATTAAACATGCAACAAATGATTGTAATAACAGTTAAAATAGAAATCTAATAAATTATTATACATTGAAAAAAGAAATAATTTTGTCTAAGTTGTATGATATGTTGAATTTGTTATTTTATTTTATATTAATTTTTTTTGGTAGTTGTTTATTTGTAGATTTTAATCAAATGCCATAATATGAAAACGCATGTGCATGTAAATTTGAGAATAAAATATAATTAATAAAACGAAAGAAATATTTTTATTATACTCCAGTGCTTTAGTGGTTGAAAAAATCTGACTTTGGTTTTAATCAATGAAGCTGGTTTCGAATACCAAGCCCGTCTCAGTTTTATTTTGTTAAATTGTGTGAACTTTTTTTTAGAAATAGGTTTGAAATTTAGAACCGTCATTTTGTTGACGTTATGTCGCTTTTGCTGCGAGAACAGTAACAGATACAAAAAATAATTGGACACTATTTCCAGGAACCGCTTGTTCTATAAAAGAATCTGCGAGGCTATACATTTATCTAACATTTTGTAGAAGCAGCATTCCCATTTTCATGGCAACTGTATCATTTTGATGCCTTTTCACTTAAAATGTAAGAATATGACATGATATATCAACGTCTCAAAATAGAGTTAAATAGTTTATTTATAATATAATAATTTACTATTCTACGGACAAATTAACATTTTCGAACATCATTGCCAAGTTGCAGTTCAATCCTTTTCTCTAGTCAGTCAGTCTCTAACCTAGATCTGATTTGTATCCCAAACTAAATCTGGAAAGGAGTTGATCATAGTTGATTACATCTAAATATGATCGAATGTATTTTTGAAACAAGTTGAAATAAAGAAAACACATTTCTAGATTTTTCATCTGTCTACGCAATTATCACGTGATGACTTGTATCGACATTTAGGACGTTTTGTACTCAGAAATTGGAAGAGTTCCTGCATAAGCCAAAACATTGTACACCTTGATTCAAATATCGCATGCAAAATTGAACACAGTATGAGAAAAGTGCCAGTGGCGACATCTATCGTCAAGTGGTATGTAGTTTTCTACACTTGAGTAGCCGGAGATATGTAAGCAGATGAGCAATGATGGAAATGCGGTGCGTTCTTAAAGCGAGCAAGCGCTATCAGCGAGGAAAAACGATTGATGAATATATTTTTATTCCATTAGTTTTTTATTTCAACGTTGAGCTACAGCTGATTTAAAAGTTTTGATACCAATATTTATCCGGTCTAGGAGGATGTCAAATCATTCTTGAGGTTCAGGAGAAGGAATAGTGATGATAAATATACTACAGTTGAACCTCGATTATCCGTAATGCACGGGACCGAGATCATTACGGATAATCGAAAATCCCGGTTATAGAAGGGCACACATAAACATTCGAATATTTTATTATTTTTATTTATTTTTAACAAAGACACATGAAATTACATTTATTTGAAAAAATCTAATAGTGTAATCTGTCTTTTCTCTTTAACTTTCGATTGCTCTTCGAATAAATGAGCTTGTATGCGATACATTTGTAGTTTATCAGGCTCTGAAATGCCTAGACAATTGCAATTTTCGAAGAACATTAACAGAACATTACTAGCGTCAATTGCCTGAGGCAATGTGGTCGTTTCCGTATTTTCTCCATCTGATTCCTCGGAATTTGAACCAAACTCATCCTCTTGCGTTTGGTGAACCATGTTTACGATTTCGTCTTCAGATAAAATAGCAAACGGTGCAATGTCATCGTCGCACTCTACCCACTTCGAGATATCATCAGTCGTTAAACCAGGCGGTATTATTATATCTGATTGTATCTCAACAAGGCTATTTGAAGCATCTTCATCATCTTTAGATTGTAGTAAATTACTCCAAACGTTTCGTAAAACCTGTGGAGTTACAGTGGCCCAAGAGGCCGCGGCTGTCCACATAGCTGTCTTAATGTTCAAAGATTTAACGAATTCACGTCTTTCATTTCCATTAACTAGTTTTTGAACGATCAATATACGGTAATGACATTTAAAGCTTCGAATTGCTCCTTGATCCATAGGCTGAATCAAGGATGTGCAATTCGGTAGAAAATATTTTACTATGACGTTTTTAGATATCATAGCACTTACATCTGGGTGTGCTGGACAGTTATCTAATAGCAAAAGAATTTTACAATTCTTTTCGAGGCCAATGCGCTGCAGATGTTCTTTTGCTTCTGGCACAAAATTTTTATTAAACCAATCCAGAAATAACGCCTGTGTTACCCAAGCTTTCTTATTGGACTTATAAATCACAGGAAGGTCACCAACGTTTTTTAAAGCTCGTGGATGAGCACTTTTTCCAATTATCATTAATTTACACTTGTGTGTTCCAGCTGCATTTGCACAAACTAACACTGTGATTCTCTCCTTGGACTGCTTGTATCCGTCAATAGAATATTCATCATCACTAACCAGGGAAGTCTGAGGTAAGCACCTCCAAAATAGACTGGTTTCGTCTGCATTATAAATCTGTTCGGCTGTAAGTTGCTCCTTTTGAATGAATTCATCTAAGTCGTCCACAAATATCGTAGCAGACTCATAATCAGCACACTCCTTTTCTCCAGTTGATTTCAATCGACGAATTCCATGTCGTTTTTTAAATTTTTCCAGCCAACCTGATGAATACTTGCAGTCGCCATTTATCTTTAACTTAGAATGAAAAACTTTTGCCTTCTCAGTTATCATTTCGCCTGAAATTCAGAAGCAAATTTCAGTTTGAGTTCGTAAAATGTCTCAATAGCATCGTATACATCGCAATCGTGAATACGTATTAAACTGTTCTCGGTTGAGGTTATTCTAGTTATGATTAATTCGAACCGAGCCTTAATACGGACTATGTTAGTACGTACCGGTGTATACGAGACCAATTTGAGACAACTCACCTGTAATTGGAGTTCTCTTAAATCTTTCTTGCCGAAACCATTCATATGTTGCGAAATCGACTTCTGGATTTTCGGATTTTTTTAGCGTACGCCTGTTTTTAAGGCCACATATTGAATCACTTTCAGAGCAAAACTTTAAAATTTGTTCTTTGTTTTTTAACAAATCGTATACAGTTTGTAATCCAACACCATATTTCTCCGACAATATTTTAGCCGATATGTTACGTTTGCTATGATCATTAATAAGTTCCATTTTGTCTTTAATTGAAAGAACTTTTCTTGGTCTTTTTACCAATTTAGCCTTTGACGGTGGCATTTTCAAGAACTACTTAGGTGTTATTTAATCAAATTTCACACAGAGAATGAATCTAAGAAAAATTTAATACACAGCTCATTGCAGTAAAATTGCAAAGGGGAAATCTCCAAATTTTATGAGCATTATACGGAAAAATGGACACGTGCATAAATCTGTATCACGGATAATAGAGGCAAATCACGGAAGGTGAAGATATAAAATCAATCACTCTGTAACCCAGTTAACAGATGTTCCCGGTTAATAGACTCCCGGATAATCGAGGTTCAACTGTATTAATAAACGAAAGCCCGCGAGTTGAGACTACTAATAGCTATGTAGTACTAACAATAATAATAATAAATTAATGTTGGCAAAAATATTACACGACGTAGGCTTGAAGAAGTCTGTTTAAACAGTGAATAAGAAGGTTTTTAAGAGGTGTAGCGATTCTAAACAATGCTACCACATTTAAGAATCGATTATAGTGATATTTCGATACAACTAGAATACGCAAAAACCTGGATCCACTTGTTTTCAATCAATGATCTTTTCTGAAAAATTGTGTTTTATTATATTTGATTCATTTTTTTCTAAACTACTGAAACGAACCATTTAAATTTTTTCGTGATGATATTTACATAGTATTAAAACATATTGAGTAGATTAAATTCGGACACATTTGATAACATTTTAAGATAAAAAAATTAGTAGCAATGTCTTAGCCAAAATGTTTTGGCTAATGAGTTATTCTTAATAAAATCTTCTAATGAGATATTCTTAATAAAAAACCACCAAATGCACACCAAGTTCTATAAAAAGTTTGAGATTTTCTTATATTGGAAATTTTGGTTGCGAGTCCCCTTAGTTAGTTTCATTAATATATCAATATCAATTCAAATGGAAGTGATTTGAAAATAGTTCCCATTTGCTTGATTTGATATATGGAAACTAATTACATTAAAACCAGAACAATATAATCATATTATTAAAGATGCGGCATGTATTCGATTATTTCCATTAAATGGCACACTTCAAATGTACTCACTGTAAATTGCGTACTGACACATTGAAAGTATCATGTTCATACAAAACACGTTTAACACTTTTCACATTCGGCAGAACTGAAGAGGTTGCTCTCTTCAGTTCTCTTAAGCGTAAAAGAGGAGGGGTTCTGACCGGCTCTCAGAGTAACATCCCTTCAAGGTGATGCTGCCTTCGAAGGGATAACGATTTACAGGGTCTATCATATATTCCACCGGTTTTAAAGGATGATAATCCGAAGCTTTTTTATGGGACTTGTGCTTGCATTTCCTCGAAACCTTACCAGGGTGCCAAGGAAGCCGGGACCCTAGGGACTTGTGCCCTGCCGGCATCGGTGAGGAACCTATTGGTTGCAACTTGGGGGCTTTAGTTGACACCATATGCGGGTACAGCACAGTGTATACAATATACAGTGGGAAAAATCTAGATGGGGTAATGAAATACACTGAGGTTTAAAACTAAATTTAAGAGAGCATTTCGAGAAATTTAAGAGAGACCCCAGCGAAACAACTATAGGAAATACACGTGTAAAGCAGAGCAGAGCATATGCTCGTGCTTAAATCTTGAAGCTTTTGGTAGTTCCACGGAGCTACTCGGCGTTGAAAATTGATAGTCCACTTTTTACTCTAAGTTTAGGGACTAGTGTATACATAGACTATGCTATGGGGTACAGTCATTTCGAATACAGTTTCGAACCGGTAGCCAAGGTATATAAACTACCCTGGTATGATCTGTTGTTACGTCATCCGGCGGGGAGGGCGTGGCCAAATATACCCAAGTGGAATTTCATTCTCACGTTGAATGAAGCTAATTTTTCTTTTTCCGACTGGGAATGGAGTTCTTGCGAATATGACTTCGTTAGAGAATCGAACAAAATTTTTTGTAACTGTTATTGGTTCGACGATGAATGCGCTGATTGCCGAACAGTTACAATCCTACTATTATCGTTAAAAATTGATTCAAATGTCTTGTGAACTGACCTGCACAGTCGATTTGAAAAAAAAAATCGCGTTTTCAACTTAATGGCATGTGATTTCTAGACCAGCTCTGGCATGTAACATTAACTAATCCTTTTAAGTCTAGTGTGAAATACATATTATTATAAGGTGAACAGGAATGCCCAAATATTGTCTACTCTATTTTCTAAACAGGTTTGCAGCACTACTGGGCGTGTCTGTGCCATATTACGTCACTCGACGCGGAATCCTGGGCAATAAATCATGGTGCATTGGCGTGCTGTTACGTTTTCAACAGGGGTGCCACTTCGCAAAGAGCGGCAAGGATGCTGGTAGGTCCGATCTGTACCAGGGATGAATAAAGAGTCCATTCAAGCTTTGGATAAGACTAGTACGTTTATGGGGTTTTTGGTGCGAGCTCATCGTAACCCTTGGCCTAAGAAGCCCGTGGTGTTAAGACCTATCTGCTTAAGTAGCCTCGTTAAACACTAGGAACGTCTGTTGAATTTCGTTAGCATGGCGTAGTTAGGTACGGGCAGGGTAGGGCAGCTGCCCCCCCCCCTAGGCGATGGAGCTCTCAGGAACGCTAATGAACCGTAATACCTACTTAAACCCTTTGCAACCGTATGCCTGGTTTCAGCCACCAAAGCTTTTTTATCGATCCAGTCGTATGTCTACTCTCAGCCACCAAAACTTTTTTACCGGCGAAAAGAAATTTACCGTTAGAAATGTACCGTAAAAATGAAAGTAGCCATGAGGAATTTTATTTTGACTCATTGAACACTGACTTTGATATGGAAAGTCAAACGGTTGTTTTGAAAACATTTATAATAGTTACATAGTTCCAGTGAAGCGACGAGTTATACAATTAGAAACTTCCAGCGGTAGTGAAAAAGAAAATGATGAAAATGAGTATAGTGGTATAAATGAATTTACGGTTTGGAAAGACGTTACTCACAGAGACCAGCCTCAATCAAAAATCAATTTTTCGACAGGGTCTAGGATTGTTGGACCTTATGGTCCTGTTCATTGTACGGAACCTATCTATTTTTTCAGACTCTTTTTCAAAGATACACTAGTTGAAACAATTGTACTAGAAACAAATAAATACGCAAAAAATAAAATAGAGCAGCAGAGCTTATAGGAACGATAAGCTTGCAATAACTGGGTCAATGCTACGAAAGAAGTGTTAACAGCTTTTTTAGGTGTATTCCTTAACCCGCCGGCGGTGACGCAAAATTATCTTACATAGTTGGTGACGTCGGTCTCAGAGACCGAGATTTTCGAGTGAAGATCAATCCAAAATAACACAATTTCTGTAAGTGTAGCAAATTGAACTTAAAAAATACAAGGTTAAAGTATAATAAAACACAAAAAATTATAACATCACATCACGTTTATTAATAGTAATCAAATTCCCCTGCAACACTAAAAAATTATGTTACATATTTTTCTACGAAACCGGTCTCACAGACATATGCGTCACCAACGGCGGGTTAACAAAGGTACTATACCGGTTCGTAAAATAAGAGATTTTATAAAGAATTAATAAATTTTATTTTTCCTGTATAATCTTGCATATTATGTATAACTGTTCGTTCAACGAAAATAAATTCCGGCCAGCATGACACCCATGTAAGTTAACGAACAATCACGAACACGCTCATCCACACCAGATACCTACGATGTAAAAATGTTTTTTGCGGAAATTAATATGTTAATTAAATGTTTCGTCTGAATTTCATGGGCTTCCTCCCTGCTGTCCTCCGGTTTCGGCCTTGGTCGAATCGACCCGCTAACGGAAACTATCAATTTATTTCATCTTTTACTACGATTTACTTAATTTTAATCAGGAAGTCGAACTATGGTATAAAAAGGGGCAAGACAAGCTGGACAAGGGTATGACCACAGAAGATCTCGGAAAACTGGATTTTACTGAAGTGTTAAATGAGGCGAACATTTTTTTTCCCGCAACGAAAAACGCAATGCTTATTTCCTTGGCACAACCTTGCACTACAAGTAACTTAGAGAGGTCCTTTTCCACACTGCGTCGTGTTAAAACGTGGCTGAGGTCAACGATGACTGAAAACCGTTTGAATGGACTATGTATGCTCAGTGTACACCGAACCATGGTACAAGTGAATAAGAATGCAATTGAATCTGAGGTGTTGGATCGGTTTTGCGAAGAACCTCGTCGACTACTTTTTTTGTAAAATAAACTTTGTCATTAATGTTTATTTATTTTTTTATTTTTAACGTAGCCATTGCTCGTGCAGCATATACCTTAGATATATTCTTGTTTTTTCGGCGCCTGCCCCCCTCAACAAAATCCTGGCTACGCCCTTGTTCGTTAGTGTTCCTTTAACAATGCTGGCTGACTTTCAATCAGCGCCACTAAGTAGTTTTCATTTGCTTTTCTATGTCGTTCTTGTATTTGATGACAAATTCTTTATCTAAAATTCCAAAAAGGCATGTGCGATGCTGACCCAACATTATTTAGTAGGGCTGATGGTTTTCTTCTTGTTCCTAGAAGCTGCTGAAATAACATAAAGGAGAAAGTGTACGAAGGATCATAGGATTTGCAGTAGTAGCAGTAGTAGTAGTTCAGATTATCGAGACATGAAAAAAATGTTTGTATTTCGATTGTTATGAGAACTGCTTCTTGTTTCCTATTCAGTGCTGAAAAATTGCATAAACGAATATGAAAATTAAAAATCAATTAATTAATGTGAGTAAATTATTTAATCAATGAGAATAAATGAGTCATATTTGCATGCGCTATTGTACATAATAGCAAAATATCGTTCATAACATAAAGTATGATCTATCCACTAGTCAAATCGCTTATTAGTTATATATTCTCGCAAAATATTTACCTGTGCTTCACATTTTCTTTTCCTCACATGAAAACTAATTATACGGACGTTAATTTCAGCTAGCAATTATTGAGCAATCATTTTTATCAGTCATATATTTTTATAATAACATTGTGAATTTTCGTAATGATTTATTATTTTATTCATGATTATTATCCAAACAAAGCTTAATGAGGTAAACATTTACAATATCCAATATAATTACTATTTCGATATTAACATTATACGCTAAAGAATTCAAGTTTTCATTCTATTTGCTCATTCTGCAATATGAATAAAACAACCAAGGTGTTCTATGCATTGTTTTTGATAATTTTTTATACGAGAATTGCCGAACAGGTTGCATTTAATGGACATTTTGTAGTTCTACTTTTGATATGAAAATTTTCCACTTTCAGTTTCTAAATTCGGTTAAAGTGTTGGAATATTCAACTGTATCGGAGCCATCGTATGCGAAAGTCAATCTTTTTGTGGTAAACAAATCAATTAACATTGATGTCAATTTATATAAGGATGTTTCCGATATGTCTGTACACATTCTGATCGTTGAGCGACATTTAAAGTTAGTGAAAAAATGGCATGACAAATTGTACAGCTCGTGCGGGTTGAAAAAACAGGCTGGGACCAATGCTGTAGCATTTTTCTTGAATGAAGTTGTTAGAATGTATGCGAATTTCTCAATAGCTTGCAGCTACCCACCTGGATTGTATACAATTCGAAATTTTTACCCAGCTGAATCGTCCTTGGCGTTCTTTCATAGACCAAATTCAATTGTTACTGCAAATTTTTCGTTGCTCAGTGGCAAGAAAACGAAGATAATTAGTTTTGGTTGCGCGTTGAAAATTATAAGAGCTTGAAAACGGTTTTTTTTGTCCAGAAATTTAATATTATTATGTAGTACTCTTTAGGGCTTTACTGAGAGTACGAATTGAAAATATCATTTTATCCATGATTTTCGTGTTTTTCTAATATTTATTAAAATATGCTACTAAGGGGGTTATAGGCTTTATGTATCCAAAAAACTGATCTATTTTTAAGAATTTATTACACGGCCCGTGGATTATATTAATGTATTTCTTTTTGAGTTCAATAAATACACTGTCAAAACGTATTAAAAAATTTATTTTATTGAATTATTATTATTATTTTACACAAAATGGCGGCATTCTCTTAGCCATATAAAAAATGCATATAAAACGATGACATTGATCCTGAATCAAAAGATCTGAAACAAAAAATTCAAAAAATATTCTATTGAGTAGGCTAATGGCTGTCGTCTGAACCAAAATGAAAAAGTTATATACATTAATAACAAAATGGCGGACAGTTAAAAATAACTTTTCGAAATTCGATTTTTTCTGTGATTTTGGATTTAAAAAAATAGTAAAAATAAATATTTTGAAACGTCAGTAGTTCACACGATAACCATATATGTGCTGAATAAATGGTTGAAATTTCAGGAGGATCGGTTTAGTAGTTTTGTAGAAACCATTGTCCATGGCGTGAAAAAATTGATTTTGAGAAAAATGCATTTAAACTTTTGACAGAGATAATTTTCCTCCAAAATTCAAAACGTTACTAGTGTTCAAAATATCGGTTAGGCAAGGTCAATTAGGCCGAAATTTTCCATTTAAATTCAATATTACAGTTAATATACTTGTTTTCATGTATCACTCGAACATCTGTTTGTATATATAAAGCTAAACACTATACAGAGAGGCGGAGCCTTACAGAACCGCGTGTATATACGAGTATACACAGGACGCGCGCATTAAATCGAGTATAACTATAATAATAATGCCTGGAATAATGTTGGATTATTGCAAGGGGATTGGGGGAATTTGAGATTGGTAGGTTCGAGGATAAAGGGATTCCCACTCTACTATATCCACCACGAAATCCAACACCAAATTCACCACCGTATCCACCACCAAATCCATCACTATATCTACGACCAAATCTTTGTTTTCCATGAACGATTGTAGGAATTTTTTTTGTAAGTATAGAACTTTTAATAAGGATATCTGTCATTGTAGCTGTCAAATTTTGTTGTCATTTCGATAGTACGTACAATTTGCAAAGATGTAATGCGTTTTGTACGCCAAACTTCTAGAGCACTACGTCCAATATATAGTATCCACAATCGTCAATTGGAGCAGCTCATACGCAATACGATGGAAAGATTTATGTCCACGTATACTCTATGGGACAATGTTCATTACGAGCTGGTACAGTGCGTACCATGGCAGCTATCGCTGCTGTAGAGAATAGCGTAACTGAGCATCCAAATTTATCGATTTGACGTCGTTGTCAACAACTTGGCCTCTGTCCATCACTTGGAAACGGGAATTATTCAAGGCAAACCAGTGCTGCCCGTGAAAATCCTTAACCATTGTGCAGGCCAGCGTTGGCAGTAGAAAACTGAATACACGGGTCGCCCTTCATACAAGTCAGGTCAGGTCAAGTCATTAAAAATATTGAATTCAGTTAGGTTAAGATATTAAATTGGATGATTATGGATGATATTTTGGACATTGAATTAAATAAATACGGATTAAATTTGTTTATGATAATTTTCTTATATTTTATAATTATTTATTGGATGTATTATTATTGGATTAGTTAGATAAGTAGAAATTAATGTTCTCAAGCCACTCTTTGTTCTGCGAATGAAAAGAATCAGGTAATTCAGGCCCAATCGCCAGCGACAAAATGTAAACCTCTCTCCACACACACACACACACAACAGCCACCGTGTCCGCCGCTGTACAACGGTGTGGCCAATGAGAGAGAGAAAATGCGGAGCGTAACCAGCTGAGGAGCTCGGCAATCGTCATAATACCAGCTGGGCGATCGAAAGCGGAACGAGTTCGGTGAACTCGACAGACCGTTGACTGTCGAATGTGACGAACGGGATGGGGGGATCCAAAGTATAAGGGAGTGAAGCCGGCGGAGCGGGGCTTTGTAATGCTTGTGAGTTTTTCGAAGGTCGTTCGGAGCCTAAGTCGCGTGGATTATCACCTTTTCTTCATCGTTTTAGAAGTCGGAGTTGCAGTGGCGCTTTTTCTTTGGCGTTTAAGATCGTCGTCCAACGTGCATTTTAGCTGAAAGTTGCTGTTGGACTTCAAGCTTAGAAAGGGTTTGTGGATTTGTCTCTGGGGGAGTTTCGCTTAGTAAGTAGTTTTAAGAATATTTTCAGTGCCAATTCCAAATTGCATTAAATTTCTTCGTTTTTATTTGTAAAGTTGTGTAATTTAATTTGACTTGACTTCCAGCTCCATTTTTCTTTCTTTTTGCTTTAATTTTTTATTTTCTTTTTTATTTAATTTTTTTATTTTCTCTTTTACGGTCGTTTCGGGTCGATGCGGATCAAGTTCCCGTTTCCGGATCCACGGACAGAATAGTCGGGTGTCGCTCGTTTCTTCACGTGTGCTGGGGTAGATTGCCCGAACCGTAGTCAGGATCGTATCAGTGGATATATGAAATCGGCAGCGATTTAAATCAAGGAATACATTACAAAAGAGGTTTCAATCTGAGATGGATTCCAGCGAGACGATTTTTCAAGAATGTCATTCTAAACAAAAGGTGTAAACGAATCGCTAATAGAACATTTTCATGTGATGCTTGAGACCCTTTCAAGTGAATATGAAATAGGTGCAGAGACTTTTGATTCGTTTGCAAAGGATACACTAGTGTGTCCCTATGCTTGGTATTATACGCCAGTTGCTGTTCAAAATGTCTTGACTCATGAGAAGAATAGAATGATACTACTACCCATTGGATAACAAATGGCCCGAAATAAAGACGCAAAGATAAACTTCTTTACAAGGGATACATATTAGGAAAACGCCTAGAATTGTCACTTATTAGGATTGAAATCACATGCTGCTTATAGCTTCCGATCTTAACATCCCTACATTCAGGAAGCTGCTCTGAAAGAAAAATGAGGCGTTTTCTTCAAGTGTTCTTCAACTTATATCTCAGCTGAAAATTGCGAGTACAACATCTCATGAAGAAAATTGTTCGATTCTGAGATTAGCAGTGAGTCTAAGGTTTTTGAGCAAAGAAGTTGTGAAAGACCTAGCGATTGATCGCTCGTGCTTTTTAAATTGTGTAGTTTTTTTTAGACGCTCATGTTGAAAATGTTATGTTTATTTATATATTTACGTAGAAAACGATGATCATAAATTTATTTTGATATTATAAATAAAATATATATAGGTCACACTTTGATTGTTGGAAACATAAAAATTCAGCTTTTTATTGACGTCATCCACTTTTTTAAATGAAAGTCAAAGTTTTTCAAAGAACAAGAATTTTTATCCAACTAGATTTACAAAATGACATACTGTGCGTTGTGACCTTTTTGAACAGATCAGTTGGCGTGTCCGAGTGGTAGTCGGGGTGGAAGTCCTGTTCAGGCTTTAATCACATGTGCAACATTCGTTGGAGGTACAATTATTTGATGGGTCATTTTATACTCTTATCTGCTTTTCTAAACGATCTAGTTAATATGTACATATATCTCATAAGTGTATTCAAACAGCATTCATTTCAGGTCATTATGTTGTGGTTAGATAAACATCTAAGCGAGTTTTAATGAGATCAACCTTCAAAGTCAAAGGTAATTGATATTCAGACGAAAAACATTTGCCTAGTTGTTTTCATCACTTAGGTACTGCATCAGTATGAACAAGGCATTTCAAAAATTATTTTTGATTTTCGTTTTTATTATCGAAATAAACCAGGTAAAAAAGCGGTGCACTACGTACGATACGTAATTATTTTGTAAATTTTCTTTTTAAAAATTCAGGCTTTCAACATGGTGAAGATCTTGGAGTATACAACTTCTTCAGATCCAACGTATGCTAATATCAATCTGTTTATGATCAACAACACAATCAACTTGGATTTGCATCTTTATAAAAATTTAACAAATCCACCCGTACATGTGCTTGTTTTCGAAAAGACTGGAAAGTTCGTGAAAAAACGACAGGACAACTACTATAGACCATGCGGATTGAAAAAACTAATCGGATCCAATGCTATAGCATATTTCGTTAATGAGATAGTACGAAAGTATGCAAACTTCACAATGGCCTGCAAATATTCTCCAGGATTATACATGATACGCAACTTTCAGCCTGGAACAGCAGCAACGCCGGTGGCTTTCCTTCATCGGCCGAATTCAATACTTACAGCGAATATTACAGTGTTTGATGGGAAAACTTCGAAGCAAATTATGAGGTTTGGTGGTGTCTTGAAAGTAATTTCAGTTTGAAGAGCAACGTTTCAGGAAAATTTACACAATCAAGATTTATTGAGTTTGAAAATATCCTAATAAATATTTGGAAATTTTTAATAACTGTTGCTTTTATGGACGTAGATTTAAATTTAAGTAATTATGGTTTATCAGTAAATAAGTACAAGTACATAAGTATGGGAAAATGTGGTCTAAGTGCGACCCTCAAGGTCCACACGACTAACTTCTCAATGGGGTGAATAAAAAAGCTATGATGTGTTCTTATTATCAATTACTATTTTATTAATTATTATTATTCTAAATTATTATAATTATTTTTATTATGTTATTTTTTTTATCTAGCTATAAAGCCTTTGGTTGAGGAAGACGCCTCCACCAAAACCTCAACCTCCTCGTCCTCTACTTCGGCCCCGGAATCCACAATCGTTATTGAGGGTATTTAATTATTATTAATAATAATCATTCGTTATTAAAAATCATTGCTCATTACTAAATAGCTATATTGATATTGTATTAGCAATATAAAATAAAACTAATAATAGATGATTATTATTAACAATATTAAATTATTAACTTCCCAGTTCCCGGTGGGGAGCTATTGTAATGGGGTCGATTTTGCGAATCCTAAATTTTGACATATCTCCACGTTTTAGGGTCTCTGAATCCAAATCCATCGTTTTAGAGGGATGTCTGTGTGTGGGCATGTACGAATTATTTTGCGTCTCGATTATCTCGAGAATCATAGACCATATTGACGTGGGAATTATGTAACTTAAAACTTAATGAGTTCTCAGAAAAATCGGTTGGGCCATTTTTTATTGATGATGAAAAAACTGAAAAGAGTCAAAAAAATGCTGAATTTCGAAACGCTTGAAACGGACTATTAATTCGTGCAGATCCCAAATACCTTCATAGTAATATTATTGTGTGTTTAGGAAAATTTTGATCAATGTTGTAAATAATGGTAATGGTTTGCAACTATTTACAACTGCATAAATGAATTTAAACGTGGTTATACATCAGCAAAAGACGAACATTGTTCAGGACGTCTAGTGGGGTATGGTTTTGAGTGATCGGCGAATCAAAATGCAAAAAATTATTTAGGCCACAGGCATATCGCAAGGTTCGGGTTTCTTCAATTTTGAATGAAAAATTGAGTCTGAAAAAATCTCGGCAAGGTGGGTCCCGTGTTTGCTCAGGATAAACGCAATCGTGTAGTCAACACAGAGGCTTATTTGGTGCTTTTTCATAGTAACTCTGAAGAGTTTCTGCGTCGATGCACAACTGTGGTCAAATACGGATACATTACTAGACTTTACAGACAGAGGTTTCTGGAAGTGAACGGGCTCCGAAGAATGTGAAAACGGTGAAATCAGCTGGTAAGGTGATGGCCACGGTTTTTGAGATGCACGCGGAAGCATTTACAAGAATTACTTGGAAAAAGAAAACAACAATAATTAGAGAGTAATATGAATCGTCTGAGAGAAAAAATCCGGTAAAAACGCCCTCATTTGAAAAAGAAAAAGTTCCTCTTTCATCACGACAATGCCCGAATGTATAGCTGCGCAGTTTTGGTGGCCGAAACTGTGGAATTAAAGTTCTAATTAATGAAACATCTACCGTATTCATCATATTTAGCCCCCAGTGAATTTTTCTATTTTCAGACTTGAAAAAATGGCGTCGCCGAAGACGATTCCCATCGAACGAAGAGGTCATCGGCCAAACACATGCTTGTTCTGAAGGACTTTCAAAATCATATATTTCTGATAGCTTAAAAAATTGAGGAGTGCCTATAAAAGTGTATTGATCTAAAAAGAGGTTATGTTGGGATATAAAGCAAAATTGATCAAAAAAATGGTTTTTCTATTTTTTTTATTGACCCACCCTCGTATACAGGTATATAGCGAAAAACATTAACAGTTCCCGTTATTTTTTATAATCATCTCACATCTACGAGTACAGCTGACAGCAAATTTTTTTGCGTACTCTGCATCTAAATTTTCCCATATCTTTTTCAGAACTTTTCCTAGATGTGTTCATATACGTTTTCTATTTGATTGGCATCAGGCGATTGTGATGGCCAATCTAGCACCTTGATCTCATTTTCTACAGTAAAAGGTACGCAGAGTCGACTTCGATGTTTGGGGTCATTATTCTCGACAAGGATCCACTCCTTATTATTATTACCGTTTAACTTTTTACTTTTGTCAAACGACAAAAATCCTTTGTAATATGGTTCCATCCAATAAATAATTTGCCCTAAAAACGATTTGCAGATCAACTCTGAACTATCTTTACAATTATTTCATTCGATTGCCATGTGATCGACATGTAAGTTGATTTTAATGAGACTTTGGTGATCGTAGATAAAAACTTAACTATATACGTTGATGGTAGCCAATATGTGATAATAAACGATGGTTGATTGTTTGTAGTTACTCCAGTACAATGATTGTTTTTTCGAAAGTATTGCTGGTGACAATTTTTGTATGCCTTTATTTTCCAAGGCTAGTAAAGGTCTGTATATTTTTTGAAAAATTTAATTTCATAGAGTAACTAATTGATTTTTTCAGACTATCAATACCTTAAAGGTAATTGAATACTATGCAACATCTTTGCCTGATTATGCTGAAGTATACGGTTACCACAAGAACGAATCGTACAATTTGGATATTAATCTCTTGGAAAAATTGATGAACGTTGCGATACGCATAGTGGTTATTGAGCGGCGTCGAAAAGTGTCGAAAACTTTGCATGATAGATCTTATAAGTTTTGTGAATTAAAAAAACAAACTGCTGGAAGTCCAGTTGCGTTTATATTACATGAAATTATACGAAAACTTTCGAATTTGACATTATCATGCACTTACTCTCCAGGATTCTATGTGGTACACGATTTCCGTCCAGGATCAATAGGGATGCCGTTGACTTTTTTCTATAGACCACATGCTGACGTGATAGCTAATCTCACCGTCTTCAATGACAAAAAGCGTCAGCCGATAATAAAAGTTGGCGGTGTCTTGAGAGTGGTACGCAGTTAACAATCTTGTAATTTACTTGTAATGGTTAGCTTTCCATCGCTGCTAATAAATGTTGTTTGAACTTCATGTACCTATATTTCAATTAAACTTTTATTCTGGTCTAAGTCTACAGGTTCTTCGGTGTAACTTTTCCAAAATATATACTGTAGAAACAGGATTCGATAGATCCTATTTCGAAATAAATAAATGTGGAGGAGCAGATTCATTGAATTCAATGAATGACATTGATTCAATTTGGAATATGAAGAAAAGAATATATTGGTTTAAGGCATTATGATAATTTGTGCTCATTGTGGTATCTCTGGACATGCATCATAAACTATTAGCTATTAGAAAAAAATATTTTGAGTTTGATATCCCCTTTTTTTTACTGCATGGCCGTTTTTTGCACTGAACTGATTCTATTGTTTTATTAAAAAAACAAGCCACGTGGTTTAATCGTTATGTCTCATCAACTTCCCAATAAAGCATAAATATTTATAATAATAAATAAATATTAATTTTGGCAATCAAAATAATAATAATTATAAGAGGTAAATTAGGTAATATGATTTGTGTCATCCCTTTATTAACTTCCCAGTATAAAGTGAAGTTATTCTATCAGGTCAATCCATAAGCTCCCGCGTATTTTCCCTTAGTCATTTGGATGAGTCATATTTGTTCGAAAAAAGTAAGTAAACAACCTCCCCCGTGAAACGACATACAGTTAGTCATTTGATAATCAGTTTTTGAGAAGATCGGATGAAAAGTAATTGTACAAAAATGGAGATTTCTAACGAGTTTATATTTTTTTATATTTTTTTTTAAAAAGTGGTAAAAATGCTACAACAGCTGCAGGAAAAGTAAATACGGTTCATAGTGAAAACATTATTAGTGTAAGAGGTGCACAGGAGTAGTTTAGAAGATTTCTGGATAGATGCACTACAGCAGAAGATGCAGCTTGTAAAGGACGTCCCAATAAATTTGACGACACGTTGTGGGGGTAGAACCAGCTTTTACCGTGAGTATGATTGCAGAAAGGTTAAACTCCTGATATGGAACCATTCATCGGCATTTGGTGCAGAAACAAAAAGTGTACAAGCTTAGAAAATGGGTCTCACATCAGTTATCAACATTAAATCTCCAGCAAAGAGTGAACATTGTCCCCATCTGTTACGTCACAATGAAGTGGAACCTTTTCCCAATCGGGATGAAAAGTGGATCGTCTTTAAGAATACCGTGCGGAAAAGACAGTGGGTGGATGCAAATCTGGCACCAGAACCAACTAACAAACCAGGAATGCACCCACAAAAGATTCTGCTATCTTTTTCCTGGAGTATGTTAGGAGTTGTCTATTTTGAATTGCTGGATCCTCATGCAACCATCACAGCGGATGTGTATTGTCGTCAACTCAGTACTTTGAATGCAGAATTGATTAAAAAACGGCATTCTTTAGTGAACAGGAGGACGTTTCTTTTTCGTCACGATAACCTCCGACCGAATACTGCAAAAGTAACCCTGAAAAATTGAAGGAATTTAACTAAGAAATTATGCCACATCCGGCATATTCCTCAGACATTGTTCCAAGTGATTTTCTTTTTTTTCGAAGCCTGCAGTTGTTTTTAGGTGGAAAAGTATTTCAAAACAAAGATTATCTTCAAATCAGTCTAACTTCATTTTTCAATTTATTCCAATGGAATTTAACAATTACCACAAATTTTTTTCTAAACAACTTTCCTTGTTATTGTCACGATAACTTCGAATGTTTTCAATTTATTTGTTCGTTTTCTATTTTTAAATCATTCCTCATTTTTGTCAAGTTTTCCTGATATCAAATTTTATAAACAATTAAAGGGCAAAATTTTACAGAAAAACGCAGAAAATAAAACGCCGTATAGTGCAAGAATCTTTTGGCATTTTTTATACCTACTCATTTTTGGGGATGTTATGATGCCAATGAGTGAGCGTTATCATCTTGGGCGAAAACAATCAAAAATTTCAAAATTCTTTGGTGATGAAAATGTTTCTTAGTTTTTCAAGAATCAAAAAACAATATGTAATGGATTCTTTCATAATTTTCTTAAATATATCCCATCGCTATACGTATTTGATCATATCAAATAATTTTGTCAAAAGTCATTTGTGGTATCGTTCGTTGCGATTCCAAATGAGAAAAATCACGTGAATTTTGTTTGTCTGCCAGTTTGAAATGTAAATCGGTAACTTTTTTTGGCAAGATAAGCGCGCATAAATATAGGAAGGGGCGAAATTGTTTAATACGATGTTCCGGCGCATCAATATTTTGTTAACATAGTTTTTGGTATGTTGAAGTCGCTACCAACGTACTTTTAAAAATCTTCTCCATGAAATTTTTTGAAACATGTTTGAATTTGAACAGTCAGTCAGTCAGTTTCCTCGAAACATATTTCACCAATTTCTATTCGTTATTTTCACTCGTATATTGTTGGAAATTATTTTTTTTACCATAGTTTCTTCCCAAAATTTTAGCCAAACCTACCTGCTTCTCAGATAAAATGAAAAGTTTTTTTTGTCTATTTTTCAAGAAGGCAATGAAATAGAGAAGGGGTGTCTGCAACTCTAGAAATTTGATGTGAAGCTCACAAGCTTACACACTACACATTGCAAAAAAATTCTTCTCGCCTTCTAAAAAAACTCTGTGAATTTTTGCACTGAAAGTTTGGTGCCTGCGAGGCAAAAAGTGCATTTTTAACTTTACTTTTCCTCGTTCGTAACACAATCACTCTCGCTGTTGTACAGTGATTAAAACAAACAATACCACAAACGACTTATAACAAAGTTGTCTTTAAATTATTTCAGTAACTTCTTCGCGATAAAAGTGAAAACAAAGAAGATGTGGTACTGATGATCCCCTCTTTTGCGTCGTTTGTGGATTGTAACATTTTTATTATTGACATTACGTGGAAAATATGTACTCAAAAGTTGCTAAAAGTTAAATTCCACACCAGTTTGTTGCAAACAACTTTTTTATGGGAACCATATTTTCAGAGATGTAGGGATGTTCCATTTGCCAAGAGAAGTTTAAAACCCGTGCACCTACACAACGGGAATGAATATGCAAGTTACCAAAAAGGTGCAATAACCGTACGATTGCTGACTTTTTCAGGACATTAAAGTGAGATCTGCAAGAAAGAGACGACAAGCGAAGAGATATCGAAAGAAGCTTTGAAGAGACAAGACGAAATTGCTTCAATGAGTTGTAATTGGTAAGATCAAGCGAAAAATTCCTTATCGATTTCAACAAGCAATATTTTTAGTTCATTGTTTAAATATACAAAATTAAACAATGAATTATTTTCACCTTAATTTTGTTTTATTAAAAATTGGCGAAGTTTCAGACTTTTTTTTTGAAATTTGTGTAATTTTTATAAGTTTCTAGAATAAAACGAAACCATTTGAATTCATTTCAAGTGTATTAGGTTTTTCAAATAATGACTCTCATTTGTGGTCTTCTGATGCCAATCAGTTTTAAAATGGATGTAATTACACGCGATGGACATTAAATTTAATGTGTTTTTTTTTGCAAACATGATGTTATTACGTCTTGTCGATTCAGTACTCTATATTCCCAGCAGCCTTTTAGTTGGCCTTCAAACGATTTTTGTTACTACTATCATGATTAAAACGCTAACAAAAATCAGCGCTTTTATACTTTGCATCAATATCTCGACTGTGGAGCAAGTGATAACTGCATGAATGAGTGCTGGACAGAAAAGTACATTCAATTATTAATTTCAGGCTCTCAACACCATTAAACTATTGAGTTTCGAAGCTTCATCGGATCCAGAATATGCTGAAATCAGTATGATTTTCACAAACAAATGCATCAATGTTGATGTTAATTTGCTGAAGGACTTAGACTGTCCTGGTTTTCATTTGTTCAGTGTTGAACGAAATCGAAATCTGATGAAAGTTTGGCAGAATAAGACGTACAGTATTTGCAAATTGCAAGGCCTAATCAATTCAAATCCCATTGTGTTTTTTATTTACGAAGTTGGACGAAAACATTCGAACGCTACAATATCAAGAAGTTATCAACCTGGAAGCTATTATTTGCATAATTATTGTCCTGGGACAGCTAGACTTCCATTGGCATTTTTTTATCGTCACAATTCCATATTGACGACCAATTTAACAGTCTTTCCTAGGCAAGGTTCGCGGCACATTATGAAATTCGGGAGTATGGTGAAAATAGTCAGAGTTTAAATTAAAAATGTCTTTGAAAATTTTAGAGATATTATATAGATAATTGTAAGTGGGTTTTGTTCTTTTTTTAATCAAATTTTTCAAAAAAATTTGCAAGCAACTGAATTTAGTTTTCCTGAAGTTGTCAGTGCAAGTTTTTAAAAGAATATATTTTCCCATGAAGAGCTAGACTTCTTTAAGAAATTCATTTAGTGAATCTGCTACATTATTTGGTTTTTAGGATACGAGATATTCTTTTTTTGGGTCCACAAGAGAATATTGAAGTTTTCAACATATCTTAACGTTTTTAGGTCTAAGAAGTATACTTATTTAAAAGTATTTTGAAAACAAATCTGTGTTTGTGTGTGAGCCTGGACATTTTTTGTACGATGATAGCTTACGAAGTAAATGTAGCATGTTTGTATATAACATTTTTATTTGGGTGCTGGGTCAATTTAAGGGTACTAGCAGTGAAAAGAGTTGATATAGCCTAATAAATCAAGACATGTGACGCCTCAAAAAATACAAAATGAAAGAAAATTTCAAACCAGGTGGCTGAAAAGATTAATTTTATTTTATTTTATTCTATGTATGCAACTTTCCGGAAAATCGCTAAGTGAATTTTTTTTGTTTTTACTAAAATTATTTAGACAAAGATATGCTAAGGTGTGAATCCAAATGAAATGTTATTTGTGTTATCCAACTTAACGGGGGAAATACATATAAATACACAAAAATTACGTTCAAATTTGCAGCTGATGAATTTATCTACAAATTTTGTCTGGAAAGTTTTTCTGTAAATAAATTATTTCACGAGATAAGATTAACTTCATCAGAGGTCAATTGGCGGGTGCGCACGCACGTTCATAAAATCGATTTTTAAGGCTCGATCAAGAAATAAATAATTTGAGGCTTTTACTATTCGGAAAAAATAGACAAAGTTATCTTAAATGTAGAGAAAAACTTCAACCTTCAAAAGAATATATTTTAAAATTTGAAAAGCTATCCTATCTAACTGTAAGGTCTAATTATTTATGAAAACAAAAGTCCTAAAAAGGCAATGAACTATTTCGAATAATATTTAATTAAAAACTGTTGTAGCAAAAACTCCTTTTAGATTTATTAATTGTAACGTTTATGTAACTTTATTGATACAAAGAAATGAAATGAATATTATAGGAGGAGAACAATAATTTGTTAAAATTTTTGTTTTTCCACATGCTTAATTTTATTTGTATATTTTAGAACCAATTCAATTATATCTTTATTATAAACTGATATATTTTAATGAAAACTTATTCATAAATAATTCAAAGTATATACCTTTGATGCTAAATAAAATAATTCTTAATTCTATTTTTTTTAAATTTACAATTATTTTTAATTCAAACAAAAATTTGTCAATTTTCTGAAAATATAAAATTTTTTGTCAATAAGAATATTTTTACCTAAAACTTAATGAACTTGAATATGAATTTCTATAGAATCGGTTGTGTTAAAAATCGTTAGACCTATGGTTCAGGTAGGAAAAATAATTGTTTTATAGCAAACTATTGTAAAAACAATAACTTTTTACTAGAGGTGGAAAATCGCTAATATTTCCACGAAAGGTTGGGTATCGATTAAAATTAAAAATAACATTTTAGGTACATCAATTAACTACAATATCAAGAAGAAGAAAATTATTACTTAAAATTATACGGCACAATTTGAAAAAGGGAAGAATTTCTGAGAAAAATACAGATACAAAAAACATTTCAAATAAATATTTTAGATTAAGCTGCAACCTTTCAAATGTAGTAAAGTGAATAATTTAATATTGATGTTTTGATTGTTTTATAGCAAACGATAGTAAAAAATAACTATTCAATGGAGGTTTACGTGGAAAATCGCTAATATTTTCTAGCAAACGTAAGGTATTGGTAAAAATTTTAAATAACGTTATAGATACATCGATGTACTGCAACTTCTGTATGAAACTTATTTTTAAAATGTGATCGTTAAAAAACCAAATCAAAAAGGATGATATTCTAAAATGGTAATTGGAAAATTTCGTATATCTCAAGAGCAAATACTGAAAAATTCTTCAAAAAAATTTTATGAGTAAATTTAACAGATACAAATTGTATCTTTATTGTGTATTTCCATTATTTAAACAATTATAGGGAGGAAACTTACAAAAAAAATTTTTTTACTTATCGATTTTTCGAGTAATTGCACACCTAGCATTGTAAAGATTTTCTATCTTAAAGTTAACCCTTTCAACTACCTACATTGAAGCTTTTAGCCTTTTTGTCATTATTGCGGGATTTAAAGAAAATTATGTGTAGTTTCACTACAATAATAGGATTTTATTGAGATTTGGGTGGATAGTATTTTTTCGGTTGGACTCATTCAAAGTCATTAATGTCATGCATCATATTTTGTGAACGGAACGTTATATTGACGTTGCCAAGGCGCGAATCCAAATGAAATGTTATTTGTGTTATCCAACTTAAGGGGGAAAATACTTGTAAAATTTAAAAAAAAAATCTAACTTCAGATTGATTTAAAAAATATATGTTGTTCATTCAGAAGATTTTAAACATAAAATCCTTAAAGTACATGTCTCAAAGTACTTGAAAATAATTTTTTAATAATTTTTCAACGCAAAATGGCGTCGATGCAAGCGAATGAAAAAATCACCTAAAAAATGTCTCGTACAACTTAACGCCTTTTCCGGGGAATTTCCAACATTCAAAAAATTCATAGTTTCACCAAAAAAAACTTATAAAAATATGTAATTTTTTCATTAATTTTAGGTTAAACAAAAAAAAAATCGATTATTTCTCAAAAAAGTCGCGTTTTAAACATTAATAAACAAATTATTTCTCCAAAATTGCAAAAAACATGTTGGTTCAACTAGTAGATAAGACTCTTTTGCAAATGTGGTGTATATTGGAGTCGGATCGGTTCAATATTTTTTGAGATATTTTGTACAGAAGTTGAAAAAGGACTACTTTGAGAAAAACGCGTTTAAAGTTTGCAGTAGATAAAAATCATTGATTATTAGTTTAGTTATAACTTACTCGTTAGAATTTCAGATTTAGAAGAATATGGAAGGGATAAACAATTAGAGAACCGCTCATAGCGCCGAAGAGAAAGTAGGCAGGGACGCGCGACAATTGTGCTCGACCGGCTGGGGAACGCCGTGCTGCTTATAATAACCTATAATTCGAGAAGTAATACGAGCATCACTTCAAAACTTCTTTTGGCGTATTCTCAGAGTATTTGGAACATTTTAATGTAGGAGAAAAAAACGATTTTTTTTGAGCAGTTTACGGAAATACAGTACAGCTGTTTTTGTAAATTAATAAAAAAGTGTAGTTTAATTAGGTTTGTTAAAAAAATAAGGCGTGATTTGTACTTCTAGCAATTAATGTTCATAAAAGTAAGATGTTAAAAGTATTTCTTATTTTAAAAAACCATTAAATGTTTTCTCATGACTATAAAAAAAATTAATATTAAACATAAAACTCCTGAAGGTCATCACGAACATGGGTTTATACGAATAATACAGTAGAAATTTACATGATGCCTTCATGTAAATTTCTACTGTATTATTCGTGTTTTATTTTTATTTCTTCTACTTAAACTTCAACTTAGATTTATATTTATAGCTATATTTCTTAAGAAATAAATAATTGAAAATATTTTTTTTTCTGTTTAATTTCTGAAAAAAATTGCAAATATTCAAATAAGGGATAAAATAAGGTGGAAATTCATATAAAAACAACATAAATATCTTTTTTCTTAATATAGAATAGATGCCATAAAAATAAAAATAATTTTTATTCTTATTTTGTCCCTTCTCTTTGATTAACTGGAACATGCGTCGCGAAATTGACTGCATCAAATCCTCTAGCTCTCTTTGTGGAATCAACGTCCATGTGTCATTAATTACAATTTTTAATTCCTGATTGTTGTTGAATTGGCGTCCATTAGCATGAACATACCACCAGAGGTTGTCAATTGGATTAAGATCTGGATTTCTTGAAGGCCGATCCAATTTTGAGATTTGTTTTTCAGCTAGCCACAGGCTAACTTTCTTCGCTGAGTGAATAGCGGCATTCCTGCAGGAAAATGAAGTCGGTGCCGCAGACTTCTCAGCAGTGGCGTACCCAAGGGGGGGTTTACGGGTTCAAACCCCCCCCCCCTTGGGTAAACAAGTTTAGCCTCGTAAATGAAACCAGACATGCAATCGGGCTAAAGTCTGCCAGAATTATTTTTGGAGGACTCCAACTTTGACCGGTGAAAAAGTATGATTAAGTATGATTACATAATTATATCCTCATATCTACACCGAAGCACTAGCAAACGTATCTAGTCAAGACTTCAAAAATATGAACTCCCCCCTTATCAAAATCCTGCATACGCTACTGCTTCTCAGCACTTTAGAGCATTTCATCTATCAAATTCACTTTACTAAATTAAAATCGGATTATTAGAGCAGTCTCAGGATTTTTTGCTAAACTTGGTAATAATCTCTAAAATAATGCTGGGCGGCTTCGGACTCACTGAATCCGGCTTTCCCCCCTTATTTTATATTTATTGCTATTTTGCGGTAAGGGTTAAATGTTCCAAATTTTTGAATCAATCCCATCTTACTGAAAATTTTATTACGCAAGTTTTATTCCTACACAACTTTGCTCTGAAATGAACCGTTTTAAAGTTAGGAGTGAGAAAAGTAGGAAATTTTTTTTTTAAACATTTCGATTTTTTTATGTGATCGACTTTTTTGAGAGAAAGGATAAGTCAATTATTGTTATACGAGTTATTCCACAAGTTTTCCTGCAAAAACAAGTGTGCTCCCCTCAACAGCCAACTGAAAACAGATCCGCGCTGGTCTAAAAAGTCAAAGCGAAATTCTTGGTAAGAATCTGATGGATGATCTAAATAAAAAAACTAAGGTACTGACAACACTAATGAAATATCAAATTATTTACGACACGTCATGTTGTTTTTATGTAAATTTCCACCACTGTATTACATGATTTAACTGGTTCTAATTGTAATTCTTTAGCTTTAATCAAAGTGCTCTAACATTTGAGCAGACTTTTAATCGTTTTAATGCAGACGTTTTTGTTTACTTTGTTGGAAAACTTCTTAAAATTATAATTGTTTTCCTAAACAAATTTGCACTTGCTCCGATTACCGATTTGGAGAATTTCAAAAATGTTTCAAAATTTTATTTTAAAAAAAGTCATATTTTTCCTGATTGCAAAACACATTCATATAAAAGTAATAAACAATGAACATTTATAATGTACAACAGTAAAAACAAAAGCAAAATTTATTCATATAAATTCTTTCAAAAAATTGTACTTGAAAAATAACGAAAACTGATCGCAAATTGAAACTGGGACAGCTGGTAATACTGTTTTTGTAATCTTAGGAAATAGGAGGAATCCCAAAAATTAGTAGTCATTTCGACATTGACGATCTCTTAATTTCATTTTACGTTCAGATTCCTCAAAGGAAGTGTTGAAATTTACTTGTTTTTGTGAAATTCAGTTTTCAAGCTTAAAAATAGGAGGACAATCTGGACAAACATCGTTGGAAACTTGAGAGCTGTTTGTAAATCATTTTGAAAACTGATTTTCAGTGCGACAGATTAAGAGAATTGTAAAACGAAGTCATTCTACAGTTCACGCTGGAAAACAAATCAAAAACATGCAAGCTGATGATATTTTTTGAATCCAAAGAACGGTATGGTAAAAGAAATTGAGAAAAACCCAAAATTAAGTGCTTCAAAATTGGCTATGGCAATAAAAACGCAATTTGGTAAAGAAGTGAACATAGATGAATCGTACTAAGGATTGGTAGAGTTACAAAAATAAAGAATACAGTATTGTTTAAGGACGAATATATGTTCAACGTCTTTTGCTCTGATGCCCATTCATATGTGTGGAGAAAGCCAAATGAAGAATACCAAGAAAACAACTTACGTCCAACTGTTAAGCATCGGGGTGGGTCAGTAATGGTTTGGGGGTCTACGTCAGCCGCTGGACCAGGAAATCTACATTTCATAGACGGGATCATGGACCAGCATAAATATCTATAGATTCTGAAGCAAAATGTTATGAATAGTTTAAAAAAATTAGGGATAGCCGATAGTTTCGGCTTTTATCAGGACAGCGACCCTAACCATAAAGCTGCAAATGTTCGACTGTGGTTACTTTATACTACTCCTCAATCCCCAGACTTAAATGCCATCGAACATTTACGGGCACATATGGAACAGAAATTGAAAAACCACACAATGTTTAGTGCAAAAGACTTGAAGGACGCGTTGAAATACGAATGGGAAAGAAATGACCCTTCTTATTGTGAAAAGTTTGTTTACTCGATGTCAAGCAAATTACAAGCTGTTAGAGAAAGTAAAGGATTACCAACATAATATTAAAACCTAATAAAATCCCTAAAACTTCTCACTGTCCGAGTTTCAATTTGAGATCAGTTTTTTATATTGTTTAAATTTAATTTTTTGAAAGAATTTATATGACTAAATTTTGATTTTGTTTTTAACAAATCTGTATTACCATGAATAAAGCTTTATAAAAAAATTCTCTTTTGTTTAAATTCTTTCCTTAGACTATTAATCGCCTCATACAGAATAAATATCTAAGTGTCCGAGTTTCACTTTGATCCACTGTATATATTTGCTTCTGTAGCTGTATATATTTGCTTCTGTAGTGTCTTAATATTGGCGAAGCTAGAATTTTAGAACTTTTATATATGGGCATGTTTTCCAGTTGATTCCACCCAATAGTGAAATGTATCGGTAGTTATACAAAATGAGCAGACTCGAAATACGACATTTGCAACTCTTCGAAAGAATAACTTTTCCACTTTACTATAAAACAGAAGCTCTTTTTTTGTTTTCAACAGTTGAATCATCCAACCAAAAATGAAGTCTTTTTGTAAACTATAACATTAACATTAATTATTGAAATAATGTCTTACTTGCTCTGTCAGATTACTGCAACTGGTAGCTTCTCTATAAAATTTTTTTCTACAGACACGAAAAGGACAATAGCGAAATTTTTCACATTTCAAAAATTGTTCATGTCCAATTTAAAAAAAGGAATAATCTTGCCTGCTTCAATCAGTCTATATGCTTCATACGGTATGGTTTCCGTGAATTTGAGATACTAATGCATAGCTGTGACAGATATCTGTCTCCTTTGTAGTGTCATTATATTTTCAAAACCTTAATTATTTTTCTTTTACAATTTAGGTTTTGCGTTTTAGTTTGGCAGTTCCTGACTTTTTGGGCTAAAATAGAAAAATTTTCCCGTGGTTTTTCTATTATAACCAAAAGTATTTTGAATTCACATTTATCATGAATTCTCCACATAACACTAACAAGCAAATAATGAAGTGTACTGAATTATACACCTAAAATATATGCTTGGAACAGTGTGCATCTTTATTATAAATAAATGCAAATGTTACTAATTTAAACAATACTCAAAGTTTAGTTTCTCGTGGAAACATACAAGGTGACAAAGATTGTCAAGTATCTACACTCAAAAATGTTTAAAATGAAAATATTTTTTTTGAAATGCTCAACAATTGCTTACAGGACACACGTGAGTGCTACTAAAGATTATCCAACTAATAAGGTGTATATTAATTTTAAAAATCGAATTGGCCCTAATGGCAGGAGATATGTGAACCGACCAAGAAGCAAGCAATTCGACCCTCGCTACACTTCAACTGCTGTTACGCAGGGAGGTGGTTTCATCAATATTTGGGGATGTTTCTCGTGGTTTCGTGTTGGACCGATACATCGTATAGGAGAAATATTAACCAAGAAAAAGTACGTCAAAATTTTAGAAAACATCATGTTTCCATATGTTGAGGAGAATCTTTATTTTATATGGAAGTTTCAGCTCGACAAGGAAATTTGTGGAGGACAAAAGCGTCGCCGTTGTAGACTGGCCATCAACGAGTCCGACTTTAGTCCAATCACTTTTGAGGACACAAAACAAGCCATAGCATAATATATATAGTGGTGTAAGAACAAGAATGGATCAATGCATATGGAGAGAAGCTGAAGGCTTATAAGGAAAATGCCGAATCGCCCTTAAGTCGTTCTGAAACAGAAAGGTTTCCCGACTAGTTGCTGATTTGCAATATGTGATATGATATGTGTTTCTAATAAAGTGCCCGCTAAAAATTCGGGGTCTTACAAGACTTAATTGTACTATCATCCTTATAGAGATAGCAATGACTAGCGCCCTCCCTCAATTGGAATTTACTTAGATAAAAAAATAAGAACTATCTTAAAGGAAATGTGTTATTTCGAAGGATTCATTGAAAAATTGGGTTTTTCTTAGTAAGCTAGAAGAATAAATAAATAAAAAACGAAAACTCGGATAACGCAAATTTTCAACGAGGAATTCCTACACCACTGTAATTACCGATGAAGAATATGTAGAAAGTAGTGGTTTGCATATTTTCTTCACGGTGTGGAAAATCTCATATTTTTCTTCATTCCTGGAAACCTTCTCTTACTACGTTATTTTGGTAAAATTGGAAAGCGGTGATTTCACTGCCTTACTGCCATTCAAACGATTTCCCCCCCAAACAAAGTTTTATCGCTAATCGTCGGTACACTTCAATAGATGACAGTTAAACAAAGTAAGTGCAAATGAGTTCCATAATCTGGCAAAAGCTAAAAAGTACGCAAGAGTTTAGAGGACTTTTATCACGGCAAAAACTTGACTATCTACTAGCGTTGCCAAACGTCCTGTGTTTCCCGGGATATCCTGCATTTCAGGCATAATTTTAAACGTCCCATCGGGACAAACTCTGTCCCTTATTTCAACATTATTTGATTAAAATACGCACCGCGTCGCGCATGAGAGCATGCGGTATGAGATAACGAACAGTGTCCGTCTCCCCCTTATCGCCCTTAGCCCTCTAAGCCTCCCCTTTAGACACCCTTACCACCCTATCCCCTTAGATCCCCTTAGACTCCCCCCTTAGATATCCTCTTAGGCTCCCCGCCTAGACTCTCCCTTAGCCGCTTAGCCAATGAGGCTCCCCTAAGCCCCCTTAGCCCTTTAGCCTACCCTTCGCCCCCTTATATTAAATTTCAGAGAAATTTATGAGGCTTATATGTGAGTCCTGTTACCACACTTGTGATGAGATGCAATGGGAAGAAATTGTGTAACATGTTGCTACGAGATTTTTATTTCTTGGTCCTGGAGTAGAAAGAATCATAAAAATCTCATTTTCTAGAATCCCAAGTTTCATTGTCTATTAGAGAACATGATTACATCCTAAGAAGAGACAGTAACTTTGGCGTATATGTAAATAATTAAGTGTTCCTACATAATGTAATGTTTTCGATAGAAACAGCAATGAAAAAGATACAGATTCTCTATCAATTGTTGAAATGCATGCGGAAATGCACGGGATTCGCAAAAATTGAACAAAATTGAAAGACAACTTTTTTGGAAGCCGAGCAAGACAAATAACAAGCGGATTATCTACCTATGCTAAAGAATCTATCGAAAACGATTTTCGACAGTTTTATACAAACATAGAATATTTAGCACCGTGATATGAATTCTCAGAAGGCAACATCCTTTCCAAGATGCTATTTTTAAATTTGAAATCATTAATAAATTATGAAAATTTTCAAAAGGCTGCAGAACATTTAAGAATCGTTTTATTAAATATGGAGAATGCGTTATACGAAGAATTTCAAATTAATTAAAAAAAATCTGGAAATCGCAACGCCTTGTGATGACAAAAGCATGGGTGCTATTGAAAAGTGGAAGAAAATAATGGTGGGATTTCCAAGAGTGAAATCTCTAACATTTTTTTAATTATATCGATTATCTTTAGTATCCTTAGTTCTAACTGCTTTGTAGAGAGGATTATTTCGCAGATGTCATTAAAATGGACTTATGTGCGCAAGAAATGTACTCCGGATTTTATAAAAAGCGAATTAATAACCGGTTCCAACTATGATAATAGCTGCATTGAATTTTACAAATGTGTAAAATCTTTGTTTGATATGTTAAAACTTACACGATCTCCTTTAAAATGTAACTATTAACTAGCATTAAAAACACGTAAAATACATGTTTTCATTTGTTCCGAGGAAAAATTTAAAATCGCGTTTTTCTTTTTGCTAAAACGAGCATTTGTCCCTTATACGATCATAAAAATATGGCAACCCTACTTTCTACATACATATATACCTTCTTTGTATATGTGACATACATTTTCCGAGTATTTCGAAAAAAAGTTTTTGTGAAATTTGAAAAGTAAGACAAAAATTTCCAGGTGGCTGACTTGTCCAAGGTAACGAAAAATGATCGGTACCTCAAAAAACCGCTTCTTCCTATGATAGGAGATATGTGTAGGCGACCAGCCGAGAATTGGTACTATTCGAAAAATATTATATTCAAGCCATAGATCCCCGGAAACTTCTTCTAAAATTATCTCCGGTTTTTGATTTTTGAATACTGGTAAAGTCTAGTCTCCTAGAACGCGATGAGCTCATAATATAGCGCGGTATATGGAAACCGTGTTATAAGAAACTCAGCTATATTAGAATTATTAAAATGTTGTCCTTTCCTACCAATATTATTTCATTTTGATTAATACAACAAAAAATTTAATGAATTTTCGTAATGTGAACACTCGTTGCGACATTTACAATATAGCTGATATTTGGTAAATCTGAATTAGTGGATGGTATTTTCTTATCGTTCATATTTATTGGAGTTGTTTAGAAAAGAATAGATTTTATTGAAGAACGATGTCTCAATTGATGATATTTTAAACCAAAGAATTTTTTTCAAAAACATTATAAGCTTTCCAAATCGTAGAACCATTGACATTCACATATTTCTCGAAGGTTAAATTTAAATGGGTCATCTATGATTTTTATTCGAATTCAAGTACAGGAGTAAACAAAAAAAATTGTGGGCTTCACGCTTCCAACGTTCATCATAGCACGCTTTCAATGCACAGGAAATATCAGACACATGAATGAAAATCACATTATTACTAATCTCGGGTATCATCTGCAAATCAGATTTCAATCAGTTGATTTAATTAACTGAACCATCATCAAAACATCATTATAGAAATGCATATAAAGAAACATTGTAGCAAACACTATAAATGTTGTGAAATAGTGATGCCACTGTTTTCTTGTCACAATAAATCGGAGTGAAGTACAGAGCGGACACGGTACACGACTCCAGTGAATTTTTTACTCTATATTTTTCATTTATTCTGCTCAAATGGGCGAATTCGGTATCATTGTGCTATGTTTGTTATGTGTAACAATCACAGTTTGGGTAAAACACTGGTAAACAATTTAGATGACTTCAAGTTGATGGTTTCGTTTTAGGCTGAAAACTCTGATAATTCCGAAGACTCTGACCATAGTTTGGAGACTGAAGAACAACTTGCAGAAGCTACCAAACGTGCAATGGCTGAAAGTTGCCGGACTGCCAACACTACTGACGGTTAGTCATTTCGATTTGGTTTCACGATGTGCCTTGTACAAAACTTAAAATTTTACAATTTGCAGAAGATATAAAAGCATTTCTCGACGAAGATCTTAATCCATCCTATGAAGCTAAATGTCTCGGTGCATGCATCTTAAAGAAGTTCGACATTGTAAGAGCGGAGCAAGGTTCTTTCAGTAGTGACAAACATATTTTATGGACTCAAGTGTTTCTAATACTAATTGCAATGAACTGAAAATTCCTTTATTAATTCTTTATATCTATGATACCACAAACGTTATCATCTTCCCAAATAATTGAAAATGCAGCGTTAAATTTACATTTTACTATATGGTTTTGAAAGTGTTAACTCATTAGTGAAGTACACATTTCCTGCAGATAACACAGGATGGTAAATTCAACGTTGAAGGAGCAAAAAATCTTTATCAAATCATTGAAACGGACAAACAAATACTTGAACTGCGATATGAAGTTATTGATCAATGCAAAGATGTGGAGCACAACGATGTGTATGAAATACATAAAAAAAATCCTACATTAAAACTAACCCCAATTTTTTGCAGTTGTGAGTTTTCCTACAAATTGGGCCAATGCATCGATGAAAAGGGCGAAGAATTAGGCGTAGGTGATTGGTAGTTTCAAGTAGTGACAAATCAGATTATAATAAAGATAATCGTAATATAATCACGTTCATAAATACTTTATTTTCATTTCAATTCAACAAGTATTTGCACATCCAGTGACAAATCTAGCCCAATTTCTAAGTGGAAGAAGTTTTGTTAAATTGATCCAGTCAAATGGTCCTGAAAAAGACATCAAACGTGCATTTTAGTGTGGAAGGCAGATTTTTTGCAATATGTGGCTAATTATACAGTAAACTTAAGGGGACTTTTAGGTTACGATTTTCAAAAATCACAATTTTTTTGATGTTTTTTCCATAGAAGGAAAAAATATATCGTTCTGAAATTTCACAAAAATATTTACAACATTTAAAGTATACAGTAATAGTATTTCAGAATTTTTGAAGCTGTTATTTAGATTTTACGAATTTTTCAAAAAAATGCCCAAAATTGATGGCGGACGTGATTTCTTGAGTCTGGAACATCTGAGAGAAAAAATTAAAACAAAACATAATTCTTGTTCAAATGGATATCGCTGAAACTATGATAATTTTTTTCCGCCGAAAAATAACAAAATGGCGGCCATTTGAAAAAAAGGTGGGTTTTGAGGTTAGAAAATCAGCTGGAAATCGGAAAATTTATGTTCGATCAACATGTTCCTAGTTCACGCGATAGCCAGACATGTCACTAATAACATATTAAAAATTCAGTATGAACGGATCAATATTTTTTTTAAAATCATGTCCGCCAACTCAAAAAACGCGATTCCGAGAAATTAACGTTTAAAGTTTTTTCAAGTAATTTTTCAAAGTGAATGCTACGCACCTCTATTCTGCCATACCTGCGCCATACATTACTCCTTCCTCTTCCTCGTACTTCTCCTGAAGCTTCAACTTTTCGTCTCTCTTAGCTGTTCTAGCGTCTTCGGAGGCCTCAGTGCTGCGACGATTCGATTGTTTTACGCGAGTGCGATCGATTTCCGCAGCGTGTCTAATGGCTGAAATTCCTATTGCAATGCCCATCAGTTCCATTATTTTTGATACACTTGCAAATCTTTCGTTAAAAATGCAAGAAGTAGTGTGAGCAACAATTTCCATATTGATCATGCCAGCAAAAGTGTGCTTCGGGATAAAATTCCAAACACAATAATTTAAACTTTTGTTATTATTTTGGTTGTTATTTCCCAGACATCTTTCCTGCAAATCGTCTGATGTGAAGGCTTCGTAGATGGGTTTTAGGATTTCCTGTGCTTCTTGATTAAGAAGTGGAGCATGTTTATACCCAGTCGGACTTTTTGGAATCAATTCTTTGGTAATGCATGATTTCATCGATGCTTATGTCGGAAAATGGAATTGATTCCAAAAGAATGCATAGGGAATCTGAAAAGTAATCATTGAGTGAATGAAAATTTCTATACATTACCTAGTAATGCAAAAATGAAGCGATGGTAACATTAACATATTGTGTGGAATGGATGCCTTCCAGAACCGATTACCAAGTAAGCATTACGGAACACATTCTGAGGCATTGATTCCAGCGTCGCTTCCTGGTAATGCGAAATGGAGTTAGCACGGATCCTGCCAATGACATCGCCATGTTAAAGTAATCGATGCGGTAATGCGAAAACGATCCGTATTACGGAATCGATGCAATAAGCATTACTGGTCCCACTGGGTAGTTTATTAATTCACCAGCCACCTCAGATTTACTATAATTGCACCAAGAGCCAGTACTAGCTGGACAATAAGTGCGCTGTGGATTTTCATCGGTAGAAATTTTGTGGTAAAACCCTGCCCACATTCCTTTTCGCATTTTTTCCTTGGAATCGGAATTGCTTCTTATTGCCAAACCATAATATGTCGACAAATTTTTCATTAATTTAATAGTTGGTTGGTTGGTTGGTTGGTTGTAGTGGCAGCCCCCTTTTATCCAAAGGTAGCTCACTTAGGCCACGAGAGGCCCATTGTGATACCACAGAATATAAGGGTGGCACTAGAACCTGCGAATCGGCTACTTCCGTGAGGTTGTCTAGGAAGGGTGTGCCCAAGGTTTGCATGCGCTTCCTGGACAGCGCCGGACATTCGCACAGAAAGTGTTTAATGGTTTCTTTCTCTTCCTCTGATCTGCAACTTCGGCAGAAATCATTTAAAAGGGACACCCAGTCTTTCTGCGTGTCTGCCGATCAAACAGTGTCCCGTCGGTACGGAAACGACGGAACTCAGGGTTTCGCGGCTTATGTTGAGGAGCCGCTTGGTGCCTTTGGAGCACAGTGCGTGCCAAGTTTGCCTAGTTGTGCTACAGGTTTCTTCGAGCAGCCAGGCCATATTCGCAGCCTCCACGTAGTGTTGCTTAAATCCTAGCTTTATGGAAGCTAGAGGTTGGCCGACTTCGGGGTTAAGTGTATATTCCTGAAGCTCGGTGCCAGCTCTCGCTAGGGCATCTGCTTCGCAGTTTCCAGGTATATCACTATGCCCCGGTACCCAACAAAGAATTACTTCACAGTGAAGCGACATCATGTTTAGTTGAGAGCGGCATTACATTGGAATTTTGGATAGGGTATGCACGCTGGATAATGATTGGATAGCATCTTGTCTGTCAGAGAAAATGTTTAAATTTCTTATGAAAATTTTCTGGTTTCTCAGCCAATCAACTGCCTTATAAATCGCAATGACCTCTGCCTGAAAGACGCTGCAGTGGTCTGGTAATCGGAAGGATAGTTTCAGGCCTAGCTGTTCTGAGAACACGCCACAGCCAACTCTTCCCTCCATTTTTGATCCATCAGTGTAGATGTCGACCGATTCCTGTATCCCATCTCTTTCTGTGGTCCAGTCCTCCTTATTCGGGATGAATGGCCTGAAACCATGGTGAAAACAGGGAATCGGAGATGCAAGGTCCACTTTCCCTGACGTTGGCCCATCCCTCCGTAGTATTGTGGAGTGGCCAAAGTTCTCCTCACGCCAGAGTCGCAGAGCTTTTAATCGAACAGCAGTGCACTTGGCCTGCTGTCTCGTAAGTTGCTCTGTCGGAAGCCAATTTAATAGCATAAATAATGCCTTTGTCGGGGTAGTCCGTAGAGCCCCGGTGATTGCAATAGCCGCACTCCTTCTGACCTTGTTTAGCAGGTTTACATTTGATGCTTTCGCCATAGCAGGCCACCAAATAACTGCGCCATACAGAAGGATTGGTTCCACTATCGCCGTATAGAGCCATGATACAATTTTGGGTTTTAATCCCCACCTTTTCCCAATAGCTCGTTTGCAGCAGTAGATTGCGCATGCAACCTTGCGTGCTCTTTCTGCTGTGTTCGCTTTTCATGCGAGTTTAGAGTCCAGAATTAGACCTAAATATTTGACCTGATGAGATGGGTTGAGACTTATCTCCTCAAGCTTAGGTGGGGCAAATCGTGGAATTTTATACCTTCTTGTGAAGAGCATAAATTCCGTCTTTTGCGGGTTGATCTTTAGACCACACTCTTTGCTCCATTTGGTAAGAATACCTAGGGCAAAGTTTAGTCTTTCCGATAGGGTGTTAACAAATTTTCCCGATATTGCTATTGCAACATCGTCGGCATAAGCTACGACTTTGCAGCCAGTCGCTTCTATTGTTGACAGGAGTTCATCCACCACTAGGTTCCATAGAAGGGATGATAGCACCCCACCTTGTGGTGTGCCTTTGCAAACCCTCCTTCGTAAGGTACTGTTTCCTAGCGTGGAGTTGATGTTCCTGCTGCTAAGCAGTTGACCGATGAACCCTATCAGGTTGTCATCGGCATTGCTTTCCCCGAGTGCTTTACCAATAGCCTTATGGCTCATATTGTTGAAAGCCCCTTCGATGTCTATAAAAACTGCTTGCGTGTATTCTTTAACGCTTAGCGATTTTTCGATGTAGCTGGTGAGCGAGTGAAGAGCTGTTTCAACCGATCTCCCTTTTGTGTATGCGTGCTGCGCATTAGAGAGTGGTTTCAGAATAGCTCTCAGATGGATCTCTATCAGTCGTTCCATAGTTTTTAGCAGAAAGGAGGTGAGACTGATAGGTCTGTAATCCTTAGGTGAGGAGTGGGATGTTTTACCCGCTTTAGGTATGAAAACTATTTTTGCTTCTCTCCACTGCTGTGGAATGTAAGCCATCCGTACACATGCTTTGAAAATGGCGTTCAGCCATGGCAGTGCTATATTGATACCCTGCTGGATCTCAATAGGTGAGATGTTATCCATGCCAGGGGATTTAAAGGGTTGAAATGAGCTGATTGCCCAGCGTAGGAGCCTGTCATTTACAGGCACAGTAGTTGGCATACAATCCGGGAGCGTGTGTGGATCCGCTTTGTCAGCCACATTATCACTGCCCGCGAAGTGCGTATCCACGAGAACAGACAGAGTCACGGAGCTGGATTTCGTCCAGACTCCATTTGCGTCCTTAACGGACCCTAGAAATTTAATAGTTACTTTCGATGATTTTTCAGTATATGCTTTTTTCGGTTCACTTTCTTATTTGGTTTTAGAGGAATTTTCAGCCGTTTTTTTTGCATTTTTTGTTGCAATATACGCTTTATTCTTTCCTTGGTCCTTCTAAATAATATTTTTTTAACGTGGCAAACAAAAATAAACAAGTATAAACCGAAGCAGATGTTTCAAAACAAGTGGGGAGCCGAGAACGATGAAATACGCTGGAGAGTTGAAAAATGCGCTTTCGCCCTTAAATACTAGTTTAAATTTTTTATATCACTCTAAAACCTTTTACATCATATTTTTGATTGTATTTAGAACTGAAATCAATGAAAAACAAGCCGCGAAGTGCGACCCTTGAGGTCCACACGGTCAACTTCCCAGTAATATCTAGATAAACATTTAAAATATTAAACACAATAATAGTTTTGAAAATACTACTACTTTAAATAATAATAATGAAAGGTTTTCATAGCAGTAACATGAATAAGTTATAATTAATCATATCATCTACGGGAGCATCCACTGATTACGTAAGGCTTTTGGTGTATGGGTGATGATGATTGATTATCACAAATGCAAATTTGATTGAAATTTTGATGGTTTTCAAAATTTAAGCCGCTTTTTTAATTAAAAGACTGCAAAAACTTTTAAAAATCTGCTCAAATTATCCAAACATTTTTAAACTTTGATTGACTTTACAACAAAGTTTTTAGAATAAAAGATATAAGGCAATATCAATCGGAGGAACCATATGGTAACATTGAATGATTTTTTATTTTTAATTGAATTTTTTTCAGAATCATGAGAAAATTTTTGCTGGTTTCTCTTCAAAAACTGATAGGAATGTATAAATTTTATAAACATTCATTACTGTGTCGTGCAAATCAGGTTAAAAAAATATTTATTATGAAAAAAACCCTAAGTTTTCTCATTTTTTTCTATTAAATTAAAAAAAACGCTGAAACGGATTTTTATAATGTCAAAATAATCAAAAAAAATTTAAAACACGTCGATTGACACCTTAATGATGCAAATATTATATCTGGTTCTTGAGATATAGTGAATGGAAGAAATGACCTTGAAGATCATGATGACTGTTAATGATTTTTTATTTTTTATTTAATGTTTCTTGTCATCATGAGAAAAATTTTTGATTGTGCTTTTACAAGCACTGCTTGAAGTATATAAACTTTATAAAAATTGAATACTGTCTTTCGTAAATCAGGTTAAAAATTTATTGTTTATAAAAAAACTATTTTTTTTGCACTTTTTTACCTTAAATTAAAA
This sequence comes from Oxycera nigricornis, assembly GCA_963942545.1. Classification (NCBI taxonomy): domain Eukaryota; kingdom Metazoa; phylum Arthropoda; class Insecta; order Diptera; family Stratiomyidae; genus Oxycera; species Oxycera nigricornis. The sequence continues at coordinate 85,751,006 of OZ012662.1, forward strand.
AACGGCTCCAACGATTTTTTTCCAAAATTTGACAGATTTACACAAATGTTAATACGCGTCGATTGACACCTTAACCATGCAAATCGTACGTTTGGTTCGCGAGATATGTATAACGCATGACAGAAATGACCTTGAAGATCATGATGTATGTTACTGATTTTTTATTTTTTATTTAATTTTTTACGTAATCATGAGAAAAAGTTTTGATGCTGTTTTTACGAGCACTGCTTGAAATATGTAAATTTTATAAAAATTTAATTCTATCTTCCGTAAATCAAGTTAAAAATTTATTGTTTATAAAAAAACCCTAATTTTTTGCACTTTTTTTCTTAAATTAAAAAACGGCTCCAACGATTTTTTTCCAAAATTTGATAGATTCACACAATTGCTAATACGCGTCGATTGACATTTTAACCATGCAAATCGTATGTTTGGTTTGCGAGATATAACGCATGACAGAAATGACCTTCAAAGGGGCAAAACAACAAACCCCCCCGACCGAAGTATCCCAAAAACTAATCAGCTCTTAAGATTGCAAAAAGCTTCGAACGAAGTCGATACAACTTCGTTTAAGTGAGTTATGCTCGTAGAAAAAAGTGTCCACGAACGTACGAACGTACACACACACGCACACACATACATCTCCCTTTCTAAAAACACTTTATATATACTCTATAGCCCTCAAAACGTAAAGAAATGTTGAAAATTTCAATTTCGATTTTCGAGGCGATTACAAGAACTTCCCATATACTGGGAAGTTAAAAATATTTACATATTTTGAAAATTTGTAACCTAAAAGCCCCCTTAAGTTCAGTTTTCTGGGGCCGCAGTTTCTATCCTGTTGGCACAATTTTGAAAAGAAGACAAGTAGGATATCCCATATCACAAACCAGGAACCTCTCAAAAAAGTTATTTTTCAGCATTGATTTCAACAAGCAAACAGAGATTATGGTGCATCTTTTACGAAGTAAATCGATTTAAATTTTTCAAACATCATTATAAATCATAGTATTTTTTTTATAAAATAAAACTTCATATAACCTTTTATTAATTTCGAAGAATTACAAAAATATACTACCAAATGCCAAATTATACTTAATGCTTTGCTGTCATTACTGGTAGTGTGCTGCATGATAAATATTTTTGCTCTATAATTTACGAGGCTTTCTGAATTGCTTGCTGTTTCAATTTGTCTATTAGTTTCACCACGCCGTCACGACGTTTTTTTTAAAGTAACAACATTATTTCGCGTTGATGATTCTGTAGAGGTGAATAGATCAACCGTTTTTGTTGTTGTAAACGGCCCCTTAAGTCAACTGACATCTGTCATAACCTCTATGAGAGGCCTGTCATCTTGTATATATCTTCTTCTCGAATAAACTGTCGCCATGTAACGACGTGTTTTCTTTATCGACATCCACAGTTGCCATCAACAACAGGTTATGGGCCCAGGAGTCGAAAATAAAACCGGAGAGAAGCGGTTAACAAGTGTGTGCAATTATTTTTCTAAATAAGTTCAAGCTGTCGCGGTTAATAACAATCAAAATTCAACGTGGTCAACGTTCAACAGCCAAGCGATGCTGAAGGAGGCCATGGGTTGGCTATACCTCGCGTGTGATTCAACGGTGACGAAGCATTTCGATGATGCGGCGACTCCGCTGGTCACATGGAATATGTTGGGGAAATGTTTCGCAGAATCCGGACTAGATCGTAAAGTGGCAGCTATCGTTGGCTTAACAACGACGCGATTAGAAAATTGTGCGTCAATTGACGATTTCATCGGTAAGATGATGGAGTCATGGAAACGGTGCACGGACGCCAAGGTGATCATTGAGGACAGAGTCGTCACTCTACTAATGATCGGTAGACTTGGAGTGGAATACAGCCGTTTGTGATGGGTCTCGCAGGTAGCGGCACAACCATCAGTGTGGAGAAGGTCAAATCGATGCTATTAACGTTGACTCCGGCGAGCGACAAGACAGATACAGCATTTTTTGGCAGTAGCGGACGGCTAACGAAGCCAGTCAATGTAAGTGGCTCAGAAAAGAGCAATAGAGGTGCAAGAACAAACGTGAAGTGTTTCGGATGTGGTCAACTCGGACACTACAAAAATAAATGCCCCTCACGAGCATCGAACGTCGAGTCCAGACGTGTAAACTACGCAGGGAAGATACCAGACGCGAAATACGCGAATGCAGTTACCGCAGTTGCGGGTGATTATTGCAAAGAAGATTGGTTCATCGACAGTGGAGCATCGCGGCACATGACGTTTCGTCGAGACATATTATCGGATTTCAAGAGCATCGAATATCCGGATATTTCTATGGCGAACGACGAACGTTTGCCAGTGAATGGATGTGGGACCGTGCACATCAGTGTCAACGGAATCGGCATTGTTGTTCGAAACGTGCTGTTTGTTCCGAAATTGGGAGCAAACCTGCTGTCTGTAGGAACCATAACAGATGCCGGAAACAGTGTATCGTTCAGCAAGAACTGGTGTAAAATATTCAACGCTCGAGGACAGCAGCTGATCCAGGCGAAGTCATACAACGGAGTATATCGTGTTGATGCACAGCATGTGAGGTGTATGTTGGCAAAGGATAGCGAGGTGGTCGACTGGCATCGCCGACTGGGTCACATGAGCTATGGAGGAATGGAGCGGTTGCGGTCAGCAAATAGTGGAGTTGTATTCGACGGAAGAAAACAAGATCTGGATGGATGTGTCAGTTGTGCTGAAGGAAAGCAAACGCGTGCTGCTTTCAAGCAGAAGGCGGTCACGATAAGGACACGGAATGTAATCGAATTAATTCATATGGACCTGTGTGGACCTATGGAGACACCTACATTAGGAAAAGCCAGGTATTTCCTCGTTATGATCGATGACTTCTCACGAAAGGTGTTTGTTTCTTTCTTGAGCGAAAAGTCAGCAGTCGCACAGGCATTTCAGAGCTTCAAGGCCTTGGTTGAAAACCAGACAGGACGCAGAATCAAACGATTGCATTCAGACAATGGCATGGAGTTTTGTAATCAAACCATGCAATCGATTTGCTCCAAAGCCGGAATTATCCACGAAACATCCATCCCCTACACTCCTCAGCAAAATGGAGTCGCTGAAAGAATGAACCGTACGCTCGTGGAGCGTGCTCGCTGTATGCTTGCTGATGCGGAAATGGAAAAGCGACTGTGGGGTGAGGCCATCAACCACGCCGCATACCTGGTTAATCGTTCGATCAACAGATCAAGTGGGAAAGGCACTCCAGAAGAAATCTGGACAGGACAAAAGCTTAATTTATCAGAAGTTAAGATCTTTGGATCACCAGCAATGGTGCACGTGCCGAAGCAGAAACGCCAGAAATGGGACAGGAAAGCAGTCGAGATGTATTTCGTGGGCTACGCGGATACACAGAAAGGCATGCGCTTTTATGACCCGGAAAGCGACCGCGTGTTTACCAGTCGAGATGTGACATTCCTGACACCAAAACCAGCCAAAATGGGATCATTATTCGTTGCGGATAGTAGCGACGAGGATGACGAGCCATCAAAGTCAGTTGGGGCTTCAAAGCCAGCTCAACTTGATGAATCAGCCGAGAACGTGGGTGAAGTGACCCCTATCGACGAGCGGATATTGGACGATTCAGATGATCTGGATTTTAAACCAGCCATCAAGTTGCCTAATACGCCTGGCGAACCGAAACGTTCTGAAAAAAAGAAAAGGCCAGTTGTTCGAGACGGATTTGTCTCATACTTCGCACGAGACTGTACGGCGGAAGATCCAATAAGCCGTCAAGAGGCCATCGAATCACCTGCTCGTGAGAAGTGGATTGAGGCCATGAAGGACGAATTGGCATCATTTGAAACCAACGGCACTTGGTCGTTGATGGACTTACCTGAAGGTCGAAAGCCCATAAAAACCATGTGGGTATACAAAACCAAGCGCGCTGAGGATGGTTCAATCGTGCGGTACAAAGCACGGCTCGTTGCGAAGGGATGTTCGCAGATATTTGGAATTGATTTCGGTGAAACGTTTTCACCAGTCGTTCGATATATTTCTCTTCGCATTTTGATTGCACTAGCAGCACAACGTGGACTGGAAATTGACCAAATGGATGCTGTCACCGCGTATCTTCAAGGGAATTTGGATAAAGATATTTATACATTGCAACTGGACGGATTCGAAGATGGCTCTGGCAGAGTGTGCAAGCTACATAAAGCAATGTATGGGCTTAAACAAAGCGGTCGACAATGGAATCGGTGCCTCGACGCGGCATTGCTGTCATTCGGATTGTTGAAATCGGAGGAAGATCCGTGTGTTTACATTGGGAAGAACGGTGATTTGGTTGTTGCCATTTACGTCGACGATTTCCTGATCTTCTGGAAGGATGCCACGACACGAGATGAACTAAAGCAGAAGTAGTCTACAAAGTTTTATATGAAAGACTTGGGTCGGGCGAAGACTTGTGTAGGCATGACGATTAAGTATGAGGAAAACTTTATCACTCTCAACCAGGAGTCGTACGCGAATGAGGTCTTGGAGAGATACGGCATGGAGAATTGAAAACCGGTCGGTAGCCCTTGTGATTCGTCGCAGAAGCTGACAGGGTCTGATGGACTCAAGTTGGAGCAAGATGTCCCGTATCGTGAAGCGGTTGGATGCCTGTTGTATTTAGTACAGGCAACCCGTCCAGACCTGGCATTTGCAGTCAGCAGTGTCAGTCGCTTCAACGATTGCTATAAATCAACTCATTGGATGGCCGTCAAGCGTATTCTGAGGTATGTTCGCGGCACCAGTCACTATCGAATTGCATATCGGCGAGGAGACACCAGACCAATAAGCGGATTTGTCGACGCAGACTGGGCGAATGAATCGAACGAGCGCAAGTCGTACTCTGGGTATGTATTCATATTGGCAGGCGGAGCTGTCACATGGTCGTGCAAACGACAGAAGTCTGTTGCGGTTTCCAGCACAGAAGCGGAGTATGTCGCTATGTCATACGCGGCAAAAGAAGCATTATGGTTAGTTCCTGTCATCCGCCAGTTCGTGGAGTTGAAGAGCATCGTCATTAAATGTGATAATCAAAGTGCCATGGCATTGGCAAGTCGAGTCGCATTCAGCCCTCGAGTGAAACACATTGCGGTGAGCTACCATTTCTATCGACAATATGTCATCAATGGGCTCATCATACTTGAATATGTTTCATCAGACAAGAATGTCGCCGATTGTTTAACCAAAGCAGTTAGCGCTGGTAAGATGGAGTTCGGAGCAAAGGGCCTCGGTTTGGTAGTGGACTAACAGTGAATCAAGTTTAATATAGAATTTATTTGAATTGTTTGTCAAAGAGAATTGTTAATTTCTAAGTTTGGTTCTGTGATTTTATCATTGATTAGTCCAAGTTGGTGTGTTGTAAACGGCCCCTTTAGTCAACTGACATCTGTCATAACCTCTATGAGAGGCCTGTCATCTTGTATATATCTTCTTCTCGAATAAACTGTCGCCATGTAACGACGTGTTTTCTTTATCGACATCCACAGTTGCCATCAACAACATTTTTTGTCTTCTTTCTTCAAGGTTATTTCCAATCCGCGATCAGATAAGCAAACCATATTAATCTCCTCCCATTTGCACGCCAATTGAACAGTCCAACTTCCTGCGGCCTAATGAGCTCCTCTAATTTTCCATGAAAGTCTCTGTCCGCTTGGGATTATGCGTGGGTCTAAACGTCACAAAACAACAACATGCGTGATTAAATAATTTTATTTATAAATTCATAAATCAATTAATGAAAAAGGCTGGTTTTAAATTGCCCTGACATCTCCTTCGGTTTTCGAAAACATTCTAAGACCAAGACAAAAATTTTCTATCCACAATATATTTTTCACGTCCTCATCTATATCCACACTGCCGAATAGTTTCATGTCCAAGTTACTCCAATTAACGCAAGAAAATCGATTATCAGGCAAGTTCAACCCACATAAGTTTGAAATCTCTCGAAAATTAATTCATTTTTTTGTCACGGAAAGGGAGTAAGTTGACACCAGGGGCTACGGTTTGATCCAAAACTCCCCTGTTCCATCCATCTGGAACACAATGTGAACGGGAAGAACCATCAAAGGGTTGATATAAAAATAATGAATCCAAAAAAGTATACATGGCTCTGTGTGTGTGTCTCTCTCTCTCTTTCTTTGTCTATAATGTAATTTAAGACAAGGAGGGAAATCATAGCTCCGCCATGCCATGTAGTATTTTTTTTAACTTCGCGAAGGGTCAATCGACGCGTATTAATATTTGTGTTATTGATAAAAAACATTTTTTAATTTAATAAAAAAACATTTTTGTCGTGATTACAAAAAAATAAATTGAAAATAAAAATCATCATAAGTCCCAATGTAAAAAGGTTCAACGAACGATATTATCTGATATCTCTTATTTTAAAGACATTGTTGTTAATCAAAGTTTACTAATATTTGCATCAATTGAGCAGATTTTCACTAGTTTTAACAGTACTGTGTTTTTATTTTAATAAAAAACCGCTTACATTAAAAAAATATTTCAATCAAACTTGCATTTGTGATAATAAACACTTTGTATGGTAAAATGTTTTGTAGTCAATATTTTGCAAGATCATATGCTTTGAAAAGCTTTTATCGATATTTTTTTTAGTTTTCAGTAGTTTACTTCTTTAGTGTTCGTAAGATTTCAATTATTTTCTCCATCATCATTTGTAATACTTTTTATTTTTTACATGCAATTAAACCGGTTATTCACTGCATATTCAATGTTTTTTAAGACCAACCGCAAGATAAGAAAGAATTATTAGTTTTAAAACCGTGAACAAATACAATTCCAGTGAATATGCAGTAGTCATGGAAACTTTGAACGTAACTATTCAAAATGGTCAGTACGCGACAAAATCTCTTCAGTCGGCGTAATAGCAAAAACTGCATTCATTTTCCTTAGCGCCCTTTTGTCTTTCAAGCGTTGATATGAAAATAACAAATTACGTAAAAAGGCTTTGCTACCTGCCCGCCCCCCAACCCGATTCATCCGCGTGAATATTCAATCAACACCTCATCCACCAAAATCATTACGTAATCAATGGACGCTCCTGCAGATGTTATGATTAATAATAAGTTATTTCAATAACTTTTATGTGAGGTACATTTTTATTATTTAAAGTAGTATCATTTTCATAATTATTATTGTGTTTGAGATTTTTAATATTTATATAGATATTACTGGGAAATTGACCGTGTGGACCCCAAGGATCGCACCTCACGGCTTGTTTTAAGTCTAATTCAATGGAAATTGAAGGAGGGCGTTAGCCATCTAAATAAGGACGACTTGACAGGCCCCGTATTTCGGGCGGACAAGTTATTAGAAACACATATCATATCACATATGACACATTATTAACGTGTCGGGAAATGTTTCAGAACGACTTGTGAGCGGTTCGACACTGTCCTTATAAGCCTCTAGCTTCTCTCCATATGCATGGACCCATCCCCTTTCTTTCACCGCTTCGAACAATTGCTTCATGTTTGTGAAATTTTCTTATGCTATGGATTGTTTTGTGTCCTCAAAAGGTGCCGATTGGATTACATTCTGGACTCGTTGATGGCCAGTCTACAACGGGGGAGCTTTTGTCCTCCACAAACATCCTTGTTCGTCTTGATGTGTGTTTAGGCTCGTTGTCGGTATGAAACTTGCATATAAAATGAAGATTCTTCTCAGCCCATGGCAACATGATGTTTTCTAAGATTTGGACGTACTTTTCCTTGGTTAATATTCCTTCTATATGATATATCGGTCCAACACGAAACAGCAAGAAACATCCCCAAATATTGCTGGAAACACCTCCCTGCTTAACAGCAGTTGAAGTGTAGCGAGGGTCGAATTCCTTACTTCTTGGTCGGTTCACATATCTCCTACCTAATGGCACGCCAATGTGACTTTATTTAATCAACCTCCTCGCCCACACCAAAATCCTTACGTAATAAATGAACCCTCCCGTACATAATACGATTAATAATAACTCATTTTGAATACTGTTATGAGTACCTCTTACTATTCTTATTTAAGGCAGCATTATTTTCATTATTATTTTTGTGTTTAATATTTTTAATATCTATGTAAATAAGTACTGGAAAGTTTACCGTGTGGACCTCAAGGGTCGTACCTTATGCCTTGTTTATTTTGGAAAATGTTGCAAGTAATAGATACTATTTCAATAAGTTTGAAAATACATTTCCAGAAAACACAAAAAAATCGAAGGTTTTACCAATTTGATTGCGTTTCAACCACATTCCTGCAATTGATTGAGTGCATCGGGCTGGAACAAATTTTTTCCACTAACTCGACTAGTTTGTCGAGTCATGGGTTAGAAGGGCGATTGAAGTTCGTATTATTTCAGAGAACAATTACCGCCGACTCTAGTGCCCACTTAGACTCCCGTAAGGTAGAGTCCAAGGGGGGTAAGGGGCCTTATAGGACTAGGGAAGTCTAAGAGGGCTAAGAGGGACTCTAATGGAGCTAAGGGGAGTCCAAGTGGGCTAAGGGGAGTCTAAGTGGGCTAAGAAGGAGTCCAAGGGGGGCTAAGAGGGAGTCTAAGTGGGCTAAGAGGGAGTCTAAGGCAGCTAAGGGGAGTCCATGGCGTCCAAAAAGGGATCTAAGTGGGCTTAGGGCGAGTTTAAGGGGGCTAAGAAAGAGTCTAACAGGGCTAAGGGGGAGTCTAAGGGGGTTTAGGGGAGTCTAAAGGGGCTAAGAGGGTGGCTTAGGGGATTTTAATCGGACGAACAGTGTTCGTTTGCAGATAGCTGATATCATGCTCTCGTGTGCGCGCAGAGTAGCCAGCCGTCGGAGTCATGCGCAACGCGGTGCGTATTTTAATCGAATAATGTTGAAATACGGGACAGAGACTTTCCCGGCGGGATGTTTAAAACTATGCCTGAAATACGGTATATCTTGGGAAAGACGGAAAGTCTGGCAACGCTAATCTGCACATAAAAATCACCGTATAACACACGCGAACTACGCTGAAGCATATAGAATCAAACCAGAACACGAAAAACAGTCACACAAAACAATTTACTTTCTACAATGGGGAGTCCTTTACCCTTTACATTCCAGCCAACGACATCCTTAAACATTTAACAACGACATTCTTATAAGCAAGGGCGGATCCAGCATTTGACTCAGGGGGGGGGGTCACTGCCTCGAAAATCACAATAAAAGAAGACACATATTTTACACTATTACCTCTTATTTTTTTAGTTTATTGTATTGGGCATATAATTGTACATACATTTATTTAATAAAGTAGGGAACCTTTGCACCCAAACATACAAACAAAAGCTGAGCACAGTTTTATTATCATACAAAATTATAGTAAATATATATGACACTGGAAAATGAAATGCGAATTATAGTTTAGCGCATCAAACTGGACAACTTTTCACAATGAAACAACTTTATATTTGGAGCGTTATGTATAGGTACCAGTTCCTGATCCCTGTAATTTGATGACTATAACGAGTCCAATATCTTTTTTCTCTGCCATTGTATCCAATTCATCACCAATTTCACCCTCAATTTATCACCACAAACTTTGTTTATATAATGAGGTGGAAATTCGAATTAGAAAACTGGAGTAACCTTTTCCGACAAAAATTGTACGTTATTGACGAGTCCGACATCCCAAATATGCTAAAATACTGGGGTTTTGAAAATCAACTAGCTCAAAGCAAAGTTTTACAGGATTGTTTAACAAAAAAAAGTGAAGTTCAATGGTCCTATTGAGCGACAAATTTGTGGCCGCGTTTTTCCATTCCTACGGCCAGAAGTGGAAATTCGGACCGGTATTTTATTATTGATTGAATTCCGACTTCCGGCTGTCGAACACGACCATTGAACTTTACTATTTTTCTTTAAACAATTCTATAAAAATTAGCTTTGTGCTAGTTGATTTTCAATGTCCCGGTATTTTGGCATGTTTGAGATTTGAGACTCACCAATAATGGTCAATTTTTGTCGCAAAAGGTTAACTTCGTTTTCTAATTCAAATTTCCACCCCCTTAAATAAAAAAAAATTGTGATGATAAATATTCAAGGCCCCGGGAAATCACCATGTTTTGGAGTTTCCCGAGTGAAAAAGCGGAGGAACTGACTTCGTCAAGGTCAAGAACAAGCGCTTCACGAAGTGACAAAAATGTTATAATCATCAAACGAAAGAGATCAGGGTCTGGTATGTTGTCGAGCTATTTCTAAAATGAGAAATCCACTCTTCTTTTTTCTTTTGAGAAACGTTCAATGACTTCCTCTGCGTCAATTGGTACCCTTTTATGAACATGGAGAAGTGCCAATCCTGTGAGACGGTCTTCTGCCATTGAAGCTCGTAGCCAAGTTTTTAATCGGCGGAGAGTAGAGAAGGACCTCTCTGCCGTAGCTACACTAACAGGTAGAGAAGCAATAATATTTAAAAAGTTTCTAATATTAGGATACATTTCGCCGTCACATTCTTCTATCAGCTCAGGAATAGTCTGAGGAATGTTCAGCTTCCTGTGCCATTTGACCATCCATAATTTATACTCGTTAACAACTGCTTGAACTGGAGTGTAGCCTATTAAAATTTTATATTCACAAGCCAGTTGCTTAACAAACTCAAGATCTTCATTCGTATAGTTCGCTTTAGGAAGAAAAACTCCAAGCTGAAATAAATTGAGAACTTCAGGGGAAAGACGGTATTGTAGGTCGTTAATCACTGAGTCTAATAGAGGGATGTATATTGCCCTGCGAAAATACTCTTCAGCCGATTGAGCAGGTTGGTTATTTGCTCTATGTGCTTGCTTTGACACTATTCTAGGGCATTTTAGCTCTACATCCAGCTTCTCGGCCATTTCTTTTCCTTCCTCGAAAAGCTGTCGAAAAACTGTGTCCACGTTTTCTCTTTTTTGTTGCAGTATTGTCATTGTGTCACATAAGGCATCCGTAGCTCTTTTTATATCAATTGAGCTGGTTTGCAATACTCTGCTTAACGATACCGTAGTACCTGAAATTAAAAATTAAGACAACTTGAACACTCTAAATAAATGATTGTTGTTTGGTGTTCCTGCTAGGCTTGTATGGCTTCACATTTATTTCTAAGTAGAATCAAACTTTCTCTGGAAAGTATTAGTGAGTCGTTTTAAGGACCCAAACAAAGTAAAGAAAAAATCTGTTTGATGAAAGTTACATGATTTGAATGTGGCGCTCAATATGTTAAATTATTACAAACAATAAACGCATTATTTATTTACTAACCTAAAATATCACATAAGCAGATTGATGATATTATAAAATCCGAACTGCGCAATGTTTGCAGTAAACAATGAGCGTCGTTAGCAGTTTTATTGTCTTGCCACGTAGAAATATTTTCCAGGGCGTTACAAATTTTTATTAAGTTTTCCCCTTGAAACTGTAGATGACCATCATGCCTTTCGACCCAGCGCGTCTCACAGATACCTTGCATTTTAACTCCAAGTTCTTTTTGGAAAACTTCATGCCTTTTAGCTGATGCGTTGGCGAATGCGGTAACTTTCCTCATAGTACCAGAAGTATTGCGGCAAGAAACGACTTTGGATGAAGTAGCCAATGAATTGTTAAGAGCATGATTGCTACACGGGCAACGCTTAGCATGTATTGCTGTTTTTAATAGCTCGTGCACAGCACCTTTTGTTTCTGAAGCCATAACCGAACAGCTGTCAGTTCCAATTCCCACGCACCATGTTAAATCTATGCTAAATTTGTGACAGAGATTTATTACGATTTTTGCCAGAGCTACACCGGTCAATCGAGGTTCTTTATCATCTGTTTTGCATTCAGCTTCTTCGCATAGAAGCATCTCGTAAGCATTACAGAAAGTCACAAAATCTTCCTTTATACTGCCATTGTGAAGATATCTGAAACATAGGCTCAGCTGCGAAACATGAGATATGTCTGTTGTTTCATCAAATATTATTGAAAAGTATTTAGCCTTTTTAACATTCTCTAAAATACTCTCCTGAATTATTTGTTTACAAACATTTATCAGTTCGTTCTGCACTGTCTTACTGATATAAGTGGCATTAGACTTGGCAGTCTCTAAATGACGCTGTAATGTTGTGTCGCCAGATTCTACACGAAATTTTAACAAGGCTCGAAAATTTCCTTCATCAGTAGCTACAATGCTGCTATTATCTGCTTTTGGATCTTTATCTAAAAGTTTTCCATCGTCTCTATGGCCTCTTAAAGATATATTTTGATGACCACAAAAAATAATCGTTTTGACTATTGGTCGTAAGCGTTCCCTGTTTTCTCTCACTTGGTTCATTCGCTGAGTGTTGACCTGATTAACTATATCTACTTTGGGATTATGAAAAGCTAACAGAAAGTTTTTGCCAGCTTCCACCGCTATTTGGTGATATTGGTTTCGTTGATGTGTTGGCAGCACTCCATTTTCACCAAGCAAATCATCAAAAACTTTCAATGGTTCTTTGACCAGTCGTTTAAGAGGTGTTTTCGATTGGACGCCACCCCCAGGCGCAACGGTAAATAAAGCGCAATATTTGCAATAAAGCCCCTGATCTTTATGAGATAAAACCAGCCAGTGGAACTTGTCAAGATGCGATTTTTGAGCATATTTTTTTGTCTGTTTTCCTTTCTTGTTCACAACACAATGCGGAAAAATGTAGTTTGGGTAGGGTGACCAATGCTTTTCAAGTAACATTGCTTTTGTTGAGTTTTCTATGTTCCTTTTTAAAATATACCATCCGATGTCTGAGGAAAACTTTGATTGAGCAAGCAAGCCACTTATTTGACCAGAATCGGAAGTCTGTGTACATGAAATTGGGTGGCATGGAACATCGAGAGGAATGTTATTTGATTCAGTTGCTTCTGAAGCTTTAGCAAGACCGATATCACCCACATTCTCCTTGTAAGTGGTTAATACTGATGAATTTTTTCCCAGATTGTCACCAGCCTCAAATTTCGGTTTCTTTGCAAAAAATGAATCTTTTTTCCTTAAAGAACCATTACTTGCATTGCGTTTAGACACATCTGCACCTTTTTGTCTGGAATCGCCCTGTATCAAAAAAGACACTTATTTATCAAAATTTAAAACAAAGCAATTCAAAATGATAGGTTAAAGGTAAAATTTGACCGGGAACTAACTTCGTGTACTAAAATTAAACATTAAATCTTGCTAGTAATTATTTATGAATCGGCTTTCTTTCAAAAACGATACTATAATACTTTGAAAATGTATGAAAAAACTTTTAAGTTCCTTCCTGATTGCAATCTTTAAATCGAAACTAGCTGGGTATACAGGCACAGACATGAAGACATGCTTTCTCTTACCATTCTCTTACAACTTTGAAGTGATTTTGATACACTAATTTATTGTATATATGTGTTGAATTGTATTTATTCACTATTTCACTGCACTTTACACGCACTAACGATGCACTTATTGTATGTATAATGTTTAATTTTATTTATTTTAATTTTTTTGACAATAGTAATGTGTCTCTTCGCTCGTACCACCTTCGTGGGTACTTTTAATTAATTGAAATAAAAAGACTGATTCAAATTTTTTAAAAATATTAAGTTTTTATTTCGACCGCACAATATAAAGGAACACAAGAGACTAATTTCTTAATCTTAGATTTTATCCCTGCACTTATCTTCGCAGGAAAGTGAATTTTAGAAAAATGTGCATGCTAAGCACTTAGGATTTAACCAGAGACCCGAGAAATTGTTTATGTTATGAAATGACTAACGTGCACTTGTGCGCCTAGTTCTTAAAGGTGAAACGCGATACTTTATAAACATTGAAAGATTTATCGTCATGTGCATGGGAATGGTGTTTGGAAACATTGATAAGAGTTTAAGTGTGAAGTGGAGATTGTTTTGAATTTATGTGCAATAGAAGATTGCAATTTGAAATTAGAGTAGTTTAAATTTGAAGGATAAGAAAGTGAACAAGTATCGATACCGAATCAGAATAAGGATTCTGATGTGGTAAGAGATTCTTGTTTTGCGGAACGAACAAGGTGTGGGGTGATGACTCAATCAAGTATTATTTCACTGAACTTTACATGCTTGACTCGCTTAGCTCGTGATCACAAAACAACAGAACTATTAAGTTTCTAACCGTAATGACCAGAGAATGGTGCTCGCGCGAAGAATAAACAAATGAACAGCGTGGCTGTACGGCTCTGGAATATGTTCCATGACAACACTAGAGAGGAGTTCAATTTTCATAACACTTATATTTTGAATTCACGCTCCAAAATTATTCACATAGGCTTTTTGCGGAAAAACGAATGATATATGTACATATGTATGTACGTATTTGCTTATCGTGGCGTATATGGTCATATTAATGAAACAGAAAACCGTAAAAATCACTAGTTTACCTAGGCTCAGGGGGGGGGGTCATGACCCCCATGACCCCCCCCTTGTATCCGCCATTGCTTATAAGAGGGATTTCCGATTTGATTTCAATTTTCGTATTAATATTTGATAAAACACGTTTTGTGTCCACTTGTGAGAGGTTTTTGTATCAAATGTATGGAAATATGGTGTCCGCATCCGTCCATTGGAGAGTCCGCTTGTCGGAGTTCAATTTGTTCCCAAAACGAATCCAATCCGTGTGAAAAGAAAGCAGAGGTTTCACTATATACATATATGTATATATATATATATAACACATGGGCTGAAAAGTCCTGGGCCTCACACGTAGATGGCGTTAATTTGAGTGCATTTCTAGGAACGACATTGCGACAGCAGCGCACCTAGACGTCAAAGACGAGAACCAAAAAGGGAAATCTCGTCCTGTTCAGTCTCGACCGCCGACGCGTGCGCACGACAACTTGTCTCGTTTCGTTATCAATCGTTTAAATTGGAATTGTATATAGATAAATAAATAAGTTAAATATAAATGTAGTGTTTTATAAATGCGGAGTTTAAGGCACTACACATTCACTTCATTTTCGATTAGTACTAAGCTTTAAGCTTTTCCATCAGAAATAACAATCGTCGTAGAGACACCGATGATGCAAAATGCAGTGGACGTATAAAATCGTTATGAATGATTGGAAAGTGAAGTTGCGTGAGTTAACTAGCATCGTAAAGATATCAAAAGAAGTGTTGGCTTTATATTACATGAGTATTTGTTCATGAGAAAGCTCTGTTCGAAGTGGGTGCCGCTTTTGCTCACTGTTGACCTAAAGCAACAACGTGTCGATGATTCTGAGCAGTGTTTGGCCATGTTTAAACGCAACAAAGCGGAATTTTTGCGTCAATATGTGACAATGGATGAAACGTGCATCCATCACTTCCCTCCGGAATCAAAACGATTGTCATATGAGTGGACAGCAACTGGTGAACCTCGTCCAAAGCGCCTGAAAGCACAATAATCAGCTGGAAAGGTTATGACCTCCGTATTTAGGGATGCGCGTGGTATAATATTCATAGACTACCTTGAGAAGGGAAATACCATCAACAGTGAAATTTATATAGCGTAATTGGAGCGTTTAAAGGCCGAAATTACAAAAAAAAAACATCATCAAGACAACGCACGGTGTCACAAGCCACCCAAAACAATAGCAAAACTACATGAATTGAACTTGGAGTTGCTCCCGCATCCACCGTATTCTTCAGATTTGGCTCCCTGGTTGTTCGCAGACTGAAGAGGTTATCGATGAAACTAAGGTCAATTTTGAGGCAAAAGATAAATTGTTTTACAAAAGTGGTATTGAAATATGAAAGCGGCGCTGGAATGATAGTGTTGCTTTCGATGGAGCTTATATTGATGAATATAGCCAATTTTCAACGAAAATAACCGTTATATATATATATATATATATATATATATATATATATATATATATATAAATATATATGTATATATTTATATATATGTGTATATATATAGGTATATATATATATACCTATATATATATATATATATATATATATGTATTTTCTTTTCTTGTGAGCTCAGTCGAAAGCAATCGGTTTCGAAGTCTCAGAGCCGACCTGAAAAACACGTTTAAAGATATCACTATTCATAAAATTTAAAAATATTGTTTGCATTTCATTCAGTTACACGTAGTTACTACACACAGGGCCGTGGAGAGAAAATTCGTGCCCGGGGGGATTTTGATATCGGGCCCCTTTTTTCCCGATACACTTACGAATTCAAATTGGATGAGATATCAGTCCATAAATAAAAAAGTAAAGAAATATATATGAATATGTATAAAGTTGTTTTTTTATTTATTGAACATTCCATTGTGATTTTTCTTTTGTTTTTATTATTATATGTTGATGTAATAAAACCTGGAAAAGTAGAAAACACTAACATAAATAAAAAAAAATACATTTTTATAAATCTTGTCCATAATTCAGAAGTAGGCTTTTCTTGCCTTAGCTGAAGCAAAAGCGTCAATTATTTTTTTGAAGTACAGTTCTTTAGCAAGTTTAGCCTCAAGACAAAGTGTTGCCAATCCAGTAACTCTAGTTTGCGTTGAACAGGAACGATTGTAGTCCTTGATTCTCGATAGGACTCTGAACGATCTTTCAGCACTTGCAACCGAAACAGGTTAAGTGCAGAAGATTCGCAGCGCGATGCAATTATTTGGAAAAATTGTATCCAAATTCTTCGATACAATTTCATTTAAAATATTAAGTGAAAGAACTTCGCACTTGAAGTTTGCTCCAAAAACGGTCTTGAGGTGTATCATTTCAACTGAAAGCTCATCTGCCACGTCAACCCTATACTTTTGAATGAAACGGACTGCCGCAGCCTTTATATCTTCGTCCTCCATATGTGGAAATCGCCACAAAAATGAAAATATATCATTTAATTGTGTGATTGTCTCGACTTTTCTATTTATACCGGCGATGATGGAATCGATAATAACATAAAACGTATCTCTATTGAATTCCATCTCACTGTCATCTTCACATGTATCACATTTTCTTTTTCGCTTGACGGGCAATGAAGAAGCAGTGTCTGCAAATCCATCCACCACAATGTGACTCTCCGACAAGATAGAAGTCCATTTATTCCGGAGAAGTTGCAGGTCATCAAGCAGACTTCTAAGATTTAACACTTTGACCTCAATTGTTGCAGTCTTTGCTTGAAGGATAACATTTCTCTCCTTGATAGCTTTGAGGATTTTATACCAAATATTCGACATTAAAATGCATTCGAATTTGCAATTATATTTTATTATGCCGTTTACATCATTACGCGTTTCCGCAGTCAAATTCAAACTGGCTACCTCTTTCAAAGCATCTTTGATTCCGGAAAAAAAATTTGTAAACGGTTTCACTGCATCTATCTATTCACTGCATCGGGTGTTGGACATTCCGTGCAGTGAGCATGCAATATATTTCTTTAAAATCTTCCAACGTTGTGGACAACTGCTAAAAATATTATAACATTTTTGAACAACACCAAAAAAAGTTATTGCTCGAGGGCAACATTTAGCAGCGTCAACGCCAACTAAGTAGATTCAAAGAATCTGACGAATTGAAGAAGCAATTGCTTCCCCGGTTTTGTTGTGGTAGTCCACGTATGCCAAAAAACGCTCTTCGACGGAATAGTTTAGACTAATACTATCAGTGCGGAGAACACGCAATATGAAAGACACAACATAACGTGCGCACAATTCAATGAATTCGTTTTGAATATCTGGTGATAAGTAATGAACCTGCAATCTTTCGTGGGACTGCTCAGAACTCTTCACTTTATCCAAATGTTGGTGTAGTATCGGGTCGTAATGGCTCATTAGTTCCAAAATAGCTAAGAAGTTCCCATTGCTTCTGTCTCCAATTAGATGGCTCTCTCCTCTTAATGCTAAACCCCTTTCCCCAAGGAATAGGATCGTGTCTAGTATTCTCGACAAAATATCTCGCCATTTTTTAGACTCACTTGCTGTTTGTTCGTGAACTAAAATATTGACTGTTGACTCATTATGCATCCTTTTTTCCAGTTCTCGCCATTTTAAATAATTGTCAATGTGTCCATGAAAGTTCTCATGTGCAGGAAGTCTGTCGTAAAGTTATTTCCATGCCAGCGATTTTAAATACCCATCTGGTTCAGATAAATGCGAACTGACCAAATTTTTTGTCTTGAATAAACGGCAGGGCAAACAAAAGAAGGAATATGTATTGAATTGTAGTTTAGGAAACAAAATGCAAAAAACTTTCACCACTACCTTTTAATGTATGTATATATTAGTGAGCATATAAAAAAAGTAATTTGAATATAAGATGTACTAAAATATAACTGTTGTCTCAAAATCCGAGCCCCTTTTAAAATTCCGGGCCCGGGGGGAATCCCCCCGTTCCCCCTAAACCTAATTCTGAATATTAATGTAACTATTCAAAAGCATATACTCACTGAGAAGGTTTCGTTTCTACGAAGAAGCACTCTACCACTAATAACATATATCACGCGACTTCTTATTATTTGTTTTACTGATAAGCACAGAATTCTCATTGGCCAACTTGAATTTTAAATTAATTCGCATTGAAATTTAATGATTAAATGACCCAAAAATTTCAATTTTGCCCCAAATATGAATATCAGAGTGCAAATTGAATATAAAGATTAAATTTTCCATAATGAGTCACTAACCACAAACCATATTTCTTTAAACCATGAATCTACTTCTTCTCTACATTCGATGTTTGTGCACTTTCCAGGGAAGCAATATTTGTACATTCACGGAATTTTAATGCTGCGTTGCGACTAAAGTTAAGTTGTGCTATTATGAATCAATATTAAAAATTATATTTTAAATCACTCACTCATATTCATCGGTGATATCAATGCATTTAGCAAAGATCTGGTCACCATTGGCCTTAAACAGATATTCTTCACTGCTTGCGAATTTGTCGTTGTTTTCGAATTTGTCGTCAGCTTCGACATTTATCTTATTCTTATCAGCTAACTAGAATTGCAAGTTCGATGAATTCAATATATTCACACTAAATATGAAGCAATCATGTTAAACATGAGGGACACACCACACCCAATGTTTTGAAAAGGCATGTTAGGTTGCATTTTCCTGGACAACAAGGGTGAAATTTTCTATTGCGACGACATAAAAATACGACGAATAAAATCCATATAATGTGTACACAGCTCTAGTAATTCTAACTCTTCATATACTGCAATTATACTTTCAAAATAATTAAAAATGTCCCGAATCAGAGCTTCCTAGAAGAATCTCGAAGTCAAAATCCTTGACGTACAAATACCTGATCCTGCACATGAACAGGCTTGCCAGCAGCTCCTCAACAATTTACAATTAGAACTATTGCGACTGCCATAACTGCATTACATTGAAAGCATATGTTTTCAAGTGTTAAACACGACTTTTGTAACCAAATGATGTCTACGTTCTGTAATAAATGTACCATGTTACTACCGCGTTTTATAGAAAATACTGCCGTTGTAAAACAGAATAATTTATTCTGAGTATAGTTGATAGTTAGCAGAAACGATTTCGTAACATTAGTGATTCCGCGTTGCAAGCAAATATACTCTTAATTTTGACGCTAGAGGAAAGTGATTGAATCTCGTTAGTTCGACGCAGAAAATTTTTATAGTTTTGAAGTTTCATTTCAAAATATAGATTATTCAATTCATGAATAATACAATTACAATTGTCCCGTGGTAAATACACAGTTTAACCCTTTGAGTCCGAGAACTGCTTGGCTAGCTGAATACTTTTGTCGAATGAAGTTTAACGTCTTAAGGAGTTGATTAACAATACGGACTTCGAAATCATCTGTGCAAGAAATTCTTCACAATTTAAATTTCACTTCGTGAACAAGCACCAACTGCTTTTTACTGAGAACTATGAAAATCGAGTAGATTTTTGTGAATGGCTGCAACAAAGAGGGAGCTGTATGTCACAAGACTGTTGCTTGATATTAAAAAAATGAATTTCGAAATTTGCAATCAATTATCATCTACGTTTTGCTGTCATATTTAGTGTTGCTTCTTCCGTGGCTGTGAGTTAATGCGTTTTTAGTTATTTGAGAGCTTCGACTTTTCCAGAACTATAAAATGCATGTAGCAGCGCAAAGGTTATATATTCCTTTAAAGAAATTGATAATTTTGTCGTACCTTTTGAGGCAAGCGAATACTTTGTTGTCTTTCCAGTGCAACTTAATGCAAGATTAAATTATGAAACTAAAAATTCCTTCTTATCAGTAATTAAACGCAACACAAGACGTTATATCATTTGAGATTTGCTTACAAACTATGATATTGGTAGAAAACTTGAATTTTGGATTGATTTGTGTTTAAATTCCATTCTTCATTGGTCAACAAATATCCATTTTGCCCAAAATCTAAACATCACAATTTAACGGGAATATTTATAATTTATTCTTCATAATGAATGATAAATCACCAAATATTTTTCTTTTGGCGAATAATCTACTTTTTCTTCTCTCGGAGCTTCAATAGTTGTCAGGCAAACAATTTTTACACAATGAATAAATTTGAATGCAGCCTCGCATCTAAAATTCAATTGTGCTATTAGAAATCAAGAGTAACAATTATATGTTTGTTCACTCACTCGTCTTCATCAGTGTTATCAGTGCATTTACCCAAGATCTCATCATCACTGCACCTAAGTAGATTTTCTTCGCTGCTAGAATCAGCTGAGTCGGACATTTTTCTAGCTAAATATTTGGCAGCTTCAAAGTTTATCGTATGGTTTTCAGTTAACTAAAATTGAAAATTAGTTGAATGTAATGGATTCAAATGAAATATCTAGCAATCCTATATTGAATTTTGTACATACCACATCAAACTTCTTGAAAACGCAGGCCCAAGCACATTTTCCAGGTCGCGTTGAATATCCGTGATAAACAGACATGATATTCTCTGTTTGGACGAAATAAAAATTATTAGCATAAAATAAGATAAGTAAAACTTAATATAACATGGACACACCAACAGTCAACTCAGGAGTAAAACAACCACGGAACACTGCCAACCTCTCATCTTCATCCGTCTTTGACTGGAAATAAATTTTCAATGCAATTAGAAACATCCCGGGTCTGAGTTTCTGATAAGAATCTCGAGATCAAAATCCTTGATGCACAAATACCTTATCCTTCACACTAGCAGGCTTGACAGCAGCTCCCCAACAATTGGCAATGAGAATTATTGCGACTGTGAAAACTGCGTTACGTTGCAAGCACATGTCTTCAAGTATTAAACACGACTTTTGTAGACAAATTGTAGCTTCTTTCTGTGATATGTGTACCATGTTACTACCGCTTTTTATAGAAAATAATGCTCTAGTAAAACATCATTTACTCTAAGTAACAATAAAGGCATCTAGAATATGGTTTGTGGTTAGCGAAAATCATGTCTCATCAAACATTAGTGCAGATATGGAAATGACTCCGCGCTGCCAGCAAATATAATCTTGATTTTGATCCAAAACGAATCTGGTTGAAACTCGTCAGTTTGACGGGGGTAAGTTGTGAGTTATCAATTCAAAATATAGGTTAAAGCTGCCTCATGGTAAATACCCAATTGGATCTTTGCAGTCCTATAACTATTTGGCCAGCGAAAAACCTTCTTCGAGTGAAAATATACGATGACAATTATTCACAACTGAAGAATAAGCGAAGAAACTACAACATATATCTAAGATATTGCGTTTTCTCCGCCGCATAAAGCGATTAAGAACGACTGAATTGAAAAGTATGTTAAATTGAGAAACCAATTACATCTAAATGAATAATTTCTAGTAGTTCAACAGCTCTACGTCCTTCTGCCTTGAATAGTAAACGACTTTGTTTGCCTTTAAAGTGCGTATTGCGAATAATCTTCTCAGGGATCTTGAAATTCAGGTTTTACAATATGCTCAAAAATGCATATTTTTAAAACGACAATGTCCGATTTGACGGTTCCACAAAAACTCACTCGTATTTTGAAACTTAGTCTTGATTGTTAACAATACCTAATTGGAACATTTCGTTGCTTTTAACAACACTATTTTTGTTTTGAAGTTTATTTTATCTGTTTTGAAGGCTTTATATTTATTTATTAAGTTCCCAGTATATGGAAAGTTCTTGCAATCGCCTCGAAAATCGAAATTGAAATTTTCAACATTTCTTTACGTTTTGAGGTCTATAGAGTATATATAAAGTGTTTTTAGAAAGAGAGATGTATGTGTGTGTGTGTGTTTGTACGTGCGTACGTATGTACGTTCATGGACACTTTTTTCTACGACCATAACTCACGTAAACAAAGTCGTATCAACTTCGTTGAGGTGTCAATCGAAGCGTCTTTGCAATCCTAAGAGCTGATTAGTTTTTGGAAAACTTCGGTCGGGGAGGTTTGCTGTTTTGCCTGTTTGAAGGTCATTTCTGTCATGCGTCATTTTTTTGAACAAGGTGTCAGTCGACGCGTATTAACATTTATGTGATTCTATCAAATTTTAAAAAAAAATCTTGGAGCCGTTTTTTTAATTTTTTTAACAAAAGTGGCAAAAATTAGGTTTTTTTTCAAAAACTCAAAAATTTTAACCTGATTTGAAAACCTAAGTAATCAATGTTTATATAATTTACATACTCCAAATAGTTCTTGTGAAAAAACCAGCAAAAGTTGTTTTCATGACGGTTACAACGCTCATTGATAATAATAAACGACGAACGAATAGCGCTTTTCAAGGCAGCGAACATGAAGTTCGCGACAGAATCTGGAATACTTGGTGTTAGTTAAAGCGAAACTGCAGATTGCATTCTTTATTTGAAATAATAGTGTAAAGCTGATATGGACTGGTATCTTATTGCGGTTCCTTGTTGGCTTTGTGCGCTTTTCGGCTAGATGCAAGTGGTCAGAAGTACCCTCGAAAAATTAAATTGCAAGCTTTAAACTCATGACTTCTTTTTAATTGTGATTCATTACCTGCGTAGTCTAGGCTGCATAGGTTGGCATTCAAATAAGTAAATTACTTGGCTTACTTTCACGAGCGAGCACCGGGCAAGATTACTAACACCGTGAGCAGTTTTAGCTCTGGGATGAAAAGTAAGTAAGAATTGAAGCCACATCTTTCAAAAATATTTTACTGGGAAAAACTTCTTCATTGCTTTTTTATAAAAACTCAGCGCTTTGTACAATGCTACCAACTTTGCAACAAACGGAAAAACCAGCCGCGAAGTGCGACCCTTGAGGTCCACACGGTCAACTTCCCAGTAATATCTAGATAAACATTAAAAATATTAAACAAAATAATAATTTTGAAAATACTGCTACTTTAAATAATAATAATGAAAGGTATTCATAGCAGTAACAGGAATGAGTTAATATTAATCATATCATCTACGGGAGCATCCACTGATTACGTAGGGCTTTTGGTGGATGGGTGATGATGATTGATTACCACAAATGCAAATTTGATTGAAATTTTGATGGTTTTCAAAATTTAAGCCGCTTTTTTAATTAAAAGACTGCAAAAACTATTAAAAATCTGCTCAAGTTATCCAAACATTTTAAAACTTTGATTGACTTTACAATAAAGTCTTTAGAATAAAAGATATAAGGTAATATCAATCGGAAGAACCCCTTCCATATGGTAACTTTAAATGATTTTTTATTTTTAATTGAATTTTTTTTTCAGAATCATGAAAAAAGTTTTGCTGGTTTCTCTTCAAAAACTGATAACAATGTATAAATTTTATAAACATTTATTATAGTGTTGTGCAAATCAGGTTAAAAAAAAAATTATGAAAAAACCCAGTTTTCTCATTTTTTTCTATTAAATTGAAAAAACCGCTGAAACGGATCTTTATAATGTTAAAATAATCAAAGAGATTTTAAAACACGTCGATTCACACCTTAATGATGCAAATATTATATCTGGTTCGTGAGATATAGTGAATGGAAGAAATGACCTTGAAGATCATGATGACTGTTAATATTTTTTCATTTTTTATTTAATGTTTCTTGTTATCATGAGAAAAAGTTTTGATGATGCTTTTACAAGCACTGCTTGAAGTATATAAATTTTATAAAAATTGAATACTGTCTGTCGTAAATCAGGTTAAAAATTTATTGTTTATAAAAAAAACCTAATTTTTTGCACTTTTTTTCTTAAATTAAAAAACGGCTCCAACGATTTTTTCCAAAATTATTTAGATTCACACAAATGTTAATACGCGTCGATTGACACCTTAATCATGGAAATCGTATGTTTGGTTCGCGAGATATGTATAACGCACGACAGAAATGACCTTGAAAATCATGATGCCTGTTAATGATTTTTTATTTTTTATTTAATTTTTTACGTATTCATGAGAAAAAGTTTTGATGTAGTTTTTACAAGCACTGCTTGAGGTATATAAATTTTATAAAAATTGAATACTGTTTTTCGTAAATCAAGTTAAAAATTTATTGTTTATAAAAAAAACCTAATTTTTTGCACTTTTTTTCTTAAATTAAAAAACGGCTTCAAAGATTTTTTTCAAAATTTGATAGATTCACACAAATGCTAATACGCGTCGATTGACACCTTAACCATGCAAATCGTATGTTTGCTTCGCGGGATATGTATAACGCACGATAGAAATGACCTTGAAAATCAAGATGCCTGTTAATGATTTTTTATTTTTTATTTAATTTTTTATGTAATCATGAGAAAAAGTTTTGATGATGTTTTCACAAACAATATTCGGAGTATATAAATTTTATAAACAGTGATTACTATAATTCGCAAATCAGGTAAAAAATTTCTTGTTTAAGGAAAAAACCTAGTTTTTTGCAATTTTTCTCTTAAATAAAAAAACGCGTCCAAGAATTTTTTTTTAAAAACTTGTTAGAATCACATAAATGCCAATATGCGTCGATTGACACCTTGATCAACAAAATCGTACGTTAGGTTCGCGAGATATAACGCATGACAGAAATGACCTTCAAACAGGCAAAACAGCAAACCCCCGCGAGCGAAGTTTTCAAAAAACTAACCAGCTCTTAAGATTGCAAAGACGCTTCGATTGACACCTCAACGAAGTTGATATGACTTTATTTACGTGAGTTATGCTCGTAGAAAAAAGTGTCCACGTACGTACGTACACACACACACACACATACATCTCCCTTTCTAAAAACACTTTTTATATACTCTATAGACCTCAAAACGTAAGGAAATGTTGAAAATTTCAATTTCGATTTTCGAGACGATCACAAGAACTTCCCATAAGTGAATTAAATAAAAAATAAAATTTCATTAAACGTTCAAGGTCATTTACGTCATTCATTATATCTCGAGAACTAAATATAATATTTCCATCATTAAGGTGTCAATCGACGCGAATTATCATTTTTATGATGTTTTTTATTTTAAAAAAATCATTGAAGCGGGTTTTTTAATTTATTTAAAAAAATGGAAAAGTAGTGTTTTTTCATAAAAAAAATCATTTTCAACCTGATTTGCACATCGTAATAATAAATGTTTGTAGAATTTATAAAATTTTTGTAGAGAAACCAGCAAAAACTTTTCTCATGATTACAAAAAAATTTAATTAAAAATAAAAAATCATTCAAAGTCACCATGTAAAAAGGGTTCATTCGAATCATAATACCTTAAATGCCTTATTCTAAAGACATTGTTGTAAAGTCAATCAAAGTTTATTAATATTTGCAAAACTTGAGCAGATTTTCTATAGTCTTCACAGCACCATGTTTTAACTTTAATGAAAAAACTGCTTTGTAACCTGTCCCCCCTCCGATTGATCCACGTGAATAATCAATCAAACCAATGCACCAAAATTTTTACGTAATCAATTGACGCTCGCGTAGATGTTATGATTAATATTAATATATATATTATTCCAATAACTTTTATGAGAGGTACATTTTTATTATTTGAAGTAGTATTATTTCCATAACTATTATTGTGTTTAATATTTTTAATATCTACATTTGTAGATATTACTGGGAAGTTGACCGTGTGGACCTCATGGGTCGCACCTCACGGCTTGTTGTTTTGTAGTTTATTTTATCTGTTTTGAAGGCTTTATATTTATTTATTTATCATAAACTCGCAACGCAAAAATATGCTGCAACAGTTGCTCAAGATCATTAAGATATTGGCTCGCAGGAAATCATACGACCTTCAAAACCATGTAGACGATTGTGATTTTTGTATAACGAAGATAGAGGTATTTACGAAAAAAATAAGGTGAAAATTCAATATCCGAACATTCCACCTGCACAAAACCAGTTTCTCGATGCAAGGATAGTCTATCACCAGTGGGTATTAAAGTTATTGCGATTTTCCGGGAGATCGTCAAAAAAAGGCGCGCTACGTTTAGTAATAACTTTATTCATACAGCAACTGGCTTACAATTAATTGTTCACCTCTATTTATTACTTTAAAAATGCCTAATCAACATAGCAGCTAAATATTGGCTAATCACCATGTTCAATGTGCAATGCATTTACCCAATTAGGTCAGGTAGCAATGATCGCAGATGAATGCGCTAGAAAAATATTGATCCATCAGCGAATCAATTCGAGGCAATTGAAGTAGGCGCGAAAATGTAAAGTGCTCGCACGTCGTTTATTGCACAATGAGACACATGAGGTACTCAGTGGGGTCGCGTAATGGCCAATGGACTCATATGTACCTTTGGAATAACATCTGGAAAAGGTAAGAGGAACGAACTGTGATAACTCCTCCCTTCTTAAAAATCTGTTTCCTCACAGATCAAAAAGGTAATTTAATGTGATCTGGGGAGCTATAGTTTGGGTCCGAGATTTTCCTTGAATTTCTATGTTTGTAATGAAGGAATGAAAAAATAGAACCCAATAGTACTACAGTGAATCCCGCTTTAGTGCATTACGCTTAAGTGCATTCAGCGGTTAAATGCATGAAAACCAAATCACATGAGCGCTTTCTAAGAAAGCAATACGATTTTGCTCGTTTTACTATGTTTCGCTTACCCGCATTTATCGCTTAAATGCACTAAATTTTCAATTTTTTGTGTCTCAACCATGATAAATTTTTCGGATATGAGCATTAGCTGAAGGCAACTCCACACATGCCTCAAATGTAGAAATTGTGAAAATTTCGCCAAAAAAATGTTCCATATAAAGCGGATGAATACGAACAAAGTTCACTGTAAGGCAAATCGTGAAAAAAGTGATTGTGAAGTGAGTTTTTCCTTGTGCTTTAATTGATTTTTTTCACTTTTAACTGGTAAGGTAAGGTAAGGTAAGTGAAATACATAACTATTGTCTTTGTTCATGGTATATTTCTGCAAACATATAGCGAAATTGCTCCTTAAAAATTTTCAGTTGCGCTTATCAGTTCTCGTTACTATCACCCGCATTTTTTTGCATTGTTTCTCAACTGATTGTGTTTACTTTTGCTTTTAAAACTTTTTAATGACGTGCGTTCGTATAAAACATAAATTGAATGAAACATGAATCGGAAATTAGTTTTGTTGCGACCTCAGCGTATTGACACTGCGGTCACGGAAAATTTATTTGAACCTAGCCTTCCACCCCCTGTATAGCGCAACGATGCCGGCTACAGCTCAGCGCGTGGGTGTGGTTCTTTAGGAGGTTAGGCTAGGCCCGTGTCGATCCAAATAACATGGACAAGGAATGGGAATCAGGATTGGGTGTTGGTACTGAGCCTGAAGAAAAAAAACAACCTTAGGCCATAATACGGTTACAAGGAATATATATATATATATTTCAAATACTTCAAAAAAATAAAAAATAACATTATAACAAACTTATAAAATTACAAAAATATAATTCGAAATAATAACAAAAATTGAAGTTTTAAAGAAAACTACAAGAAAGAAATTAATCGAAAAAAAATTAATTATGATGAAAAGAAAATTATGGTGACTAAATAATAACAAGCCGCGAGGTGCGACCCTTCAGGTCCACACGGTCAACTTCCCAGTAATATCTACATAAACATCAAAAACATTAAACACAATAATAATTTTAAAAAGAATACTACTTTTAATAATAAAAATGAGAGGTATTCAAAGCAGTGACAGGAATGAGTTAGTATTAATCATATCAACTACGGGAGGGTCCATTGATTAAGTAAGGTTTTTGGTCGATGGGGACAGATTAATTTGATTGAATATTCACGCGGATCAATGGGTGGGAGCCTTTTCTACGTTATTTGTTATTTTCATATCGATGCTTGAAAGACAAACGAGTACTAGGAAAAATGAATGCAATTTCAATCAAATTAATAATTACTTCATATTTCCTATTGGTCTTGAAATTTTTTGAACATGCAGTCAAAAATAGATTCAATTGCATGTAAAATGTAAAATGTATTACAAATAATGATGGAGGAAGTAATTGAAATCTTACGATTACTAAATATCAAATCTTCTAAAAAC
Source organism: Oxycera nigricornis (assembly GCA_963942545.1). Taxonomy (NCBI): domain Eukaryota; kingdom Metazoa; phylum Arthropoda; class Insecta; order Diptera; family Stratiomyidae; genus Oxycera; species Oxycera nigricornis. The sequence continues at coordinate 85,779,444 of OZ012662.1, forward strand.
TACAAATTTGATTGAAATTTTGTTGGTTTTCAAAATTTAAGCAGTTTTTCTTAATTAAAAGACTGTAGAAACACTGCAAATATTTTTAAACTTTGATTGAATTTACAACAATCTCTTTAGAATAAAAGACATAAAGTAATATCATTCGTATGAACCCTCTCTGCATGGTAACTTTGAATGGTTTTTTATTTTTAATTTAGTTTTTTTATAATCATGGAAAAAAGTTTTGTCAGTTTCTCTTCAAAAACTGATTAGAATGTCAAAATTTTATAAACATTTACTACTATGTTGTGCAAATCAGGTTAACAAAATATTTTTTAGGAAAAAACCCTAATTTTTTGTATTTTCTTCTATTAAATTGAAAAATGCTGAAACGAATTTTTATAATATTGAAAACATCGCAAAAATGTTAATACGCGTCTATTGACACCTTAATGATGCAAATATTATAGCTGGTTCGTGAGATATAGTGAATGATAAAAATGACCTTGAAAATCATGATGACTTTTAATGATTTTTTATTTTTAATTGATTTTTTTACGTAATCATGACAAAATATTTTGATGTTGTGTTTACAAACATTGTTTGCGGTATATCAATTTTATAAACATTGATTACTTTGTTTGGCTTATGAAAAAAAACCTATTTTTTTTGCACTTTTTTCTCTTAAATTAAAAAAACGGCTCCAACGATTTTTGTAAAAATTTGATACATTTGAGCAAATGTTAATACGCGTCGATTGACCTCTTAATGATGCAAATCGTATGTTTAGTTCGCGAGATGTAAGGCATGACAGAAATGACAATCAAAGAGGCAAAACAACAAACCCCCCTGACCGAAGTGATCCAAAAACTAATCAGCTCTTAATATTTCAAAGACGCTTCGATTGACACCTTAACGAAGTCGATCGGACTTTGTTTACGTGAGTAGAAAAAAGTGTCCATGAACGTACAGACGTACGTACGTACACACACACACATACATACATCTCTACATACATCTCTCTCTTTCTAAAAACACTTTATATATACTCTATAGACCACAAAATGTAAAGAAATGTTGAAAATTTCAATTTCGATTTTCGAGGCGATTAACTTCCCATATACTGGGAAGTTAATAATGAAAAAATAATTATGATTAAAAGAAAATTATAAAAACCGAATAATAATCAAAAAAAAAATAGTAATTGTGATTTTAAAAAAAAGAAACTATAATAACAGGAGAAAAATAGGAAAAGAAGAAAAAACGAAAAGTGAAGGATTTACAGCAGAACGGCTGAATGGATTTAGAAAAAAAAGTGGCTCGAGGAGAGTTATGTGGTAGCATGGAGTGGCATGTTGAACACCGTGGTGCGCGTCGTGAATGCAGTCGAGGCGGGATCAGCGTGTTAAGCAGTCATTATTTTTCATATATTCTATTTCCATATATTGAGCACATTTAAACGAAATTTTAATAAGTTTTATCAATAATTGAAAGAAATAGAGATTTAGATCGCGTTGAGAGGGTCAATGCCTATGTAGAGATGAGTCATTTTCCATCATAAAAATGAGTAAATTTAACAAAGTTTCGTATAAATTCGATGAACTTAAAACATGTAGTCAAGTTCAAGAAAAAAAGATAGCCAAGTGAGTGAAGTCAGGCCATCGTCTATTTGTTTGGTTTTTTTCAGGACAACTTCCAGCGGTGAGGAGCGCTCGTCATCAGCCAGAGTAAGTTGGGTACCGATAACTATTTGGAGTAAAGTTGATTTTTTGTGTGTGTTGACTCCACTTCACTTTTCGTTTTTCTTCTTTTTCTATTTTTCTTCTGTTATTAGTTTATTTTTTTAATCATAATTACTAATTTTTTTGATTATTATTCTGTTTTTATAATTTTCTTTTAATCATAATTATTTTTATTAACTTCCCAGTATATGGGAAGTTCTTGTAATCGCCTCGAAAATCGAAATTGAAATTTTCAACATTTCTTTACGTTTTGAGGTCTATAGAGTATATATAAAGTGTTTTTAGAAAGGGAGATGTATGTGTGTGTGTGTGTGTGTGTACGTACGTACGTTCGTGGACACTTTTTTCTACGAGCATAACTCACGTAAACAAAGTCGTATCGACTTCGTTAAGAAATCAATCAAAGCGTCTTTGCAATCTTAAGAGCTGATTAGTTTTTGGGATACTTCGGTCGGGGGGGTTTGCTGTTTTGACCCTTTGGAGGTCATTTCTGTCATGCATTATATCTCGCCAACCAAACATACGATTTGCATCATAGAGGTGTCAATCGACGCGTATCAACATTTTTGTGAATCTATCAAATTTTTAAAAAAATCGTTGTAGCCGTTTTTTAATTTAAGAAAAAAAAGTGCAAAAAATTAGGGTTTTTTTCATAAACAATAAATTTTTAACCTGATTTGCGTAAAAAAGTAGACAATGTTTATAAAATTTATATACTCCAAACAATGTTTGTAAAAACAACATCAAAACACTTTGTCATGATTACGTAAAAAATTCAATTAAAAATAAAAAACTATTAAAAGTCATCATGATTTTCAAGGTCATTTTTATCATTCTCTATATCTCACGAACCAGATATAATATTTGCATCATTAAGGTGTCAGTTGACGTGTATTAATATCTTTGTGAAGTTTATACATTATAAAAACTCGTTTCAGCTTTTTTTTAATTTAATAGAAGAAAATGCAAAAAATTATAGTTTTTTTCATAAAAAATATTTTTTAACCTGATTTGCACAGCACAGTAATAAATGTTTATAAAATGTATACATTCTTATCAGGTTTTGAAGAGAAACCGGCAAAATTTTCTTTCTTGATTATAAAAAAATAAATGAAAAATAAAAAATCATTCAAAGTTGCCATTTAAAGAGGGTTCATACGAATGCTTTTACTTTATTATTTTTATTTTAAAAAATTGTTGTAAATTCAATCCAAGTTTTAAAATATTTGCATAATTTGAGCAGATTTTACATAGTTTTTATAGTCTTTTATTTAAAAAAAATGCTTAAATTATTAAAACCAACAAAAATTTTCAAAACCAAAAAGGCCCCCACCGATTGATCCGCGTGAATATTCAATCTGACCTCATCGACCAAAAACCTTACGTTAGACGATATGATTCTTATTAACTCATACCTGTTACTGCTATGAATACCTCTCATTGTTGTAATGTTGTTGATGTTTATGTAGATATTACTGGGAAGTTGACCGTGTGGACCTCAAGGGTCGCACCTCGCGGCTTGTTATTATTATTATTTAGTTACCATAATTTTCTTTTAATCATAATTAATTTTTTTCGATTATTTTCTTTCTTACAGTTTTCTTTAAAACTTTAATTTTTGTTATTATTTCGAATTATATTTTTGTAATTTTATAAGTTTATTAAAATGTTATTTTTTATTTTTTTGAATTATTTGAAATATATATATATATATATATATATATATATATATATATATATTCCTTTTAACCGTATTATGGCCTAAGGCTGTTTTTTTTCTTCAGGCTCAGTACCAACACCCAATCCTGATTCCCATCCCTTGTCCATGTTATTTGGATCGACACGGGCCTAGCCTAACCTCCTAAAGAACCACACCCACACGCTGAGCTTTAGCCGGCATCGTTGCGCTATACAGGGGGTGGAAGGCTAGGTTCAAATAAATTTTCCGTGACCGCAGTGTCAACCCGCTGTGGTCGCAACAGTTTCATTGACTGTTCAACAAAAGTTAAAAATTATAAATCAGCTAAATAGACAAGAAAAGACGAAAGAAGAAATAGAAACTGAATTTGGCTGCAATAGAAGTACAATCAACAGAATGTTAAGAAATGAAAAGAAGGTCAAATAATTGGCCGCTAAAAACTCAAAAATAAAACGGCAAAGAACTGGGGCAATTAAAGAAATCGATAAGGCGCTAAAAATTTAGTTTGAGCAATGCCGTCGTAAAAATGCTGTGATAACAGGTCCCATTTTAATGAACAAAGCAAAGGAATAAGCTGTTAAGATAAAAATTAATTTTGAACCGTCAAATGGTAGGCTTTGTCGCTGGCAAAAACGAGAAAATATTTCATATGTCAAAATCCATGGTGAGGGCCAAGAAATAAATGCGGATGGTGCCAGAGCATTTTTGCAGGATATTTTGCCACCAATTCTAGACAAGCAATCAATGGAAAATATTTTCAACGCCGACGAAAGTGCCCTGTGCTACAAAGCTATGCCAAAAGGGACATTGGCGTACAAAGGAGAGGTTTTCTCTGGGCTTAGATCCCAGAAAAAACGTCTTACGTTGCTTTTTGTTTGTAATGCCACCGGCACATACAAAAAAATATACGTTATCGGAACATCGAAAAATCCGCGCTGTTTTAAAAACGAAAATGTTCCTCTTCCTTACTACTCCAACAGGAACGCATGGATGACTGCAGACATATGGAATGGAATCCTGATAAATTTGGACAATGATATGAAGGAAGCAAATCGTGAAATAACACTTTTTGTCGACAATGCTTCTTGGCATCAAACAGAGGAGAGAGGAGCTCCTTGATCTCCATTTTATCCAATAAATTTGAATTGACGATACCTTTTTTGGCGAGTTGACTAGCCAGCACAATTTCCTGAATCTCGTCCCTTAATATGGTCATTTTGTTAAACAATATTTACTCATATTTATCACTATTAAGAGAATCGATTACGGGAACAATTCTACTGAAGTGATCTAAAAGATCTGAGGATACTTTTGTAATATATTGATTAATTTTATACTGTCTATCATTGTTGTTTACGATGTCGTCCTGACTTTTAACGATATTGTCCCAATCCGTTGCATCCGGGCTTTCCGCAATCCATTTCCAAGCTGAACTAATCCAGTTTATAGATCGCTTCAGCCTGTGTGAATTTTTGTACCGTAATTGAGATAGTAGATCCTCTAGCTGATCAAGTCGATAGTGTAGCTGTGGCAGTAAAATACTTGATCTGTTAATCTTCTGTTGCACCAATAATTTCATGCTAGTAATAATTTCGTCATAACTGCTAATGTTGATTGTATGAATTATTTTAAAGTCTTCATTAATTATCCCTCCATAACCCTGCTTCATAGTTACTAACGGGCTGCTGTACTCGTAGACCTCCACTGAGGCTTCGGTATTCCATGCAATTAACCTGAAACAGAGGGAATATTCTTGAGGTGTGACTTGTGGATCTTCTTCCCTGTGGTTGTAGTAATGATAGTGTGATTGTTTTTTGAGACTATTTCTTTTTTGAACAGGCGTTTATTCTTGGACTTAATTTGCTTATTAATACAAAATACCACTTCTCTTGGTTTATACACTTTGGGCTTACTCCTTTTTGAATTGTGATTCTTAATTTGGCTTTTCTGTTTACGTAATATTTCACACTTGACGTTTGGATTTAATTTTTCCGAAAATTCAGGCAAATTTTGAGTAATACGAATCTTAGCCATGGAAAAATGTTCCTTCTACACGTCCTGAAGTAGTTGAATATGCTGTTCTGGGATCTTAGTGCCATTTATTATATTAGGGTTTAGGTTTTCCTTTAATACCTTTATTAGACTGCTCTTATTTATTTCCCGCAACCGAATAAAATGCCTATGGTACGTCGGATGTGGTTCTTCGTAAGCAGTTACTTCTGTACCTTCGGATAGTATGATCTGTTTCTTGAACACATTTAGAGGGGCCTCGCAATGCGAAATCAGTTCCGAGCTGTCTTCATCTGCACTATGCGCTGTTTCGGAGAAATCAAGATGTTAGCATTCAATGGTAGCCGAGAAAGACCGTCTGCAACAACGTTAGTCTTTCCAGGTTTGTGAACGAATTTGTAGTTGAATTCCCCGATTCTTGCTTTCCAACGCTTAAGTTTTCCGTTGTGATTGCTGTTGCTCAAGGCGAAGGTCAACGGTTGATGGTCTGTTAGAATTTTCACCTTCCTCGCTCCATAGAGATACATTCTCAATTTATCGAGGGCCCATACTATTGCCAACATTTCCTTCTCATTCGCCACGTAGTTCTCTTCGGTTTCATTTAGTGACCGGGATATGTAGATAATGGGCCTATCCTTCCCAATTTCTCCTTGTGAAAAAACTGCTCCCATTGCATAGCTTGACGCATCCGTGGTCAAGATAAATGTTTTGTCGAAATCCGGAAACACTAGCACTTCGGATGAAGTAAGACGTTGCTTAAGATCATTGAACGCTTTCAATTCTTGATCACCGAATTCTATCGGTATTTTCCTCGATTGGTTAGCCCTGATTTGGGCGTTCGCCCCTCTTGTCAGGTTCGTTAAATGTTTCGCGACCTTTGCATAGTCTCTTATGAACTTCCGATAGTAAGAGGCTAGCCCTAGGAATCCTTTTAATTCCTTCAGATATGCTGGGGGTTTCATATTATTGATTGCCAAGATCTTTTTAGGATCCGGGAGAATACCTTCACCCGAGATGACATATTCCAAAAAATCCACCTGTGTTTTCAGAAATGTTGACTTTTCCAAGTTTACCTTGAGGTTCGCCTTCTCTAACTGCCTAAGTACGACTCGTAGATTTTACAAATGTTGACCTTCAGCGTCGCCAAGATAAATTATGTCGTCTATGTAGACATAGCAAATTTTGCCTATGAATAGCTTCAAGACATCGTCAATCATCCTTTGAAATATCTCCGGTGCGTTTTTCAGACCGGATGGCAATCTAGTAAATTCATATTTCCCGTTCGCGGTTGAGAAGGCAATTTTGGGGATGTCACTTTCCTTCATTTTGATATGATGGAATCCTGACGTTAAATCCAAGGTGGTGAAATACTTTGACTTCCCAAAGCTTCCGTCAAATAATGTAAGGCCGGGTAACACGAAAAAGTCTAAAAATGTGTTGTTTCCTGCATGTTTAAAAAATTCGCCAGTGATTTTCTTTGTTATCAGGATCTCACCTGCTGCAGATTGGATTGTGAAAAGATTGGCGACTGGGTTTGCTTTTTGGGCCATTTGACTTGAAACAAAATTCTTATTCGCGGCTGCGTCGATTAGAAATTTTAATATACGCCCATCCCTAGTAATATATTCTAGGTATGGAACGCTAGAGAGGCGTCTATCATAAAATTTAGGTGATTATCGTCGGATGCCTCCTCACTTTCTACGATCTGGTCAAGACACGAGTCGTCCAATGCTTCCTGAGCCTGAAATTCGTAGCTATCCTCGGGATAGTAAGAGTTAGACTCGTCCTGAATCTCCGGCAGTTCTAAGTTGTACAATCTCTGGGACTTCCTTGGAATGTTAACCGATTCATTGTGACGCTTAACCTGGGCATAATTGGTTGGCCTGTTGATATAATCAACTTGACATGTCAGCATCGATTTGTCTACATCCATTGGAACTGGTGGCTTGGGATGAGTTGACCTGGGTGGAGGATCACGAACGATGGGTTGATATTGATTCCTGCCTCCAATATTATAGGCTAAATTGCGCTCATTCGTACTCAAGCGCTGGTTCCTTATAGGTACGTTTGCTCCGTTTAATGCGGATCGAGAGTTAAATATCTGATTTACAGGTGAAGACACTGTGTTTCCCATACTCTTGGGATGAATGGAGAAGCTCCTGCAGTTGATATTCTGGAACTCCAAGCAGGAAGCGTAAGCCTCCGGAAGAGTTTGGGGTTTCTGAATTACGAGTGTTCTAGGAAGATCGCTCCTTATACCTCTTATAAAGACATCCAGAGCTCTGTTCCTGTAACTTTGAGTCAATGCAGTGATTGTCTCTTGCGAATGATCCTCGGTTTTGAGTTTGTTTATGAGAAGGGAAAGTTGATGATTAACCGCGGCGTAAAACTCATCAACGCTTTTATTGCCTTGGAACATGAAATGCAGTTGATGCTCTAAGGTGCGAATGACTCGTTTATCCGCGTAATGCAATGATAGGCACTGCTTTATACTTGAACAATCATCATAAAATATATTATAAGAAATAAATATAAAAATATAAATAGAAACTTTCTGCCTTATGTGGCGAAGGATTGCAATGTACATTGGTTTATGGCGTACAATACTATAACCTCCCAGTATTGTTTCAACGCTATGGATCCACGATATGTATTGAACGGGATTCCCGTTAAACCAAGACCATATATATATATACATATATATATATATATATATATATATTTTATTATTTGTGTTGTGTTATTTGAAGTTCAATTTTTCAAGAATATGTTACATACTTTTCAACGACCATTCAAACCTAATGTCCCAGTTATCAGATGCTTTCAGTGCTTTCGTTTCTTTTTTTTTATTGAAAGTTTAAAGTGTTAAAGTGCTAAAAATGTATTTTTTTAAAAATCGTAAAAAAATACAACTAATAAAAATTTGAAACTTAGTGTTCGTCTTTATTGAAATCTAAAGTTGACACCCAAATACAAACTTAAGTTGACATTTTTTTATTATTATCGTATCAGTTTCATAAGCTAAATGGCCACCGTACTGGTGTACCACGCATGCAATCCAAAGAAAAACAAACAAACTGTGCCTCATAAATTCTTGGCCAAAATATCCATCTGCAAGCATATAGCAAGGAAAATTATTTTAATCATTGTTATACAGGACAGAAACAACCTAATATTGCAGCAAAGACAATTTTATTGACGAGTTGGTGCACACCCAAATTATTGATATACCTATCGTTATATGGAAGAAGAAAAAATTTAATAATAATTTTTTTTCAGTATAATTAATTACATATAATTCCAAATAGTTGTTCAAGGGTATCTTCTTCGCCAAAACGAAATGCTTCCATTAAAACAGATATTGTACTTGTAGAATAGCTTCAGGACTAGAAGGGTTAAATTGGGTATTTACCATGAGGCAACCTCAATATATATTTTGAATTGATAACCATTCAACCAGATTCGTTTTGGTCAAAGTCAAGATTATATTTGCTGGCAGCGCGGAGTCATTTCCATATCTGGACTAATGTTTGATGAGACATGATTTTCGCTAACCACAAACCATATTCTAGATGCCTTTATTGTTACTCAGAGTAAATGGTGTTTTACTATAGCATTATTTTCTATAAAAAGCGGTGGTAACATGGTACAAATATCACTGAAAGAAGCTACAATTTGTCTACAAAATTCGTGTTTAACACTTGAAGACATGTGCTTGCAAGTAAACGCAGTTTTCACAGTCGCAATAATTCTCATTGCAAATTGTTGGGGAGCAACTATCAAACCTGCTAGTGTGGAGGATCAGGTATTTGTGCATGGAGGAACTCGAGACTCTTGTATAAGGAACTTAGATCTGGGACATTTCTAATTGTGTTGAAAATTTCATTGCAGCCAAAGACGGATGAACAATTAAAAGCTGAGTTTGCAGCAAGCATCAGTGATTGTTTTACTCCTGGTTTGACCGGAGGCGAGTTCATAGTGTATTAATATTACTCATCATGTTTTATGCTATCTAATTTTCATCTCTTCGAAACAGAGGATTTCCTCTCTGTTTTCAAAGGAAATGCAACGCGACCTGGAAAATGTGTTTGGGCTTGTATTTTCAAGAAGAATGATGTGGTATGTACATAATTCAATATAGGATGCCTGAATATTTCATTTGAATTCATTTTTAGTTAAGGGATAACAATACGATAAACTTTGAAGCTGCCAAAAAATTAGCTAAAATAATATCCGACTCAGCTGATTCTACCAGTGAAGAAAAACTGATCTTGGGTAAATGCACTGTGATCTTGGGTAAATGCACTGATATCACTGATGAAGACGAGTGAGCGAACAAACATATAATTGTAACTCTTGATTTCTAATAGCACAATTGAATTTTAGATGCGAGGCTGCATATAAAATTATCCATTGTGTAAAAACTGCTTGCTTGACAACTTAAGAAGCTCCGAGAGAAGAAAAAGTAGGTTATTCGCCAAAAGAAAAATATTTTGTGATTGATGAATCATTATGAAGAATAAATTATAAATATTTTCTTTACACTGTGATGTTTAAATTTTGGGCAAAATGGATATTTCTGGACCAATGAAGAATAGAATTTCAACACAAATCACTTTTCTACTGACATCATAGTTTATAAGTAAAACTCAAATGATATAACGTTTTGTGTTGCGTTTAATTACTGATAAGAAGAAATTTTTAGTTTCATAATTTAATCTTGCATCAAGTTGCACTGGAATGGCAACAAATTATTCGTTTGCCTTAAAAGATAGAGCAAAAACATCAATGTCTTTGAAAGAACGAGTATATAACCTTTGCGCTGCTACATGCATTTTGTAGTTCTGGAAAAATCACAGTTCTCAGATAACAAAAAACGCACGACTCTACAACCACGAAAGAAGCAACACTAACTAAGACAACAAAACGTAGATGACAATTTATTGTAAATATTTAAATTCTTTTTTTAATTTCAAGTAACAGCCTTGCGACATACAACTCCCTCTTTGTTGCAGCCATTCTCGAAAATCTACTCGATTTTCGCATTTCTCGGTATGCAGTTTTTGCGTGTTCACAAAGTGATAAGAATGCAAATTTAAATTGTGAAAAATTTCTTACACTGATGATTTTGGAAGCCCTCATTTTTCCTTAAAATGTAAAATTTATTTCGCCAAAGTGCTATGCTAGCCAAATAGTTCCCGGAAAAGGTTAAGCTGTGTATTTACCACGAGGCAATTGTGATTGTATTACTCATGAATTGAATAATCTATATTTCAAATTGATCACTTCAAAACCATACAAATTTCCTGCGTCAAATTGACGAGTTTCAACCCGATTCGTTTATTGTCAAAATCAAGATTATGTTTGCTTACTAAGCGAAATCATTCCCATATATGCACCAACGTTCGTTGAGACATGATTCTTGCTAACCACAAACCATATTCTAGATGCATTTACCGTTATTCCGAATATATGTTATAATATTTTGCTAGAACATTAGCCGAGCCGAACAAGCCGCGAGGTGCGACCCTTGAGGTTCGCACGGACAACTTCCCAGTAATATTTACATAAATATTAAAAATACTAAACAAAATAATAATTATGAAAATAATACTACTTGAAATTATAAAAATGTACCTCTCATAACAGTAATTGGAATGGCTTAATATAAATCGTATCATCTACGGGAGCGTCCATTGATTACGTAGGTAAGGGGGATGATTAAATATTCACGCAGATTTATCGGGAGGGGGGAGGGGTAGGTTACAAAGTCTTTTCTACATTATTTGTTATTTTCTTTTCAATTCTTGAAGGACAAAAGAGCGCTAGCATTAATTAATGCAGTTTTTGTTATTACGCCCACTGAAGAGATTTTGTCGCGTGGTGGTGGTTGAATGTGAAGTCAATAATCGGTTTAATTGCATGTTAAAACTAAATAGCCGCACGAATGATGATGGAGGCAGTAATTAAAATCTTACGAACACTAAAGACCAAAACTACTAAAAATTACATTACAGCAACATTCAATGCGTTCATTACCACAAATGCAAATTTGATTAATTATTTTGCTTTTCAAAATTTAAGCAGTTTTTATATTACAATTAAAACACGGTACTTTAAAAACTTCAAAATCTGTTTCAAGTATGCAAATATTAATAAACTTTGATTGGCTTAACAACAGTCTTTAAAATAAAAGATATAAGGTAATATCATTCATATGAAGACTTTTTACATGGCAACTTTGAATGATTTTTTTTTTTTATTTAATTTTTATTTGTAATCGTGAGAAAAATTTTCACTAGTTTTTTTACAAAATGTGTTTGGAGTGTATAAATTTTATAAACATTGAGTACTGTGTTTCGTAAATCAGATTAAAAATTTATTGTTTATGAAAAAAAACCTAATTTTTTGCACTTTGCATAAAATTTGATAGATTCACCAAATCTTTAATACGCGTCGATTGACATCTTCATCATGCAAATCGTATGTATGGTTCGCAAGATATAACGCATGAAAGAAATGACCTTCAAAGGAGCAAAACAACAAACCCCCCCGACCGAAGTGTCCGAAAAACTAATCAGCTCTTATGATTGCAAAGACGCTTCGATTGACACCTCAACGAAGTCGATACGACTTTGTTTACGTGAGTTATGCTCGTAGAAAAAAGTGTCCTTGAAGGCACATACGTACGTACGGACGGACGTACGTACGTACACACACACACATACTTCTTTCTAAAAACACTCAAAATATACTCTAAAGACCTCAAAACGTAAAGATATGTTGAACATTTCAATTTCGATTTTCGAGGCGATTACAAGAACTTCCCATATACTGGGAAAATAACAAGTAGGGTCAGGTCGGGGTAAATGGAAACAAACGACATAGCTTTCCTCGTGGTGATTATAATGAACTTAAATGCTGACGATTGTCAACTTGGCAACACTCGAATGACATTAAAGAGTTCCCGCGCTTTTCAGTCTGTTAATGGAAGTGTCATCATTGTTTGAAGTTGACATTAAGAAAATAGTTGCTTATCGAAGTTTGGTGAGCTCAAATTTTCCTCTGCAGCATAAAAAAAACGCAAAGTAAATGATTACAACTATTTCAATTTGGTATGTGGGATCTTATTGAAAGAATATACTTATTATTTTGATTCTCTCTGTTTTAATTGATGTGTAAGCTTTATGTTTCCAATTACCCCATAGGTTTTTTACCCTGGGGTAATTGGAAGCAACAAAACAATTTCCCCTTTGCGTGGCGATAAACCACACATTTAGTTGTGAATTATAATTGAGGTAAATCGCACTAAGACATGCCAAATAAGAGTATAGTGCATCTCTTATTTGGCATTTCTTAGTGCGATTTACCTCAGTAAATATTCTTAGATAACGTTTGGACGATAGTTGATTTACATGGTCTTTGAGGGTGCCCAGGACGTAATAAAAGAAAAAGCCACCTCCATCTTGCACAACAGGTAGCTTAGAAGAAACTGTGTTCTCCATCAATATATATGAAATCGCTGTTTCCATTTACCCCCTTGTTTCAGGGGTAATTGAAAATACACTGGGGTAAATGTAAACAGGCATTTTCTCATTTGAAAATAAAAATAGTCAAAATTTTCAATCCATAGCATTCAGGCGGAGAATAGTTTAGTCAAAATTTCATCTGAAAAATCAGCCAATGGGTACGGAATAATATCAATGCAAAATATTGGAATTTTATTTCCAATCACTCCACCTGACCCTATGTATTTATATGTACCTATGTATGTTTAGACTCGTATATATACAGCATAAAAATGATTTGAATAGTTTACCAAATAAAAAGGATAAATTAAAAATACATATCAGTTACGTGTCGGGAAACCCTTTCGCTTCACAAATTCTGGCAAGAGATTTGGCATTATCACGTAAAGTCTCCTCCATTCCTCCTCTGCAATGTATGGATTCTCATGCTTTTTTCATGAATCCAACAATTGGTCCATGTTTTTTGGAATTTTCTACTGCTGTGGCTTGTTTTTTGTCTTTCCACAAGTGACCGCCTGGATTTTAGTCCGGACTCGTTGATGGCCAGTCTAAAACGGCGGTCATCCAGAAATTTTCTTGTGTGGCATGAAAATTCCATATAGTAGAAAGATTCTCCTCATCCCATGACAACATGATGTTTTCTAAAATTTCGACCTAATTTTCTTGGTTATTATTCCTTTCGTAAGGTGTATGGGTCCAACACCAAACCACGAGAAACATCTCTAAACATTGATGGAGTCGCCTCTGTGCTTAAAAATAATCGAAGTAAGCAAGGGTTGAATTCCTTACTACTTGGTCGTCCTACATATCTCCTGCTAGAAAGGCCAATGCAATTTATTTTGGTTTCGTCGCTCCAAAGGATGACTTCCCATTCATTTTCCCAGATTAATTGTTTCCATGGGAATTCTATTTTTTTCTTCCGATTAGTTGCTTTCGCCAGAAACGTTTTCGTGACTATCGTGCCATGTGGCTTCTACAAGACGTCTTCTGACTGTTCTCACCGATATATCGCTACTTTCTCTGAAAAGTGGGCGATGCATTTCGACACCTGATCTTTTTGGGCTCCGATTCGCTGTAAAAACAAACAAATTGTCCATACTATGAGGACTATGGACATTCTTGCGATTTTTCACGTGTTTCAGGGCTCCGTGAATATGGCAAGCTGAACTCTCCAAGTCTACATTCTTTTGTCCAACTGGAGAAGTACAAATCTTAGCCTTTCCTAGCATTATTGACTTAAACGAATTTGAATGCCATCCTCTTTTTTTTAGTAAAATGGAATGTTTCTAATTATTAATCCGCTTCAAATCTTGAGTTTTTTAGTTATTTGTCACCTGAAACGATCTTGGCTACTGTTCGGAAAACGCCACCCGGGTTTAATCCATGAAGTGGGGACTGTTTCTACTCCGAAACTGCCCTGTTAATTAATCCAAAAACGGGAACCAGATGTGCGTCGAACAGAAACCATTAATAGAGAAAAGAAAAGAACAAAAGATGAGAAAGGGAGCCAAAAACACAGGTTCGCTTCATTTAAATTAAATGAGGTTTTATTTTATCCTATCACTTTTAATGTCAATATTTCTTACTTTCTTAAATACCTAACTGGCCCGTACGCTACACTTATTACTACCATTGCCTCATACTTACTAATTCCGATGCCTCCTAGCCTCTATTTGATCTGTCGCTTGCTGTCCGCACTCCTAGTACACCTCTTTTGTCGATGTCTTTCACTAGCACTAGTGACCAAAAAAAGGACTTCGTTGCGTTTACTTTATGTCGCCCAGTCCACAAGAAAAAGAAGGAAATCTTTCACCTGCTGCTTTTCCTATACATATGCAATCCTCTCAATCACGTTCACTAATATCGACGGTAAACGACCCGGTAAGTTCACCGGATTCGTTTCGCTTCCGTTTGCTCAACTAGTTTTGTGGCGATTTCCAAATTTATCAGCTGATCTAATGATTACCACTGGCTACAGCTACAGTTGTACACAGGTGGACACTGCGGCTGTTGTGTTTTTGCGGACGTGTACCTTTTGTCACTGTCGATGGAAGTGGCGATTGGACGTATGTAATTTAGTTTAAGTCGTTAAGTAGGTTATTTGTACCCTGATAACATTCATACTAATTCAAAATTGTATTCTAAACGTAACTTAAATAAATTCAATCCCTACTAATGCCACTGAATACCATATTTTTATTGTATATAAATAAAATACATAAATCATTGTGTGCAGTGCGGCCCATGTATACAGTTTTTTACCGCCATCGTTTACATGGTGATAAAAGATCTTCAGGAGCAGGACAGCCAAGATGGCTTGAACAATCCTTACTTCCAGCGTTGACCAAATAGGACCAAATTCATTAATACTTCTAACGCACTACTCGCTGAAGTGGTCGGGTTTAAGAAGAAAAATGTGATCCTCCTGATCGATGTGAGCGCGTAAGTCGTCACGCGGGAATGTGATTGAAACACACACAAATTTGTGAAACCTTCGAATGGTTGCCGGTGAAAGTCTCCTGTAGACAATATAACATGATCTAGTTTAATTTCATCGCGAATAATGTATCTAAGAAATGTGTTCCATAATGATGGTAATTTCCAACATGTCATACAGCCCCGAATTTCTCTACTTCTACTCCTCCCGAAATGTTGTAATGTTGGTCTAAATTTTCGTTTTCATTCTCGTTACTACTAATAATAACATGGAACCCAAAAACTACTACTATTATTAGTTAACAATTGAGCGAAAACAAAAGACTTAAGCCAGTAACTTTACCATTGACTCTATAATGCACTTAATGAACACTTTCTTGAACCTAATAACGCTGCTGAGGCTTTGGATGTGATAAAGGTTCAAGAAAGTTGATTGCATTGCTAATCATCATCGTTTCGTAACCATTTGCCATTCTGTATCTCAACGTTGAGATGTATGTTGACGTTAAAGGAAAAACTGCAACTCAAAAGCTTGAAATGAGTTTTCGTTTTTGTTTTCTGGAAATGTATTTCCGAACTCATAGAAATGATATCGTTTTTTAAAGATATAAGAAAAATACTACAAAAGGCTACAGGAACTCATTAAAGCTGGTGTTAATACAAACCCGGACACAACGTAAGTGATATCGTCAAAATGAACGATATGAAATTAGCCTTACCAAATTTATACTGCCATGTAATAATCCTCACAAATGGTTTAATGATTTAATAGAGTAAAGTCTGAACTTGCTGACAGAATAATCATTGTAAGTAAGTCAATAATAAACTGAATGAATTCACTTTTTGTCTATGTAAACATATTGTTGAGCATTTTATATATTAGAATTAGTTTATGCATTTTTTCCATTGATTCATATTCTCTAGGTACTGAATATCTTCCTTACACCAAATTTTGGTTTGATTGATTCGATAAAACAATTTTTTATTAGAGAAAAGACAACTCTTTGAAGAGAAAAATTTGTCAATTTGAAAAAAGATTTTCAGAGCAAGGAAGGTTTGTTTAGGATAGTGTTTAATTTATTTGGGAAATGCTCTAAATAAGTTCGCAAACCTTTGTCCACTAAATTGGTGTATGGAATATGTACTAGAGAGCCAATAATATGATATCAATTTTTCAGAAATATCAGACCTGACAGACAAATCTATTTTAATTGGACACCTTTGAGGCGTTTTTTTTCCATTTGACTTATCTACTGCCCCATTGTTCAGACGTTTTTTAAATTGACTTGCAAATCGTGTGTGCATTGGTGCAAGGACTTTGCATTAAAGTCGTACGTCGAAACTCACACGAAAATACCCCAACCTGCAAAATGTCTTTGAAAGAGCGTATAGTCGGGTCAAATGGTGATTTTATCGTACATTTTGGGGTGGCAGGCAAATTTTCATTGCAATGTGTAGCAAATTTTACAGTAAGCTTAAGTTCAAGTTTCTTACGTCGCAGTTCCAATAGCTTAAGGTAAAAGGTGCAAAGAAGAAAAATTGGAGCACCTCCACACCTCGGAAATTATGGCTCTCACAAAATACATTATTGAAGCAAATAAACGATTTCTCTCTCTTGGGAAACTTGGGAAACATTTTAGTAATCCAAAAAAAATTTGGAGAGGAAAATGTGAATAACATCAAGCATCGATGCTGAAAGCGGTAGGAATACGTATGTCAAGATACGAACCGAATTATTAAATTTTATTGAAATTATTATTATTTTGTAATTGTAATTTTCTAATCAATCAGCTTTTAATTTTTGTTCTATGAACTAGCTACGGGGTTCAAGTAGTTTTTATGTTTTCTAGTTAATTACCTTATAATTGCGGTCGCGCGAATGAACACATTGTTTCATTTTTTCGTGTTATACCATTGAACGCAGATTCAGTTATCGATAATAATCCGTTTCACCTTTTTGGTGCCATAATCCGATGGTTCTGTTTATGGACATGTATCTCTCAAGGGAAGATGTTGCTCAAGCTATTAACAAGCCACATACACATGCACAGACATCTTTCTAAAAACGATGGATTTGGATTCTAGAGACATTAAAACGTGGAGATATGTTAAAATTTGGAATTTTCAAAATCGACTCCATTACAGTAACTTCCCACAGTGAACTGGGAAGTTAATAAGAAAAATTTACCATTAATTAAAGCTAGAAGAAAAGGTTGATGCGATCGGTATTACTTAATTTTACTCATTCTAAACATTGATATGATTTAAGCAAATTTTCAATAATTTGAGTACATCCCCTTTATATATTAGTAAACAACTGCTTAAGCTTAAAAACGAATATCTTTTCGCAATAAAATTTGCACTAATGGCTACCAACGAATTGGAAAATCAGATGTTTAAGCAATTTCTTTTGAAAAAATCCTTCGCTATTTTTGATAGACAAACATATTCCAAAAAAAAAACAGTAAATAATTAATATTTAAATAAATAAGTAGTTGAAACCGATATTATGACCTAGTTTCACTTACTCGAATGACGCTACTGAGGTATCGATCAATGCGTTTTTCCATTCGAATGATTTGATACCATTTTTAATAAACTTTGTTCAGCTGTCTTCTAATTTTAAAAGAAAATACATATCATTTTTTAAAAATAAGTTTCATCTTTCTAATTTCCGCCTTTACTAGTCAATTTTTCAAAAACCAAAGAGTTGTTATCAAATATAAATCTAAAGTTGCTTTTGCACTTCCAAGAAATATTCAGATAAAAATTCATGATGAATAAAAGAGCGTCCATGTACAACACAAGGATCATTGGTCAAAGTCTTAATATTTTTTATATACAACCAGACATCGAGTTTTTACTGCATGTAAGGTATTGTTTTAAGATTAAATGCTAGATTAGAAGTGCAATGTCTTTGATGCTGTTATGGAAATTTTAGGCGCAACTACGACAAATGGTCAACTTGCGACAAAATCAATTCAGTCAGCAAAGGAAGAAAAGCCGCATTTAATAACCCGTCAATCTCAATTTTGCCAAAACTCTCGCATACACCCATTTTTGTTTCAAGTGTCCTTAAGAAAATAGTCACTTACATAAAAAAAATTTAAACCCCATGACATTGCGCAGATTCAATCCGACCCCCCACCTATCAAAATCCTTATTAACTCAATAGATAGACACTCCCTAAGATGATGCGATTAATATTAACGCATTCCGCTTACTTCAATAAGCTCGGATGCAGGATTGATCCGATGCCAAAAAATCGTCACAAAAATATTCGCCTACAAAAATATCCCTTACAAAAAGTCCCTTGTAAAATTATCGGACCACAAAAATATACTGTAAAAAAATGTCTCGTACGAAAATATTTGCTTCACTAATAATCAACAATCGAGGACCACATAATAAAAAAATAAGTGAACTTAGATGAGAATCCCATGAAATTATTTAAATTAAATATTTTTACTCTTTAGGATTACGTACTACAAGTCTGACGGCACACTATTGTCGTGACAACTTTTTTCGGTTGAGTGTGTGGCGTGTGTCCCATGATCGTCTTCACGTACTGTAGTTGGAATGCAACATTGTTGCACGCGAAATATATCACCGTTTGATATGCCCACGTAAGCATTTCTACGATTATGCTTATCACTAAATCCTCGCCAGACGTGGACGATCATGGGGCAACAACTCCTGCATATCAGGTTCGTGGGTGCTGACGCTGCAGAGTCAGCATTTACGGGCCATATAAGAACGGCCCGCGACTGAGCTCGGTCTTCCTTTTCTTGTTGTCATTCACGGAGTGCTCCCGCGTTAATAAAGTCATTCTTTCAATTACCTCCGGCGTTTACCAGGGCAAAAGTGTAACAAACTTCTAATTCCTAGCCGAGATAAGGTGTCGACTTGCAATCAACACATAATATGTAAACCTATGGCTCAACAATCATCAAATTAAAACCATTAAAAAGTTACTTTGAAAAGCTAAAACAGAGAGAAGGGAATATTTTCATAATTCAACTAGAGGTGCAATAGTATAGTTTTTCAAATTATTTACCATTCATTTTGGACAAAAGTTTCCGGCACATTAAGGAAAAGGTGTTGAAACTAAAACTTAAATGGTGTAACTATTTGTTTGTATTGTTTTACAACGTCAAACAGGAAACACGTGTAATCAATCAAATAAAGTTAACTATAGGCTAGTTCATACGGCTCTATGGGTTTAACTTATATTCAAAGAAATAAAAATTTTCTTAAGTTTATAGTTGCAAATTTTCCTTTGTCATAACCCACTTTGTTACGTTCTGGCGTTTTTTTGAAAAAGTCATTACTAGTGACCCGGGATGTTTTAGCTATCCTCGGATTGGAAGATCGAGCCTATCGTCTCTTTAAATCTAGCAGAACTCCTGAAAACTTTACTGCTTTTTCTAGACTTCGTGCTTTAGCGAAGTCGGCAATGAAAAGCGCTATGCGTAATTATTTCGTTAATGTCGAAAATTCGCTACACTCAAACCAAACCAAGGCGTTTTGGTCCTATATCAATTCCCTCAAGTCTTCCTCCAGAATTCTCAGTACTGTTTCATGGAACGGTGAACAGGGTTCGACTCCCGAACAAATCTGCGAAATTTTTGCTGCTTTCTTTTCCTCAATTTATCTTCCCTCTTCTCTCCAACATACTGCTACTAATATTCCTTTTCACTTTCCACCTATTCTCAATTTTATTTCCACAAACCCTACTGAAATTCAAACGTTGATTGATTCGTTGGACTCCATCGTAGGACCTGGACCGCACGGGCTTCCTAATATTTTCTTCAAATCTTTATCCTCTTCATTATGCCTTCCACTTTCTTACATTTTTAACGCTAGTTTATCCTCGGGTGTCTTCCCTAATTTTTGGAAGCTTGCTAACATTTTCCCTGTACATAAGTCTGGTTCCCCATCCAATGCTTGCAATTAGCGTCCTATTTCGTTACTCTCATGTCTTCCCAAACTTCTTGAACGCATTGTCCATAATAAAAATCCCCGTTTCAACATGGTTTTCTTCCAGGCCGATCAACTAGCACAAACCTTCCTGAACTTACCCATACTGTCGCAAAGGCTCTCGACAATCGTCTCCAAGTGGACGTAGTCTACACTGACTTCAGTAAGGCATTTGATACTGTCAACCACAATGTTCCACCTCAAAAATTAGAACACTTTGGCCTGTTTGGTCCAGTACTCTCTTGGCTTGAGTCATTAGTTTTCGTTCAAGTCGTGTTCGTCTATCTGGTGCACTTTCCTCTCTTTTCTTTCCAACCACCGGTGTCCCTCAGGGATCTATCCTTGGCCCTCTTCTCTTCCTCCTATACATTAATGATCTTCTTTTTATTTAAATATCTTTTTTCACCATTCACCAAATACAATAATGCATTAATAATGCTAGAAATAGTAACTAAAAAATACAAAATAAAGTAAATCTTAAGAAGTTAATTCAATGAAATTTTACATAAAAAATATAACTTAGGACTAAAGATCTGCAAAATAAGTAACAAGCATACAGTTATCAAAATTGATAAGTGTCGTATGCTCAGAGTGAATTATTCAGAACTAAAAAGAAAAGAAACAAGCCGCGAGGTGCGACGCTTGAGGTCCACACGGTCAACTTCCCAGTAATATCTACATAAACATCAACAACATTACAACAATGAGAGGTAATAGTAACAGGAGTGAGTTAATATGAATCATATCGTCTACGAAAGGGTCCATTGATTATGTAAGGTTTCTGGTCGATGAGGACAGATTGAATATTCAAGCGGATCAATCGGTGGGGGCCTTTTTGGTGTTGAAAAATTTTGTTGATTTTCAAAATTTAAGCAAATTTGTTTTAATTAAAAGACTATTGAAAATCTGCTCAAATTATGCAAATATCTTAAAACTTTAATTGAATTTACAACAATTTTTTTAGAATAAAAGATATAAAGTAATAGCACTCGTATGAACCCTCTTTACATGGCAACTTTGAATGATTTTTTTATTTTTAATTTAGTTTTTTCATAATCATGGAATAGAATTTTGCCAGTTTCTCTCCAATAACTGATAAGAATGTATAAATTTTATAAACTGGATCACAGTGCTGTGCAAATCAAGTTAAAAAATATTTTCTATGAAAAAAAAACTATAATTTTTCGCATTTTCTTCTATTAAATTAAAAAAACGGCTAAAACGAATTCTTATAATATTAAAAACTTCACAAAGATGTTAATACACGACAACTGACACCTTAATGATGCAAATATTATATCTGGTTCGTGAGATATAGTGAATGATAAAAATGACCTTGAAAATCATGATGACTGTTAATGATTTTTTATTTTTAATTTATTTTTTTACGTAATCATTAGAAAAAGTTTTGATGACATTTTTGCAAAAATTGTTTGGAGTACATAAATTTTATAAAAATTGATTATTAAAACTTGACAATCAGGTTAAAAATTTATTGTTTTTGAAAAAAAAACCTAATTTTTGGCACTTTTTTTTGAAAAATTTGAAAACTGCTCGAAGAATTTTTTTAAAAATTTGACACAATAATACAAACGTTAATACGCGTCGATTGGCACCTTGTTTAAATAAATCGTATGTTTCGTTCGCGAGATATAGCGCATGACAGAAATGACCTTCAAGGGGTGAAAACAGCAAACCCCCCGACCGAAGTGTTCCACAAACTAATCAGCTCTTAAGATTGCAAAGACGCTTCGATTGACACCTTAACGAAGTCGATCGGACTTTGTTTACGTGAGTTATGCTCGTAGAAAAAACTGTCCACGAACGTACGTACGTACGTACGGACACACACACACACACACATACATACATCTCCCTTTCTAAAAACACTTTATATATACTCTATAGACCTCAAAACATAAAGAAAAGTTGAAAATTTCAATTTCGATTTTCGAGGCGATTACAAGAACTTCCCATATACTGGGAAGTTAAAAAAGTGTGTTGGGGACAACTAAAAATAAAATAAAATAAGACATGTATAAATGCCAGCAGAAAAGAAAACATCATATAACATTTATTCAATGGATTTAGTTAGATTGAATATTTCCTCATTATCTATAGAAAAAAGCCACTGTTTAAGGGATCTAGCAAAAAGTGATATGTTCTTTTCGATTCTTAATTGATTTGGAAGTTTATTGAATATCCGTGGAGCAGTAACAGAATAAAATTGAGAAAAATGAACTTTGTTGACTTTTGGAATCCGTACTAGACTTTTAAGATTAGCGCGCAAATTATGATTATCACAATACCTTGAATGCGAGGAATTTATATTTTCCGAAAAATATAGAAGAGCCTTATAGTAATTTAGATGTTTTAAAGGTAAAATATTTAATTCTTTAAACAAAGGAAAACTAGGGGTTCTACGTGACACTTTAGAGATTATGCGGATGCAGTGTTTCTGTTTTATTAACAATGGTTCTAATTTATTTAAATATGCACCGCCCCAGCAACAGATACCGTATTGCAATTTCGAATGGAAGAGTGCATGGTAGACAAGGGTGAGCGTAGATACCGCTCAGTAAAGACTTGAATGGTACATATTTCTGATTAAATTATGCAAGTATTTTTTAATAAAGCCAGTATGTAATTTCCAATTCATCATACTATCCACAATTATACCTAAGTATTTGAATTCACCTGTGATTTCAATGGAGAAGCAATCTGCCGCGCAATATTCCATATTATTAAATAAGAAGTTCGAGGACAGTGCTTCCAAATTTATTAATTTAAACTTTCTGCACACCGGTGAATGATATCGCAACAACAAATCATTGTAACTGTTATGTGTTAGGTTAAAGATCATAAGTTTTGTTTTTTCACTTATTAATAATCTGTGTGCAAAAAACCAATGCCTTAGGATCTCCAAATCATGACTAACTTCAATGAATGTATTAAAACAGTTAATGTTGGTGTAAGTGAACGCAGTATCATCAGCATAAGCAGTTATTTTGCCAAGAAAGGGTTGCGTGAAAAGTGAATTAATGTATACCAAGAATAAGATAGGACCTAGGACAGAACCTTGGGGGACGCCCTTAGAGTTCATTTTAGGCGAATCTCCCCTTTGTCCTAGGATCTCAGTGTCTTCTGTATGCTGATGACTTAAAAAATTTCAGAATTGTCCGCTCAGAAGAAGATTGTATTGCTTTCCAGATGGATCTGGACGCAGTCGATTCTTGGAGTCATACTAATTTTCTCTTTCTTAATGTCCAGAAATGTCACAAAATGTCCTTCACCTTAAACGCTGTCCAATTGATCATATTTTTATATTTCCATTATTTAGACTCCCTCCTTGAATCCATAGAGCACAAATGCACTCGTTTTCTTATGTTTAAATTTATTTTGCTTATATACCTTATACTGAGCGACTTTCCATGCTTTAACCTCCCACTTTGAATTCCCGTAGACTCCTCTTAGATGAATGTTTTCTGTTTCGGCTTCACCACCGTTATTTAAATTCTGCGAGACTGCTTAAGTTATCGTATTTCAGAACAACCCGCCAGATCTGCTAACACATTTGCAGTTCCATATGCGACGACAGAAACTTTTTACCATTCACCTATGATGCGGCTCCCCCGTAAGCATAATAATTTGCAACTTGGTCCGTTTCCTCACTCACTTTATACTTTTAAGCTACATTTAAAGCGCATTTGTTTTAATTAACTTTCTTCTGTTTTCTTTTCTTTTTTTGTCTTGTAATTGGACTTCTAGTCTGTAAGATGAAATAAATAAATAAATAGTGATGAAATATCCACCTGTGCTGAAAATTCGAACCGAGGGATATCAGATCCAGAGACCGTCGTTTTAGGTCTTCAGGAGAAGCACCTCTCGTGCTAGAATTCGAAAAAGGCCAGAGCATAGAACATGCTCATGGCACATCGTTTTTCAAGAGATGGTAAAAATACTGTATTGTGTTTTGGGGGTGACAAGAATTTCATATGTTTGGAACTACAATCCTAATTTGGTACACTATAAATAATTAACTGTGTTGACCTTTAAAGCTAACAGTATCGACCTATAAATCCTATAGGAAAATCATTTCAAAACAATTGCTATTAATAATTCACTTATATTTCTCTGAGTACTCAGAAAATATGGCATAGATGTATGAGTTCGTTAAAGTCCAATGAATTTGCAAGGCCTAATTCTAAATTTTGAAGATTTACCTTAAAGTAATGCATTCCATATTAGCTAAGGTGAATATACTTAAATTAATACTGTACTTATGAATCAAATTGAATGCTCCTGCTGAACACGACTAAACAACACGTGTATTATACTTGTAATGTTCCAATCAATACGCATAGTTTATGGTGAATGTTTGCAGTCAGTTGTAGTGATATCCAACATTTTATAGTGAGTTTTGATACCACTTTGTTAATAATTTCAATATTCCATTCAGTACTGACTGCACTGTAAGTTTTTCCACATGCTAGATATTGTGTAACACCCACCAAAACACACCAGCCTGTGCGTGCAGCTAAACAAATCGTTGCTCACAATCAAACTAACGTCATATGTTACTGAGGCGCTTCTATATTTTACCAGAAAATTCTGTCCCAATCTCAATGGCACAAAAAATCAGCAATTTCTTCTACATCCATAAGAACCTCTTCCAAATTATATCTCAGCATATTCAATCTGTGTGAACATCAAGAAATAACATCCATCTCTATTGGTGATTTTAAGCAAGATATTATTTGCTTGCAACGCGGAATCACTAATGTGTCATACGATATCATTTCTGCTAACTATCAATTATTCTACATGTCTTTACGATTACTAAGAACAAATTATTCTGTTTTATTAAAGCAGTAATTTCTATATAAAGCGGTAGTAACATAGTACACTTGTCACAAAACGTAGATATCATTTGTTTACTAAAGTCGTGTTTAACACTTGAAGGCATGTGCTTGCAAAGAAATGCAGCTTTTGCAGTGGCAATAATTCTCATTGCAACTTGTTGGGGAGCAACTATCAAACCTGCTAGTGTGGAAGATCAGGTATTTGTGCATGAAGGGGTTCTGAACTCAAGATTCTTTTATTAGGAACTCAGATCTGGAACTTATCTAATTGTGTTGAAAATTTAATTGCAGCCAAAGACGGATGAACAATTAAAAGCTGAGTTGGAGGCAAGCATCATCAGTGATTGTATTAGTCCTGATTTGACCGTAGGTGAGTTCATATTGTATTAATATTACTCATCATGTTTTATGCTATCTAATTTTCATCTCTTCGAAACAGAGGATTTCCTCTCTGTTTTCCAAGGAAATGCAACGAGACCTGGAAAATGTGTATGGGCTTGCGTGTTCAGGAAGTTTGATGTTGTATGTACATAATTCAATATAGGATGGCTCAATATTTCATTTGAATTCCTTTTTAGTTAAGGGATAATAATACGATAAACTTAGAAGCTGTCGAAAAATTGGAGGAAAAATTATCAGAATTACCTGATGTTAGCAGGGAAGAAGGTAGTTTTGTGTGCAATGATGACGAAATTTTAGATAAATGCACTGATATCGCTGATGAAGACGAGTGAGTGATCAGAAACATAATTTTGAATTATGATTCCTAATAGCAAAATTGAATTTTAGATGCGAGGCTACATTCAAATTTCTTGATTGTGCACAAACTGCTTGCTTGGAAAGTGCCGAAACATCGAACGAAGAAGAAGTAAATCCGTCGTCAAATGAAAGATAGTTTGTGATCAGTCATTCATTATAGATAATAAATTATAAATATTCCATTTGCACTATTTTGTCTAAATGTTGGGAAAAAGGAATATTTCTGGACCAATGGAGAATGGATGGTCAATGCCAATCAAACCAAAATTCAACTTTTCTATTTGGCATCCATAGTTTACAAACAAAACTCAAATGATGTAAAGTCTCGTGATGCGTTTAATCCCTGTTAAGGGAGAATTTTTAGTTTCATAATTTAATTTTGCATTAAGTTGCACTGGAATGCAACAAATTATTCGTTTGCCTCAAAAGATATAAAGAAAACATCAATGCCTTTAAGGGAACGAGTATATAACCATTGCGCTGCTACATGCGTTTTATAGGTCTGCAGTTCTCGAATAGCTAAGAACGAGTTACCTCACAGCCACGGAAGAAGCAACACTAACTAAGACAAAAAACGTAGATAACAATTTATTGCAAATTTTTAAATTCACTTTTTAATATCAAGTAACAGTCTTGTGAGATGGAGCTTCCCAAAATTGATTTTTCTCTAAATTTCACATTCAAAAAACCCAATTTTGTGTTCAAAAGTTCATTGACTATTATGCTGTGATTCCATAAGTACAACATGATTTTACTCTAACTTATAAAATGTTCGTAGCGCAAAGCCAGTAAATACAAATGATTTTCACCAAATATTCAATTCTCTAAATCAAGATTTTTATACTGCTTGTGAGTATTCTATTTTCTCTGGCAAATTATTTTCTTCACTGTTTAAATGATGAATAATAATAATAATAAAACAACTGTTTAATTCTTCATAACACTTTATTTTAAAACGGTGTTCCTCGTTCCATGATGATCTTAGGACTTATTCCTTATCTCTATTTAGGTTGCGACGTTAAGTAAATCGCTCACGAAAAATTGTGCATCGTAGCAGAAATTTTTCGTGGGAAAGATATTTCATATGTTCGCTTGTATTTCATTGGAAATGTAAGCGTTAGGTGAATTTTCAATAATTTGGGTGGATTTAGATAACATGACTCGCACGAATATGCTTTCGAGAACACTATGTTGAATGCATAAATTGGCTTTATTAAAAAAATGCACAAATTGGTTTTTATTAAAATATTATACAGTAACAGCTCAAAATGGCCTCGTTCTATTCTTAACTTTTAAGTATGGACGTGGAGTTTCAGAAGCTCCGCGCGGTTCTCAAGTTCTTTGTTTCGCACACTTCCCCCCGCACCACGCAACCGAGCGTCTCACTAGCTTCTCTTTTAGTAGCAAAATATACAGTGAGGGAGAAGGTTGCGTCGCTGGGTGCATAGCACGTGAATCATCGAAATATTGGCTGGAGCCTGTTAGGCTCCACGTCGACTGTTGCCATATAAAATATTTTGATAGCTTTTGTGCTTGTTTTAGATTTTCGTTATGGAACATATCCGAAAGTAGTAAACCGAGTTGTTCTAGTTCAAAACAGCCTCAGAGAAAAAAAACTACGGCTAGATGATTCATCTTTCGAAGAAGAATTGAATTATTAACTTCCCAGTACAGGTATCCCTCGACTTATGTCATTTCGACTTACAACGCATGAAAAATTAAGTACCATGCCTCGAGTTACGACGTTTTTTGCTTCGACTTGCAACGCAGTTTGAAGCTATTTTTGACTGGGAAAATATGATTTGTATGTGCATAGTGAGAAACGGTGGAATCGAGGAATACCGCAACGACGTGATTGTTCGTCCAGTGTTGACTGGCATTTCCTCAATGAGTAGTACTATCATCACAAAAACAGGCCACCTGCATTGGAAAAGGTGGAAAAAATGCTGTACACATGGATTCTTGATTTGACCCAAAAAAATTTACCAATTTCAACAGCGATCATTCAAGAAAAAGTGAAAAGTTTGTTCTTTGGCCTCATAGATGAAAATGAACCTTTGAATTCCAATGGAAGCCGAGGATGGTTTGAAAAATTCAAATCGAGATATGGTCTACATAGCGTAAAATTATGTGGAGTAGCCGCAAGCGCTGATAGCAAAGAAGCAGGGAGGTTTCGTGCTTCTACATTTAAGAAGATTATCGATGTAGATGGTTAAAACTCGAAACAAGTTTTCAAAGTTGACGAGGCAGGGCTTTATAGGAAACGTCTACCATCACAAACATTCATAAGCAGGAAGGAAGCTACAACACCAGGCTTCAAGGTCTTCAAATGCAGCAAGGGACTTTAAACTCAAATCTCTATTAGCAGGAACGGCTTAATATTTTGTGGCGCCCTGTGCAAAAGTGCAACTTTGCGCCCTCAAGCCAAACAATAGTCGTTTCCACGTAACCCAAGAGGTAGAATTTTTTACGCGCTTTTTTAATGAGGTATCCCGGGAGGCCTATTCCTCAGATTAAATTTGCAAAATCACAGAAAGTTTAAAAATCTTTAAATTAAAAATAGCGTCGTAAAGTGCCGTAGGGTGCCGTGAAGTGCCGTAAGGTGCCGTAAAGTGCCGTAAAGTGCTGTAGGGTGCCGTAAAGTGCCGTAAGGTGCCGTAGGGTGCCGTAAAGTGCCGTAAGGTGCCGTAAAAAGCCGTAAAGTGCCGTAGGGTGCCGTAAAGTGCCGTAGGGTGCCGTAAGGTGCCGTAAAGTGCCGTAAGGTGCCGTAAAGTGCCGTAGGGTGCCGTAAAGTGCCGTAGGGTGCCGTAAAGTGCCGTAAGGTGCCGTAAAGTGCCGTAAAGTGCCGTAAGGTGCCGTAAAGTGCCGTAAGGTGCCGTAGGGTGCCGTAAAGTGCCGTAAAGTGCCGTAAGATGCCGTAAGGTGCCGTAGGGTGCCGTAGGGTGCCGTAAAGTGCCGTAAGGTGCCGTAAAGTGCCGTAAGGTGCCGTAAAGTGCCGTAAAGTGCCGTAAAGTGCCGTAGGGTGACGTAAAGTGCCGTAAGGTGCCGTAGGGTGCCGTAGGGTGCCGTAAGGTGCCGTAAAAAGCCGTAGGGTGCCGTATGGTGCCGTAAGGTGCCGTAAAGTGCCGTAAGGTGCCGTAAGGTGCCGTAAAGTGCCGTAAGGTGCCGTAAAGTGCCGTAAGGTGCCGTAAAGTGCCGTAGGGTGCCGTAAGGTGCCGTAAAGTGCCGTAAAGTGCCGTAGGGTGCCGTAAGGTGCCGTAAAGTGCCGTAAGGTGCCGTAAAGTGCCGTAAGGTGCCGTAAAGTGCCGTAAAGTGCCGTAGGGTGCCGTAAGGTGCCGTAGGGTGCCGTAAAGTGCCGTAAGGTGCAGTCGGGTGCCGTAAGGTGCCGAAGGGTGCCGTAAAGTGCCGTAGGATGCCGTAAAGTGCCGTGAAATGCCGTAAAGTGCCGTAGGGTGCCGTAAGGTGCCGTAAGGTGCCGTAAAGTGCCGTAAGGTGCCGTAAGGTGCCGTAAGGTGCCGTAAAGTGCCGTAAGGTGCCGTAAAGTGCCGTAAGGTGCCGTAGGGTGCCGTAAGGTGCCGTAGGGTGCCGTAAAGTGCCGTAGGGTGCCGTAAAGTGCCGTAAGATGCCGTAAGGTGCCGTAAGGTGCCGTAAAGTGCCGTAAGGTGCCGTAAAGTGCCGTAAGGTGCCGTAAAGTGCCGTAGGGTGCCGTAAAGTGCCGTAGGGTGCCGTAAAGTGCCGTAAGGTGCCGTAAAGTGCCGTAAAGTGCCGTAAGGTGCCGTAAAGTGCCGTAAGGTGCCGTAGGGTGCCGTAAAGTGCCGTAAAGTGCCGTAAGATGCCGTAAGGTGCCGTAGGGTGCCGTAGGGTGCCGTAAAGTGCCGTAAGGTGCCGTAAGGTGCCGTAAAGTGCCGTAAGGTGCCGTAAAGTGCCGTAAAGTGCCGTAGGGTGACGTAAAGTGCCGTAAGGTGCCGTAGGGTGCCGTAGGGTGCCGTAAGGTGCCGTAAAGTGCCGTAGGATGCCGTATGGTGCCGTAAGGTGCCGTAAAGTGCCGTAAGGTGCCGTAAGGTGCCGTAAAGTGCCGTAGGGTGCCGTAAAGTGCCGTAGGGTGCCGTAAGGTGCCGTAAAGTGCCGTAAGGTGCCGTAAAGTGCCGTAGGGTGCCGTAAGGTGCCGTAAAGTGCCGTAAGGTGCCGTAAGGTGCCGTAAAGTGCCGTAAGGTGCCGTAGGGTGCCGTAAGGTGCCGTAGGGTGCCGTAAAGTGCCGTAGGGTGCCGTAAAGTGCCGTAAGATGCCGTAAGGTGCCGTAAAGTGCCGTAAGGTGCCGTAAAGTGCCGTAAGGTGCTGTAAAGTGCCGTAAAGTGCCGTAAGGTGCCGTAAAGTGCCGTAAAGTGCCGTAAGGTGCCGTAAAGTGCCGTACGGTGCCGTAAAGTGCCGTAAGGTGCCGTAAGGTGCCGTAAGGTGCAGTCGGGTGCCGTAAGGTGCCGTAGGGTGCCGTAAGGTGCCGAAGGGTGCCGTAAAGTGCCGTAAAGTGCCGTAAAGTGCCGTAAGGTGCCGTAAAGTGCCGTAAGGTGCCGTAAGGTGCCGTAAAGTGCCGTAAGGTGCCGTAAAGTGCCGTAAGGTGCCGTAGGGTGCCGTAAAGTGCCGTAGGGTGCCGTAAAGTGCCGTAGGGTGCCGTAAGGTGCCGTAAGGTGCCGTAAAGTGCCGTAAGGTGCCGTAAAGTGCCGTAAGGTGCCGTAAAGTGCCGTAGGGTGCCGTAAGGTGCCGTAGGGTGCCGTAAGGTGCCGAAGGGTGCCGTAAAGTGCCGTAGGGTGCCGTAAAGTGCCGTAAGGTGCCGTAAAGTGCCGTAAGGTGCCGTAAGGTGCCGTAAAGTGCCGAAGGGTGCCGTAAAGTGCCGTAGGATGCCGTAAAGTGCCGTGAAATGCCGTAAAGTGCCGTAGGGTGCCGTAAGGTGCCGTAAGGTGCCGTAAAGTGCCGTAAGGTGCCGTAAGGTGCCGTAAAGTGCCGTAAGGTGCCGTAAAGTGCTGTAGGGTGCCGTAAGGTGCCGTAGGGTGCCGTAAAGTGCCGTAGGGTGCCGTAAAGTGCCGTAAGATGCCGCAAGGTGCCGTAAAGTGCCGTAAGGTGCCGTAAAGTGCCGTAAGGTGCCGTAAAGTGCCGTAAGGTGCCGTAAAGTGCCGAAGGGTGCCGTAAAGTGCCGTAGGATGCCGTAAAGTGCCGTGAAATGCCGTAAAGTGCCGTAGGGTGCCGTAAGGTGCCGTAAGGTGCTGTAAAGTGCCGTAAGGTGCCATAAAGTGCCGTAAGGTGCCGTAAAGTGCCGTAAGGTGCCGTAGGGTGCCGTAAGGTGCCGTAGGGTGCCGTAAAGTGCCGTAGGTGCCGTAAAGTGCCGTAAGATGCCGTAAGGTGCCGTAAGGTGCCGTAAAGTGCCGTAAGGTGCCGTAAAGTGCCGTAAGGTGCCGTAAAGTGCCGTAGAGTGCCGTAAAGTGCCGTAAGGTGCCGTAAAGTGCCGTAAAGTGCCGTAAAGTGCCGTAGGGTGCCGTAAGGTGCCGTAAAGTGCCGTAAGGTGCCGTAAAATGCCGTAAGGTGCCGTAAAGTGCCGTAAGGTGCAGTAAAGTGCCGTAAGGTGCCGTAGGGTGCCGTAAGGTGCCGTAAAGTGCCGTAAGGTGCCGTAAAGTGCCGTAAGGTGCCGTAAAGTGCCGTAAGGTGCCGTAAAGTGCTGTAGGGTGCCGTAAGGTGCCGTAAAGTGCCGTAAAGTGCCGTAAGGTGCCGTAGGGTGCCGTAAGGTGCCGTAGGGTGCCGTAAAAAGCCGTAGGGTGCCGTAAAGTGCCGTAAGGTGCCGTAGGGTGCCGTAAGGTGCCGTAAAGTGCCGTAAGGTGCCGTAAAGTGCCGAAGGGTGCCGTAAAGTGCCGTAGGATGCCGTAAAGTGCCGTGAAATGCCGTAAAGTGCCGTAGGGTGCCGTAAGGTGCCGTAAGGTGCCGTAAAGTGCCGTAAGGTGCCGTAAGGTGCCGTAAAGTGCCGTAAGGTGCCGTAAAGTGCTGTAGGGTGCCGTAAGGTGCCGTAAAGTGCCGTAAAGTGCCGTAGGGTGCCGTAAGGTGCCGTAAGGTGCCGTAAAGTGCCGTAAGGTGCCGTAAAGTGCCGTAAGCTGCCGTAAAGTGCCGTAAGGTGCCGTAAAGTGCCGCAAGGTGCCGTAAAGTGCTGTAGGGTGCCGTAAGGTGCCGTAAAGTGCCGTAAGGTGCCGTAGGGTGCCGTAAGGTGCCGTAGGGTGCCGTAAAGTGCCGTAGGGTGCCGTAAAGTGCCGTAAGGTGCCGTAAAGTTCCGTAAAGTGCCGTAAGGTGCCGTAAAGTGCCGTAAGGTGCCGCAGGGTGCCGTAAAGTGCCGTAAAGTGCCGTAAGGTGCCGTAAAGTGCCGTAAGGTGCCGTAAAGTGCCGTAAGGTGCCGTAAGGTGCCGTAAGGTGCCGTAAAGTGCCGTAAGGTGCCGTAAAGTGCCGTAAGGTGCCGTAAAGTGCCGTAGGGTGCCGTAAGGTGCCGTAAAGTGCCGTAAAGTGCCGTAGGGTGCCGTAAGGTGCCGTAAGGTGCCGTAAAGTGCCGTAAGGTGCCGTAAAGTGCCGTAAGGTGCCGTAAAGTGCCGTAAAGTGCCGTAAAGTGCCGTAGGGTGCCGTAAGGTGCCGTAAAGTGCCGTAAGGTGCCGTAAAGTGCCGTAGGGTGCCGTAAGGTGCCGTAATGTGCCGTAAGGTGCCGTAGGGTGCCGTAAAGTGCCGTAAGGTGCCGAAGGGTGCCGTAAAGTGCCGTAGGGTGCCGTAAAGTGCCGTAAGGTGCCGTAAAGTGCCGTAAGGTGCCGTAAAGTGCCGAAGGGTGCCGTAAAGTGCCGTAGGATGCCGTAAAGTGCCGTGAAATGCCGTAAAGTGCCGTAGGGTGCCGTAAGGTGCCGTAAGGTGCCGTAAAGTGCCGTAAGGTGCCGTAAGGTGCCGTAAAGTGCCGTAAGGTGCCGTAAAGTGCTGTAGGGTGCCGTAAGGTGCCGTGAAGTGCCGTAAAGTGCCGTAGGGTGCCGTAAGGTGCCGTAAAGTGCCGTAAGGTGCCGTAAAGTGCCGTAAGGTGCCGTAAGGTGCCGTATGGTGCCGTATGGTGCCGTAAGGTGCCGTAAAGTGCCGTAAGGTGCCGTAAGGTGCCGTAAAGTGCCGTAGGGTGCCGTAAAGTGCCGTAGGGTGCCGTAAGGTGCCGTAAAGTGCCGTAAGGTGCCGTAAAGTGCCGTAGGGTGCCGTAAGGTGCCGTAAAGTGCCGTAAGGTGCCGTAGGGTGCCGTAAAGTGCCGTAAGGTGCCGAAGGGTGCCGTAAAGTGCCGTAGGGTGCCGTAAAGTGCCGTAAGGTGCCGTAAAGTGCCGTAAGGTGCCGTAGAGTGCCGAAGGGTGCCGTAAAGTGCCGTAGGATGCCGTAAAGTGCCGTGAAATGCCGTAGGATGCCGTAAAGTGCCGTGAAATGCCGTAAAGTGCCGTAGGGTGCCGTAAGGTGCCGTAAGGTGCCGTAAAGTGCCGTAAGGTGCCGTAAGGTGCCGTAAAGTGCCGTAAGGTGCCGTAAAGTGCTGTAGGGTGCCGTAAGGTGCCGTAAGGTGCCGTAAAGTGCCGTAAGGTGCCGTAAGGTGCCGTAAAGTGCCGTAAGGTGCCGTAAAGTGCTGTAGGGTGCCGTAAGGTGCCGTAAAGTGCCGTAAAGTGCCGTAGGGTGCCGTAAGGTGCCGTAAAGTGCCGTAAGGTGCCGTAAAGTGCCGTAAAGTGCCGTAAGGTGCCGAAGGGTGCCGTAAAGTGCCGTAAGGTGCCGTAGGGTGCCGTAAGGTGTCGTAAAGTGCCGTAAGGTGCCGTAAGGTGCCGTAAAGTGCCGTAAGGTGCCGTAAAAAGCTGTAGGGTGCCGTAAGGTGCCGTAAAGTGCCGTAAAGTGCCGTAGGGTGCCGTAAGGTGCCGTAAGGTGCCGTAAAGTGCCGTAAGGTGCCGTAAAGTGCCGTAAGGTGCCGTAAAGTGCCGTAAAGTGCCGTAAAGTGCTGTAGGGTGCCGTAAGGTGCCGTAAAGTGCCGTAAGGTGCCGTAGGGTGCCGTCAGGTGCCGTAGGGTGCCGTAAAGTGCCGTAGGGTGCCGTAAGGTGCCGTAAAGTTCCGTAAAGTGCCGTAAGGTGCCGTAAAGTGCCGTAAGGTGCCGTAGGGTGCCGTAAAGTGCCATAAAGTGCCGTAAGGTGCCGTAAGGTGCCGAAGGGTGCCGTAAGGTGCCGTAAAGTGCCGTAAGGTGCCGTAAGGTGCCGTAAAGTGCCGTAAAGTGCCGTAGGGTGCCGTAAAGTGCCGTAAGGTGCCGTAGGGTGCCGTAGGGTGCCGTAAGGTGCCGTAAAGTGCCGTAGGGTGCCGTATGGTGCCGTAAGGTGCCGTAAGGTGCCGTAATGTGCCGTAGGGTGCCGTAAAGTGCCGTAGGGTGCCGTAAGGTGCCGTAAAGTGCCGTAAGGTGCCGTAAAGTGCCGTAGGGTGCCGTAAGGTGCCGTAAAGTGCCGTAAGGTGCCGTAAGGTGCCGTAAAGTGCCGTAAGGTGCCGTAGGGTGCCGTAAGGTGCCGTAGGGTGCCGTAAAATGCCGTAAGATGCCGTAAAGTGCCGTAGGGTGCCGTAAAGTGCCGTAAGGTGCCTTAAAGTGCCGTAAGGTGCCGTAAAGTGCCGTAGGGTGCCGTAAAGTGCCGTAAGGTGCCGTAAAGTGCCGTAAAGTGCCGTAAGGTGCCGTAAAGTGCCGTAAGGTGCCGTAAAGTGCTGTAGGGTGCCGTAAGATGCCGTCAAGTGCCGTAGGGTGCCGTAAGGTGCCGTAAAGTGCCGTAAGGTGCCGTAAAGTGCCGTAAAGTGCCGTAAGGTGCCGAAGGGTGCCGTAAAGTGCCGTAAGGTGCCGTAGGGTGCCGTAAGGTGCCGTAAAGTGCCGTAAGGTGCCGTAAGGTGCCGTAAAGTGCCGTAAGGTGCCGTAAAGTGCTGTAGGGTGCCGTAAGGTGCCGTAAAGTGCCGTAAAGTGCCGTAGGGTGCCGTAAGGTGCCGTAAGGTGCCGTAAAGTGCCGTAAGGTGCCGTAAAGTGCCGTAAGGTGCCGTAAAGTGCCGTAAGGTGCCGTAAAGTGCCGTAAAGTGCCGTAAAGTGCTGTAGGGTGCCGTAAGGTGCCGTAAAGTGCCGTAAGGTGCCGTAGGGTGCCGTAAGGTGCCGTAGGGTGCCGTAAAGTGCCGTAGGGTGCCGTAAGGTGCCGTAAAGTTCCGTAAAGTGCCGTAAGGTGCCGTAAAGTGCCGTAAGGTGCCGTAGGGTGCCGTAAAGTGCCATAAAGTGCCGTAAGGTGCCGTAAGGTGCCGTAGGGTGTCGTAAGGTGCCGTAAAGTGCCGTAAGGTGCCGTAAGGTGCCGTAAAGTGCCGTAAAGTGCCGTAGGGTGCCGTAAAGTGCCGTAAGGTGCCGTAGGGTGCCGTAGGGTGCCGTAAGGTGCCGTAAAGTGCCGTAGGGTGCCGTATGGTGCCGTAAGGTGCCGTAAAGTGCCGTAAGGTGCCGTAAGGTGCCGTAGGGTGCCGTAAAATGCCGTAAGATGCCGTAAAGTGCCGTAGGGTGCCGTAAAGTGCCGTAAGGTGCCGTAAAGTGCCGTAAGGTGCCGTAAAGTGCCGTAGGGTGCCGTAAAGTGCCGTAAGGTGCCGTAAAGTGCCGTAAAGTGCCGTAAGGTGCCGTAAAGTGCCGTAAGGTGCCGTAAAGTGCCGTAAGGTGCCGTAGGGTGCCGTAAGGTGCCGTAGGGTGCCGTAAGGTGCCGTAGGGTGCCGTAAGGTGCCGTAAAGTGCCGTAAGGTGCCGTAAAGTGCCGTAAAGTGCCGTAAGGTGCCGTAAAGTGCCGTAAGGTGCCGTAAAGTGCCGTAAGGTGCCGTAAAGTGCCGTAGGGTGCCGTAAAGTGCCGTAAGGTGCCGTAGGGTGCCGTAAGGTGCCGTAAAGTGCCGTAAAGTGCCGTAAAGTGCCGTAAGGTGCCGTAAAGTGCCGTAGGGTGCCGTAAAGTGCCGTAGGATGCCGTAAAGTGCCGTAAGGTGCCGTAAAGTGCCGTAGGGTGCCGTAAGGTGCCGTAAAGTGCCGTAAGGTGCCGTAAAGTGCCGTAAGGTGCCGTAGGGTGCCGTAAAGTGCCGTAAAGTGCCGTAAGGTGCCGTAAGGTGCCGTAAAGTACCGTAAGGTGCCGTAAAGTGCCGTAAAGTGCCGTAAGGTGCCGAAGGGTGCCGTAAAGTGCCGTAAGGTGCCGTAGGGTGCCGTAAGGTGCCGTAAAGTGCCGTAAGGTGCCGTAAGGTGCCGTAAAGTGCCGTAAGGTGCCGTAAAGTGCTGTAGGGTGCCGTAAGGTGCCGTAAAGTGCCGTAAAGTGCCGTAGGGTGCCGTAAGGTGCCGTAAGGTGCCGTAAAGTGCCGTAAGGTGCCGTAAAGTGCCGTAAGGACCCGTAAATAGCCGTAAAGTGCCGTAAGGTGCCGTAAAGTGCCGTAGGGTGCCGTAAGGACCCGTAAAGTGCCGTAAGGTGCCGTAAGGTGCCGTAAAGTACCGTAAAGTGCCGTAGGGTGCCGTAGGGTGCCGTAAGGTGCCGTAAAGTGCCGTAGGGTGCCGTATGGTGCCGTAAGGTGCCGTAAAGTGCCGTAAGGTGCCGTAATGTGCCGTAGGGTGCCGTAAAGTGCCGTAGGGTGCCGTAAGGTGCCGTAAAGTGCCGTAAGGTGCCGTAAAGTGCCGTAGGGTGCCGTAAGGTGCCGTAAAGTGCCGTAAGGTGCCGTAAGGTGCCGTAAAGTGCCGTAAGGTGCCGTAGGGTGCCGTAAGGTGCCGTAGGGTGCCATAAAATGCCGTAAGATGCCGTAAAGTGCCGTAGGGTGCCGTAAACTGCCGTAAGGTGCCGTAAGGTGCCGTAAGGTGCCGTAAAGTGCCGTAAGGTGCCGTAAAGTGCTGTAGGGTGCCGTAAAGTGCCGTAAAGTTCCGTAAAGTGCCGTAGGGTGCCGTAAGGTGCCGTAAGGTGCCGTAAAGTGCCATAAAGTACCGTAAAGTGCCGTAAGGTGCCGTAAAGTGCCGTAAGGTGCCGTATGGTGCCGTAAGGTGCCGTAAAGTGCCGTAAGGTGCCGTAAGGTGCCGTAAAGTGCCGTAGGGTGCCGTAAAGTGCCGTAGGGTGCCGTAAGGTGCCGTAAAGTGCCGTAAGGTGCCGTAAAGTGCCGTAGGGTGCCGTAAGGTGCCGTAAAGTGCCGTAAGGTGCCGTAGGGTGCCGTAAAGTGCCGTAAGGTGCCGTAAAGTGCCGTAGGGTGCCGTAAGGTGCCGTAAAGTTCCGTAAAGTGCCGTAAGGTGCCGTAAAGTGCCGTAAGGTGCCGTAGGGTGCCGTAAAGTGCCGTAAAGTGCCGTAAGGTGCCGTAAGGTGCCGTAGGGTGCCGTAAGGTGCCGTAAAGTGCCGTAAGGTGCCGTAAGGTGCCGTAAAATGCCGTAAAGTGCCGTAGGGTGCCGT
Source organism: Oxycera nigricornis (assembly GCA_963942545.1). NCBI lineage: Eukaryota > Metazoa > Arthropoda > Insecta > Diptera > Stratiomyidae > Oxycera > Oxycera nigricornis. The sequence goes on from OZ012662.1 coordinate 85,816,901, forward strand.
AAAGTGCCGTAAGGTGCCGTAGGGTGCCGTAGGGTGCCGTAAGGTGCCGTAAAGTGCCGTAGGGTGCCGTATGGTGCCGTAAGGTGCCGTAAAGTGCCGTAAGGTGCCGTAAGGTGCCGTAATGTGCCGTAGGGTGCCGTAAAGTGCCGTAGGGTGCCGTAAGGTGCCGTAAAGTGCCGTAAGGTGCCGTAAAGTGCCGTAAGGTGCCGTAAAGTGCCGTAGGGTGCCGTAAAGTGCCGTAGGATGCCGTAAAGTGCCGTAAGGTGCCGTAAAGTGCCGTAGGGTGCCGTAAGGTGCCGTAAAGTGCCGTAAGGTGCCGTAAAGTGCCGTAAGGTGCCGTAGGGTGCCGTAAAGTGCCGTAAAGTGCCGTAAGGTGCCGTAAGGTGCCGTAAAGTGCCGTAAGGTGCCGTAAAGTGCCGTAGGGTGCCGTAGGGTGCCGTAAGGTGCCGTAAAGTGCCGTAGGGTGCCGTATGGTGCCGTAAGGTGCCGTAAAGTGCCATAAGGTGCCGTAATGTGCCGTAGGGTGCCGTAAAGTGCCGTAGGGTGCCGTAAGGTGCCGTAAAGTGCCGTAAGGTGCCGTAAAGTGCCGTAGGGTGCCGTAAGGTGCCGTAAAGTGCCGTAAGGTGCCGTAAGGTGCCGTAAAGTGCCGTAAGGTGCCGTAGGGTGCCGTAAGGTGCCGTAGGGTGCCATAAAATGCCGTAAGATGCCGTAAAGTGCCGTAGGGTGCCGTAAACTGCCGTAAGGTGCCGTAAAGTGCCGTAAGGTGCCGTAAGGTGCCGTAAAGTGCCGTAAGGTGCCGTAAAGTGCCGTAGGGTGCCGTAACGTGCCGTAAGGTGCCGTAAATAGCCGTAAAGTGCCGTAAGGTGCCGTAAGGTGCCGTAAAGTGCCGTAGGGTGCCGTAAGGACCCGTAAAGTGCCGTAAGGTGCCGTAAGGTGCCGTAAAGTACCGTAAAGTGCCGTAGGGTGCCGTAGGGTGCCGTAAGGTGCCGTAAAGTGCCGTAGGGTGCCGTATGGTGCCGTAAGGTGCCGTAAAGTGCCGTAAGGTGCCGTAATGTGCCGTAGGGTGCCGTAAAGTGCCGTAGGGTGCCGTAAGGTGCCGTAAAGTGCCGTAAGGTGCCGTAAAGTGCCGTAGGGTGCCGAAAGGTGCCGTAAAGTGCCGTAAGGTGCCGTAAGGTGCCGTAAAGTGCCGTAAGGTGCCGTAGGGTGCCGTAAGGTGCCGTAGGGTGCCATAAAATGCCGTAAGATGCCGTAAAGTGCCGTAGGGTGCCGTAAACTGCCGTAAGGTGCCGTAAGGTGCCGTAAGGTGCCGTAAAGTGCCGTAAGGTGCCGTAAAGTGCTGTAGGGTGCCGTAAAGTGCCGTAAAGTGCCGTAAAGTGCCGTAGGGTGCCGTAAGGTGCCGTAAGGTGCCGTAAAGTGCCGTAAAGTGCCGTAAAGTGCCGTAAGGTGCCGTAAAGTGCCGTAAGGTGCCGTAAGGTGCCGTAGGGTGCCGTAAAGTGCCATAAAGTGCCGTAAGGTGCCGTAAGGTGCCGTAGGGTGTCGTAAGGTGCCGTAAAGTGCCGTAAGGTGCCGTAAGGTGCCGTAAAGTGCCGTAAAGTGCCGTAAGGTGCCGTAAGGTGCCGTAAAATGCCGTAAAGTGCCGTAGGGTGCCGTAAAGTGCCGTAAGGTGCCGTAGGGTGCCGTAGGGTGCCGTAAGGTGCCGTAAAGTGCCGTAGGGTGCCGTATGGTGCCGTAAGGTGCCGTAAAGTGCCGTAAGGTGCCGTAAGGTGCCGTAATGTGCCGTAGGGTGCCGTAAGGTGCCGTAAAGTGCCGTAAGGTGCCGTAGGGTGTCGTAAGGTGCCGTAGGTTGCCGAAGGGTGCCGTAAAGTGCCGTAAAGTGCCGTAAGGTGCCGTAAAGTGCCGTAAGGTGCCGTAAAGTGCCGTAAGGTGCCGTAAGGTGCCGTAGGGTGCCGTAAAGTGCCATAAAGTGCCGTAAGGTGCCGTAAGGTGCCGTAGGGTGTCGTAAGGTGCCGTAAAGTGCCGTAAGGTGCCGTAAGGTGCCGTAAAGTGCCGTAAAGTGCCGTAAGGTGCCGTAAGGTGCCGTAAATGCCGTAAAGTGCCGTAGGGTGCCGTAAAGTGCCGTAAGGTGCCGTAGGGTGCCGTAGGGTGCCGTAAGGTGCCGTAAAGTGCCGTAGGGTGCCGTAGGGTGCCGTAAGGTGCCGTAAAGTGCCGTAGGGTGCCGTATGGTGCCGTAAGGTGCCGTAAAAAGCCGTAAGGTGCCGTAAGGTGCCGTAATGTGCCGTAGGGTGCCGTAAGGTGCCGTAAAGTGCCGTAAGGTGCCGTAGGGTGTCGTAAGGTGCCGTAGGTTGCCGAAGGGTGCCGTAAAGTGCCGTAAGGTGCCGTAAAGTGCCGTAAGGTGCCGTAAAGTGCCGTAGGATGCCGTAAAGTGCCGTAAGGTGCCGTAAAGTGCCGTAGGGTGCCGTAAGGTGCCGTAAAGTGCCGTAAGGTGCCGTAAAGTGCCGTAAGGTGCCGTAGGGTGCCGTAAAGTGCCGTAAAGTGCCGTAAGGTGCCGTAAGGTGCCGTAATGTGCCGTAGGGTGCCGTAAAGTGCCGTAGGGTGCCGTAAGGTGCCGTAAAGTGCCGTAAGGTGCCGTAAAGTGCCGTAAGGTGCCGTAAAGTGCCGTAGGGTGCCGTAAAGTGCCGTAGGATGCCGTAAAGTGCCGTAAGGTGCCGTAAAGTGCCGTAGGGTGCCGTAAGGTGCCGTAAAGTGCCGTAAGGTGCCGTAAAGTGCCGTAAGGTGCCGTAGGGTGCCGTAAAGTGCCGTAAAGTGCCGTAAGGTGCCGTAAGGTGCCGTAAAGTGCCGTAAGGTGCCGTAAAGTGCCGTAGGGTGCCGTAGGGTGCCGTAAGGTGCCGTAAAGTGCCGTAGGGTGCCGTATGGTGCCGTAAGGTGCCGTAAAGTGCCGTAAGGTGCCGTAATGTGCCGTAGGGTGCCGTAAAGTGCCGTAGGGTGCCGTAAGGTGCCGTAAAGTGCCGTAAGGTGCCGTAAAGTGCCGTAGGGTGCCGTAAGGTGCCGTAAAGTGCCGTAAGGTGCCGTAAGGTGCCGTAAAGTGCCGTAAGGTGCCGTAGGGTGCCGTAAGGTGCCGTAGGGTGCCATAAAATGCCGTAAGATGCCGTAAAGTGCCGTAGGGTGCCGTAAACTGCCGTAAGGTGCCGTAAAGTGCCGTAATGTGCCGTAGGGTGCCGTAAGGTGCCGTAAGCTGCCGTAAAGTGCCGTAAGGTGCCGTAGGGTGTCGTAAGGTGCCGTAGGTTGCCGAAGGGTGCCGTAAAGTGCCGTAAGGTGCCGTAAAGTGCCGTAAGGTGCCGTAAGGTGCCGTAATGTGCCGTAGGGTGCCGTAAAGTGCCGTAGGGTGCCGTAAGGTGCCGTAAAGTGCCGTAAGGTGCCGTAAAGTGCCGTAAGGTGCCGTAAAGTGCCGTAGGGTGCCGTAAAGTGCCGTAGGATGCCGTAAAGTGCCGTAAGGTGCCGTAAAGTGCCGTAGGGTGCCGTAAGGTGCCGTAAAGTGCCGTAAGGTGCCGTAGGGTGCCGTAAAGTGCCGTAAAGTGCCGTAAGGTGCCGTAAGGTGCCGTAAAGTGCCGTAAGGTGCCGTAAAGTGCCGTAGGGTGCCGTAGGGTGCCGTAAGGTGCCGTAAAGTGCCGTAGGGTGCCGTATGGTGCCGTAAGGTGCCGTAAAGTGCCGTAAGGTGCCGTAATGTGCCGTAGGGTGCCGTAAAGTGCCGTAGGGTGCCGTAAGGTGCCGTAAAGTGCCGTAAGGTGCCGTAAAGTGCCGTAGGGTGCCGTAAGGTGCCGTAAAGTGCCGTAAGGTGCCGTAAGGTGCCGTAAAGTGCCGTAAGGTGCCGTAGGGTGCCGTAAGGTGCCGTAGGGTGCCATAAAATGCCGTAAGATGCCGTAAAGTGCCGTAGGGTGCCGTAAACTGCCGTAAGGTGCCGTAAAGTGCCGTAAGGTGCCGTAAGGTGCCGTAAAGTGCCGTAAGGTGCCGTAAAGTGCCGTAGGGTGCCGTAAAGTGCCGTAAGGTGCCGTAAATAGCCGTAAAGTGCCGTAAGGTGCCGTAAAGTGCCGTAGGGTGCCGTAAGGACCCGTAAAGTGCCGTAAGGTGCCGTAAGGTGCCGTAAAGTACCGTAAAGTGCCGTAGGGTGCCGTAGGGTGCCGTAAGGTGCCGTAAAGTGCCGTAGGGTGCCGTATGGTGCCGTAAGGTGCCGTAAAGTGCCGTAAGGTGCCGTAATGTGCCGTAGGGTGCCGTAAAGTGCCGTAGGGTGCCGTAAGGTGCCGTAAAGTGCCGTAAGGTGCCGTAAAGTGCCGTAGGGTGCCGTAAGGTGCCGTAAAGTGCCGTAAGGTGCCGTAGGGTGTCGTAAGGTGCCGTAGGTTGCCGAAGGGTGCC